>JAOSBK010000007.1:32555682-32582851 GCA_027568895.1 Erythroxylum shatona
TATGATTGTTTTTATAGAACATGCCTTGGTATTTTGATGATATCTTGATTTGTAGATGCACAAATGAGGTGATTCATGGTTCAGATTAAAGTAAATAATATTTCTACAAGTTTCTTGAAGAAGTCAAATTTTAATTCTATCTCTAAGACTTTCAAAAGGGACATGAAATTGAGTCTTGTCTTAGGCTTTTAAAATCATATCCTGATTTTATTGAATAAACTGTCTTGATGTAGGCCGAATTCGGCTAAGGTGTCTTCACCAAAGTTGTAGGTTTTTCTCTTAGATTTAAATTGGTATAAAGTTTGTAATTTTTGGATATTGGAATTGAGGGATATGGGTTGTAAAACTTAAATGCATGATCATACTTTAGCCAAAATTTCAAATGTACACAACCTATGGTATTTTGTGCATAACTCATTGAATAATAAACCAAATGGTATGATCTTCGTACCATTAGAAACTTAATACCCTGAGGAACAATTATCTAGAATAGAGTGTTACAGAAATACATCATTTTCTTGATCTTATTGATTATGCAAAGTTGAACCGAATGAGGTGCTCCAACAAAAGCTGGAATAGTAATTGAATGTATGAATTTAGGAACTTTTGAAGTACAATTGATATTTACATCAGTTTAGTAAGGAAATATACCTGAAAATTTGTCATGAACATGTATCATACATATTTAGTATACATTAATGAATTCTTAATCATACACAATAGTGATTTATATGTGTTAAATGTTATAAAGAAATGTATAGAGTGACCACTTCCAGATATTTTCAGGACTTCGAGGCAATAAACAATAAGGGAGCTTTTGGTGAGTAATCTTAGATGATCACACCTTACTTTATTCTGCTTGTTGAATTTGATTTATGCTAATTGTGTTCTGAATTCCAGACAATGATTGTCCAAGATGTTCGATGCATGATTATATCATTGGAAGTGCTACTTACATGTGAATATGATTGACTACTTGCTTTGCACATGAAATATTTGAAATGACTTTGTTTTGTTTTAAAACAGTTGAGTCCTAGTTGTAGGTAAATAGGCATGTCTAGAAGGGTTTGTAGTTGCTCCTGTGATACTTCAGTGTCGAGACTTCGGTCTCTTTTGTGACACTTCGGTATCGAGACTTTGGTCTCTCCTATATAAGTCCCGATATCCGCTTATGTAAATAGCTTAGTAGTCATTTGATTTTGTGTTCTGATATACATTTGATTATGACATAAACAAAATTGTGTTTGATTTATTGTTTAAACAATCTGTTAATGCATGTTTATGCTATTACATGATTCAGTATGATGAGTTATCACTTTATATATAGATTAGTTATTATTCACTAAGTTATATGCTTCGCACGGTGAATTTGCCCCGTATAGGTTCAGAACAAGGATTATAAAGATTGGGGCGAGTCAACCGTAATGGCCAGTGGAGTCTGAGTCTTGTTTTGATAAAAATATATTTTGAGTATATTTTGGCTTGTATATAAAATGTATGATTCTGAATTGTTGTAATTTTTTTAGTAATAACTATGTTTCAAGCTGGTTTCGGTTTTTAGAATAAATTTGTATTAAGTTCGTGTGATATAATATATGTATGTTTTAAATAAGTTTGGAATGATATGCAATATATGTTTGCCTTGCATTGGTTTATCGAAGACATTGAATGCTTGGGTTTGTTTGTACTAATTTATGTGGCGTCTATATGTGGGTGTCACGTAATAACTGAATTAATTTATTATATTATGATAACTATTAATTATATCAAAATTAATTAATTAACTATGATTTAAGTATATTTAGATTATAGAATGAAAAAATAATCACTCTATAATTACTTAACTAATCAATCTATTAATTATGATTTAAATAGTAAATTAATTATATAGAAATTAATTATATATAAATTACACTTAATTAAAAATATATTGATACTAATAATTAATATTTTAATTATATATTTTAATAACATCGAAGTCACACCTTTGACTTAATAGTCACAGGCGTGACTAACATATATCTAATAACATTATTATATATATATATATACACTATATAATAATTAATTATAATTAGCAATTAATAATGCAGTAACATATATACTAAATATTAATATTTACTACTTAATAAATTAATTATATTTTAATTAATTAATTAATTAATTAATTATCAGTTATTATTAATAATAACTTAATTAATTTATTATATTCTAATAATTATTAATTGTTAAGTTTATCCCCGTGAATTAATAATCACAGGCGTGACTAATAATGACAGAAGGAATACTTAAATAATTATATTAATTATAACAGTAAATAATTAATTTTTATATAAATTTTAATTTAACAAATTAATTAATTTAGTATATTTTAATTATCAACATTTAAATCAAACTAGATAATTAAGTGTTTTTTATGGGTGTTAAATATATTATAATTAAATAATACTAATTAATAATAATTTAATTATTATTAAAATATTTAAATAATTAAAAATAAATTATTAATACCTAAATTTAATATTTGTATCTAAAAATTAATAATAATATCAACATTTAGTACTTCATAAAATAGTTATTAAAATAAAAAATTCTAAGGGCATAATTAATTTAATATAACACAATAATAAACTAAATTAACAATTAAATCATAATTAAATTATATATTGAAAGAATTAATTAAAGATGATAACATTTAATTTCATTTTAATTAACAACCTATTAATTATATTTAAATTAACCAATAGTTGTTAGCTAAAAGCTCACAGCCCTGGAAATCAGTAACGGCTGTGACTTATGTGTAGTCACAGCCGTAACCATCAATATTTATATACATATATAGGTCACGGTTGTGACTAGTTAAGTAATTAATTACATTTTTATATGTATTAAATATATTATAATTAATGAATCAATTCTTCTCCTTAGCTCTGAATTAGACCTTAATATTATTGATCATACATTGGTTGATTTGGCAGAAACCAAATTATAGTATGGTGTCATATGAGTCTGTCTGTAAATAAGGCTGGTCAAAAACCTTAAAAAAAGAAGTCGCGCCTATAAGCAATATACTTAATAAACTGAAATTAGATAACTAAATATATTTTTGGTTGATGTTGAATATATTATAATTAATTAATACTATAATATGTGGGTTGGTGGATATATAAATATTTTGACTTATTGCCATACAAGAACTTCTTTATCAAATTCACCAATAGTTATAACCAGAACAACATAAACTTGATACATGGTAGAAATTATATTAAATCTCATTCATCTATTATATGCTTCTACTGTGGTAAACATGGTCATATTAGTCATTCTTGTAACTTTCGTATAATGAGAAAATTATCTATGGTAAACGTGACCATATTAGTCATATTTGTAACTTTCGTATAATGAAAAAATTATCTCAAATATATGTTTAGAGACTGAAAGGTCAAACTACTAACCTAAAAGTACCTAAAAATTTTGGATTCCTAAAATGAGATAATACTTTTTGCAAATATGCTTCAAAATAGAGACAAGAGAAAATAAATAGATAGTTGATAATGGGTGTTCGAGACATATGATAGGTGAAATATCACATTTCAACTACATTGAAAGATAAGACAAAGTTTCGCAAAAAATTTCAGATTGAAAAAAGTGTTGCGTTTCATCAATTTGGAGCAATCATGGAAGAAAACTTGAAGATTTATGTGACAAAAATGGTAAGATGGTAAGAAACAAAGCTAGACTTGTAGCTCAATGTTATGATGAACAGGAAGGTATTGACTTTGATGAAAGTTATGCATCTGTTGCTAGGTTAGAGTTGATTAGAATTTTACTTGCTTTCACTCGATATGATAGAAATTTAAAGCCAAATGGATGTCAAAAACACCTTCTTAAATGGATACATTAACAAAGAAGTGTTTGTTAAGCAACCTTCAGGTTTTGAAAATGAAGATCATCCAGATTACATGATGAAGTTATCTAAAGCCCTGTATGGTTTAAAGCAAGCTCCTTGAGCATGGTATAAAAGGTTAAGTAATTTTTTGCTTAAGAATAACTTTAAAAGATGAAAGGTAGATAAAACTTTATTTATTAAAAGAAAGGAGAAAGATTTAATTATGGTACAAATATATGTTGATAACATAATATTTAGTGCTATTAATCCATCCTTTTGTGAAGAATTCTCAACTTTAATGTAGGGGGAGAGCATATATACTTTTTTATAATGACAATGGGGAGAGTTAATGATATATTTTCACCTTGCATGATTTTGAGCATGACATGTTATATATCTCTTCGATAACTTTGTTGCTATTTTTGCCTGCTTCATTCTTTTCCCTCTACCTTTTGATAATGACAAAGGGGGAGAATTAATATGATGATATATTTTGCTAAAAGATGTATGATATACTTGCATGAAGAATCTGTAATATATGTTCCTAATTGAATATGGGAAGTTTTATTATGTGATTTGTTAATAATAGGCTCCTTACTAAGAAAGGAAAGACTTATTCTAATCAGTAAGAACTTATAAAGTCTATAGGTATTTTTCAAAACCCCTTATTAAGCAAGGAAAGTCTCCTGCTAATAAGTAAGAACTTATAAAGTTTATAGGTATTTGGAAACCCTTCATTATTAATTGAATTTTGAAAATATATCTATTATTGTCTATCGTCATCAAAAAGGGGGAGATTGTTAGCTCAAGGTTTATTATTAATGTTTTTTATAACTTCATAATATTTCAAAATTCAAATTGGATTTATTTTCTTTGTACAATTAACGGTCTAATTCTTAAAAGGAAATAAAATCATAAGATACATGCTTCCTTTCTTGTAATCTTTCTAATAAAATTGCCTTATTTATTTCACAATATTAGGAAGAATCTTGTTATCGTTGGAGCTATTTTCTTTTATTGTTAACAGGTTAATTCTTAAAAGGAAATAAAACTATAAGAAATATGCTTCCTTTCTTGCAGGAATATTCTTTATGAACTTACCTTAATAGAAATGGTTTGTTCGAAAAGATCCTACTAATTATGAAGGTCATATATTAACCTCGTGATTACTAGAAGATTTTTGAAAAAGATGATATAGAAGTTATTTAGATTTAAATTCATCCAGTTAACTAAGGATGCAAATAAAGCAATGGCCAGTTGAAAGAAATGCCTACTTAAAGAAGAGCCACAGCTTTTGTGAAAACATATCAGACTCTTAAAATACATTTATAACATCAATTCTCATGAAAGTGATATCATTGTCAAATCTCTTGTATTGTAGAAAATGAAAATTCTTTTTGAGAGAGATCATTGAAGCTCATATCGAACAAGTTACATTTTCATATGTTGAGAGCTTGTAGAGGCTAGCTAAATACTACTAGTTTGGAAGGTTAGAGAAGCTTGAAAAATATGTACTCGTGAATTTGAAGAGACTCGTTAAATTACTACTAAGAATTTTAGTGAAACACTCAAGTTGAATACTGAGGATTGGACGTAGATTTGGATTATAAGCCAAACCAATATAAATCTAATGGGTCATTTCTCTCTTTTTTTAACTTTTAAATTTTGGCAATATGTTGTTTATGTTTTTATTTTTACAAGAGGCTCTTTGACTTTTATAATAGGCTCCTTCTATTTTCAACTTGTAAGAGGTTATTTTTAGTTTTAAGAGACACCTTTTGTTTTAAATTGTTTTAATAGGATTTATCATTTAACAAGCTCCGATCGTCTAATAGGCTCCTTTCGTTTAACAGGGTTCCATCATATAGTAGGCTCCTATTGTTTTTAAAATTTAACAAGTCCTTGTCTTTATACGAATTGAAAATAACTTTTTAAGTCACATATAATTCACCCCCTCTTGTATGTATTTGCTCTATAAAAATAAGATATAAATCTAACCCAATATTGACAAATGAACAAGCAAGTTTTAAATTTTAATTTAGTCATGTAATTTCGATATATCTGAGATAGACTGAGACATTTAACAAATTAATTTAGATAACCAACTAGTTAGTTTCTACTTGTTTTGTTTTGCTCATATATAGAAATTGAACCAGCTTACTATGTCAAGCATAAAGAAACGCAATCAATAACCGAAATTTGACATCGAACTTTTAGCAATTGTATAAGTATTAAATTCACTCAATTTAATTAAAAGAATATCCTAAATAATCAAAACAACATAATTAAAATAGAATTCAACAATTAAGCATAAAATAAGCACCGGAAACTAGAAACAAAAAGAGAGTGTTTTCGAAAAACTCATGAATCTTTTTGCCTTAATAGATCTTGAACCAGCCCTAAAAAGTTCATGATTTCTCCTCCACTAATCACAAACCAGCTCGATTTTGGAGCTTATGGCTCTCCAAACACTTTGACGCTCTTCACTCTATATCTTAACTTTGAACCGCCTTTGATAGATGAAAAATGCTTTTCAAAATCTCACCTTACTTTTGTTGAATATGATAAGTCAGTAATTACTTTCTGATGCACAAGATCTATCAAAGTAGCAAGTGCAGAGCATAATATAATTACTAACTAAAAAACACCAAAAGAAAGATAACACTCTTAAGCTATTAAGCTCTTCTTCGTATTTATGAGTGAATGAATAAACACAAGCATGGAGGGGGTATTTATACTTGAACTTGATAAACCTCCTCCACATAATTAACAAATAATTAAAATTACACACCACACACTTATTAGTGGGTTTGGTGTTGAATAATTAAACACACATAATTATTAGTGGGTTTGGTGTTGATTAATTAAACACACATAATTGTTAGTGGGTTTGGTGTTGATTAATTTAACACTCCCCCTCAACACCAGCACCCATTATCTTCTTCATACCGAGCTGACAATAAAAGTTGATGAATTTGGTAGTACCCAATCCTTTGGTAAACAAATCCGCAACTTGGTTTTCTGTCGAAATGTGTGTCAGCATAATTTCTCCTTGCAAGACCTTTTCTCTGATGTAATGATAGTGCACTTCGACATGTTTAGTTCTTGCATGAAAAACTGGATTTTCGGCCAATCGAACTGCTGATAGATTATCACAATATAAAGGAATTGCATAATCTATTGATTGACGTAAATCCTTCATCAATTGTATAAGCCACGCAATTTCTTGGGCTGCCATTGTTGCTGCTCGATATTCGGCTTCAGTTGTTGATAATGACACCGTCGGTTGTCGCTTACTACACCATGAAATTGCCCCAGACCCGAGCTTAAACACATATCCAGTAGTAGATCGACGTGTATCATGATCACCTGCATAATCAGCATCACAATAGCCTACTATCTTGCAATCTTCTCCCTTTTTGTACAAAAGACCATAGTCAAGTGTATTCTTCACATATCTCAGAATTCGGCGAACTGCATCCAAGTGAGGCTTCTTTGGATTTTGCATGTAGCGGCTCATCATACCTACAGCAAAAGAAATATCTGGCCTTGTTAAGGTTAAGTAGATCAGACTACCCACCAATTGTCGATACATTGTAGCATCTTCTGTATCCTTCCCGTCATGAGCACATAATTTAGCATTTGGCTCCATGGGTGTTGAAATTGGCTTGCAATTTAGCATTCCAAACTTCTTCAACAAATCACGTGAATACTTCTGCTGATGGAGAAATATTCCTTCCTTTGTGTAATCAATCTCCAGACCAAGAAAATGCTTGAGAGGTCCAAGTTCTTTCATTTGAAAGCGAATTGATAAGTTTTCTTTGGTTCGGAGAATTTCTTCTTCACAGTCTCCTGTAAGAATCAAATCATCCACATAAACTAGCACAATAGCTAGTTTTCCTCCATAAGCTTTAACAAACAAGCTAGAATCTGCAGGTGCTACAGAATAGCCACTTTTAGTAAGAAATTCAGCAATCTTACCATACCAAGCCCTTGGTGCTTGCTTTAATCCATAAAGTGCTTTTCGTAGCTTACACACATATTCAGGATGATCTTGACTTTGGAAGCCTAAAGGCTGGTTCATGTAGATTTCGCGATCCAACTCTCCATGCAGGAAAGCATTCTTGACATCCAGCTGCCATAGATTCCAATTTTTACTAGCTGCAAGTGCTAGTAGAACTCGAACAGTTGTCAGCTTTGCAACAGGACTAAATGTTTCATCATAGTCCACTTCATATTGTTGAGAGAACCCTCGAGCTACCAAACGAGCTTTGAATCTCTCAATTGAACCATTTGCATTGCGCTTGATCTTGTAAACCCATTTGCAAGAAATAGGCTTCACATCTTTTGGTTTTGGCACAAGCTCCCATGTTTGATTTTGTTGTAGTGCGGCAATTTCCTCTTCCATTGCTTTAGTCCATTCCGGCTTCTGAAAAGCTTCCTCAAATGTCTCTGGTTCTATTTCATCTCCTACCATGACTATGGCTGCATTGGCATACTTAGGATTTGGCTTCTTATCTCTTGTTGATCGTCTAAGCGGAGTTGTCATTTGAACTTCTGTTAGCTCATCAACTTCTCTTGGTTGTCGGTGTGTACCAGTTTTCCAAGGACTCTGGGTTTTGTCTTCTTCAACATCTTCATCTTTATCCACAACTTCAGGTTCTAAAGTCAGCTGGATTTGAGAAGACTCTAACACTTCCTTAAAAATATCAGAGTCCGGTAGCACTTGATTGTCTGAGGACCACCATGCGGAAGCTTCATCAAAGACCACATTTCGAGATATGTAGGTCCTCCCTGTTGTTGGATCACAACATCGCCATCCTTTTCTCTCGCTATCATAACCTACAAAGATGCACCTAACAGCTTTCTTGTCCATTTTGTTACGTAAATGATTAGGAACAAATACATAACATACACATCCAAAAACTCGAAAATAACTAGCTGTAGGTTTCATATTCCACAGTTTCTCAAACGGTGAAATAAAGTTTAACCTTTGTTGAGGAAGTCTATTGATCACGTAGGCCGCAGTCCTCATTGCTTCTGCCCAAAACCTTCCAGGTACATTCTTTGCATGTAGCATACTGCGACAAATTTCTGCTATGTGTCTATTTTTCCTTTCTGCGACACCATTTTGTTGTGGAGTGTTGGGACATGTGAATTGATGGCGTACTCGACTCTTTCGAAGGAAATCTAAGAAATCCTCTGAGGTGTACTCCCCTCCATTGTCGGTGCGTAGACAACGAACTTTTCTGCCAACTTCTAGTTCGGCATTCTCCTTGAACTCTTTAAACTTTGAAAAAGTTTCAGATTTTTTCTTCATAAAGAAACACCAAACATACCTCGAGAAGTCATCGATGAATGTCACCATATACTTCATTCCACTGACAGATGATTGTTTCACAGGTCCAAATACATCAGAGTGGATCAACTCTAATGGCTCTTTGGCTTTGAATTTGGACTCTTCATAAGGTAGTTGATGAGCTTTCCCATATTGACAACCTGCACATACAGTGTCCGTTCTCACGTCAAGTTGTGGAAGTCCCTTCATCATTGACTTTTTCATCATTACACTTAGCTTTGAGTAGCTAACATGACTTAGTCGCATGTGCCATAAGTCTGCTGTCTCGTTCTTCCTCGTCTTGTCTACATATGCCGATTCAGCTGACATTACGTAGACTGATTCTAATCGACGCCCCTTCATTGTCGGTTTATCTAGATCCTTGAGGTCACGAAACACCTTCACATCATGTGGACCAAATAGAACAAAATGGCCCGATGAAGTCAATTGGCTTACTGAAAGTAGATTTTTCTTCATTCCAGGAACGTGATAGACATTTTCAAGTGATATTTTATCAGGATTATACTGAGGAGTGATTACAGTATTACCGATGTGAGATATCGGTAATCTCGCATTATTGGCAGTGACGACAACGCGATTTCCTGTGTACTCTGACAAGTCTCGTAATTGTTGTAAATCTCCCGTCATATGATTTGAGCAGCCAGAGTCAACAATCCAATCATTCTTGTAATTAATTTGATCGGTTGTTGTTGCTGTCAGAGCTAGCACTTCTTCTTCAGCAGCATAAAAAGCCTCAGCATCCCAATCTACTTCACAATCCTCCTTCACACTTGAAGTGGCGGCATTGCTTTCGACCGCCTTTTTCTTAGACCAACAATCTTTTGCCATGTGCCCTTTCTTGCCACAGTTGTGACATTTTCCATCAAACTTCTTATTCTTCGAAGCTTCTTTTGGACGAGAACTACCTTCTCCTTGATTTTGTTTAGATCCTCCTCTTGTGCGTTGCTTGTAGTCATCTCTGCCTTTGGTGGTGTAGAGTGCTTCCTCTTCATCCTTGGGCGAGACTCCACCTACTAACTTGGTCATTGCTTCTTGACCTGCAAGTAGATTTTCAAATTCAACAAGTGATGGTTGTGTCGGCCACCCTTGTACTGCAGCAACAAAGCCTCGATATTCAGGCTTCAAACCATGGATGATTATTCTTTTCATCCTAGTTTCCTTGATAGGAGCTTCTGGATCTAACTCCGATATCTCGCGACATATCTTCTTTACTTTGTGAAAGTACTGAGCAATCGACATGTCACGTTGTGTTATCGAAAGCAACTCATTTTCAAGAAGTTGCAATAGTGTATCATTCTTTTTTGAAAAGAGCATAGAGAAAGTATTCCATGCTTCATTTGGTGTACTTGCATCTCGTATGTGCTCCAACAATTCGTCATCAATCGTTGTCTTTAGAGCAAACATCGCTTTGCCTGCTTTGATCTTCCATTTTCGCAAAGTGCCATTCGTATCTTCCTCCGGTTGTTGAATTTCGCCGCCATTGACAACCTCCCAAAGATCTTGCCCTTGCATGTAGGAAGTCATGCACGTCGCCCATGTGTTGTAATTTTGATTGTTGAGTTTCTTGATTCCTCCAATTACTTGAAGATCAGACATCGTGCCAGTAAAATTTTGATAGAACCGAACAAGCTTAATTTCAAACTTGTAGAAACAAATTCTCACGACTCAAGAAGACTCTCCCTCAAGAATTAAAACCTGACGCTCTGATACCAAATGTTGAATATGATAAGTCAGTAATTACTTTCTGATGCACAAGATCTATCGAAGTAGCAAGTGCAGAGCATAATATAATTACTAACTAAAAAACACCAAAAGAAAGATAACACTCTGAAGCTATTAAGCTCTTCTTCTTATTTATGAGTGAATGAATAAACACAAGCATGGAGGGGGTATTTATACTTGAACTTGATAAGCCTCCTCCACATAATTAACAAATAATTAAAATTACACATCACACATTTATTAGTGGGTTTGGTATTGAATAATTAAACACACATAATTATTAGTGGGTTTGGTGTTGATTAATTAAACACACATAATTATTAGTGAGTTTGGTGTTGATTAATTTAACATCACCAAGAGTCCTTCTACTCCACTAATCTGGGGCCACTAAGAGTCTCCTTGTTCTTCCATGTGGGGAGGCAACCACAGGATCCGACTATCAATACTTGTCCCTTACCGAGCCATCTACTCTAATACTATTTGTTGGCTCTGGAGAGCCCACTTAAGAGATTTATATCATGGGCCTAGTGAAGGAACATACTTGTAGGTCTTGACACCACCCTCCAAACCAAAATATTAAAGCATTAGGCTTATAGGTCTTTTCCTTTTATATGTTCATCATTAGTTTATCTCTTTCCAACCTGGGATTCTGACTTACACTTTAAATCCTAACAAGAATTGATATGCCACACACTAAAACGGCATAGTTTCTGTGCATAGATTATTAGTTCAGTGCAATAACCAGAAATTACAGTGATTATAATTGAACCTGGAAAAGATAAAAACAACCAAATCACTCTGGGAAAAATCAGATTTTTAGGAGTGTACAGAAGATGATTAATTTCCTGTGTGGACATTTTTCTTGGAAGCTTAACAGTAAGTTTGCCTGGAAAATTCACGAAACAGGCCTGTTACTGTAAATGTTTCAAGTCTGAGAAACGTGCCCTGCAAGAAGATTAATAATGTGCTCAATCTTCTCAGCAACTTCTTTCATGGAAGGCCTACACTCCCTTTTCATATCCAAACAGGCTGCTGCTAAAGACGCCAGCATCTCCATAGTTTCCAACTCTAAGTTACTGGCTCCATCTTTAAGCACAGGATCAACAGCTTCCAACAATCTCTTCTCGTTCAGCATCCTTCTTACAAGAACCACCAAGTTCACATCATCATCTTCTCTATTGAAATCAATGGCTTTCTTAGAAGTCAACAGCTCTAACAGAACAACCCCAAAGCTATAAACATCACTCTTGTCAGTCAACCTGAAGTTAATATAGTACTCTGGATCAAGATAGCCTAAGGTTCCTTGAACACATGTTGTTATATGACTTGACTCTGTCACGGCTAGCCTGGAGAGCCCGAAATCGGAAACCTTGGCATCAAGCTTGCGATCAAGTAAAATGTTGCTTGATTTGATGTCACGGTGATAAATAGGTGGTATAGCAGAAAAATGAAGGTATGCAAGTCCATCAGCTGTTTGATAGGCTATGACCAGACGACAGTGCCAATTTAACTGTACCCTTTTACCAGGATCAACCGAATGAAGATGATCAAATAGTGTTCCATTTGGGATGTACTCATAAATCAAGAGAGGCTGTTTAAGTTCGAGGCAACATCCCAGGAGTCTTACCAGGTTTTTATGGTTTACTTGACACAGAATTTGGACCTCATTAAGAATCTGATCAGTTCCTTTGGTGTTTCCAGACTTGGCTCGCTTGATTGCTGTGACTGTTCCATCATCAATAATTCCCATGAAGACCTCACCAAAACCTCCATTGCCGAGCAGGTTGTCGTCAGAGAAGTTGTTTGTTGCTCTCAGTATTTCCTTTCCTGAAAATATCTTTGCTGTTCTGCCTCCATTGCTGACGCTTAAAACTCTTTCCTTGAACGTTCCCAAAGTTACTTTCGCCAACTGTCTTCGATTAGCACTTCTTTTTCTGTAGACTAAAACCATTGCTATGATTCCAAGAAGTATTCCTCCTACAGGAATGGTCACACCTAATTAAATTGCAATGAAAAAACAGTAAAATCATGTTAGCTACCATGGAACTGAACAGCTATTTGACGCTCATGTTCCATTTCAAAGTTTCTGTGAATTTGGTATCTTCACATACTTAAAGCTGTTAGTTTTATGTCAAAATTCAGAAGCCAACCGCTTACCAATGAATTGAAGTCTGTTTTTCAGCATATTGCAAGCTCTTCCATGTTGACACTTCTTGCCTGCAAAATGTGAAAATGGTTTTATGTCTTCATGCAAGATTCTACAATCATATAATCTTTATAATCTAATAAAGAAGATGGCTATAGTTTCGGCATCCAGACTTACAAGTAGCCGAGAGATACTGTAAACTGAAAAGACTACTCATCCAAAAAGTACAGAAACCCGAAGATTTTCCAGACCTTATATATTTCTCGTCTTTAGATAATGTTCAGAAAATATTTGCAAGTAGGATTTTCAGTCAACCACCAGCTGGGAAATGAGTTTTGAGTTTGCATCTAATCAATGCTAAAGAAAGAAGTATAATTCATAAGGATCTGAACTAATTTTAATTTCTAACACTGTAAACATTGGAGTTTCTGTCATGGTTTTTGAACAGTAATGAACAGGAAACAATTTTGATATTTACCAACCTTGGCAAACTCCATTCACTGGATCCCATTGGTAGCCAGAATGGCAGAAACACCTCTTCTGTTCACCGCTAGATGGATCTGGCAAGCATTCAGAATGTGCCAAATCCTGACAATTCACTTGTGTTCTGCATAAAGGCTCCTGAGGCAATGTCCATTCCAATTCCACTCCAGGCTCTGGCCACTTATTCACAGACAATCCAGAGTCCAGGTTCACAAAACTTTGGTAAGCCGAACATCTGTCAGCACGAACTCGAATTCTGTAAGCATTCACAGATCCACCAGTTTTCAAAGAACAGCAAATTGATGTGTGCCCACAAGCAGCTTTTGCCAACTTATTTCCATTAATGTAGTCATGACATACGCTTGATTCTGAACAATTCAATGCCAGTAAGATTTGCGGTACTGATTCGGAGCAGTTCATGATCACTACCGTGTTGCTACTGGTGATGTTGAAGGGAAGATTGTTGTCTAGTTGAATGCCATTGCTTCTGAAATCCGCTGCTATGCAGGAATTGGGGAAGAATCCTGGCGGACGAATAACTAGCCTTTGGCTTGATGGATTTATGGATGTGATCATGTAGGATGATCCATTTAGAGCATCAAACCATAATGTGCCTGCACTGCAACGAACTTTGTAAGATGGATGACCACAATCTCCACTAGAGCTGAGTGGGAATGGCACCGGAAACCGACCGCAATCCGGACAGCGTCGCACAGCTTGAACTTCACAGCCTCTCAACAGCACTGACACTAGAATGAAAATGGAAAACATCTTCATCTCCATTAATGGCAACAGAACTGGACTTGCGGTGAAAAAGTTGGCTTGTATAAAGAAACTCAACAAATGTCTTTCCTTTTTCACTTGTTATACAAATCAAATGCCACGTGAATGCTACCTCGTATGCAAAAACCTATTCAATTTCTGCTTTCCAACATCCTGTAAAGTTTGGAAATTCATGAAATGTGGAGTTGCATGCTCCTGCAGTACATCATCGTACCATTTTTTTTCATTTAACAAGACTCAGGTTCTGGTTTCCAAGTACATTTAATTACTCCACTCCCATGGAAGTGCTTAAAATATTCTAAGACCCTTTTCAGTCATCTCCTTGTTTATCGGTAGAACTGACCACAGTGATGTTTCTTTAGTTGCATCTTTTTCTCGGAATCTGATACAGAAGTAGCATTAAAAATGAAAAACAATCCTTTTAAGTTTTAACGTTGTACTGAATATTGACTTGGCCTTTTTTAAAGTAGTTCTATACTCCCCGATGTTACAGATTCATCAATACTTCGTAAGGTGTGCCCAAACATAGATTATGTAACAAGAGTTGGTACTAAAGTCGATCTGAAATCTCAAAACTTTGGCAGGTGAAACTGTACTTGAAGAGTTATAATAAAGACACAGACACTCTTTGAGTGTCTCATAAGCCTTTTCTGATCAACTAAATTCAGCTTGGACTTACGTTTATGGTTGAAAGAAACTTATTACCTAATTCGTTAGAAATACAGATCTTCTCATTCGCAATCCTTATAAGTTCTTATGTTGTAAACGATCGTATGGTAACTTTTAAATTACCTGTTTTAGGTAATTAACATCAAACACAAAACATAACCAATATGGTTCATAGGATTGAGTTTTGGCCAAAAGAAACATAAACTTTCAGACATTAGAAGTCACTGATTTACACAGATTAAAACCTTATATTCATCGAGCAACACAAAGCACGTGTGAACCCCTTTGGTCTTCCACATGCCAACAACACCAAGCGTGCAGTCCCTTTTGGTTATCCACACGCTTATTACCAGACAAACTGATACAACAACATCGGAGATGATAAGATAAAATTAAGAGAATCCACAATTTCTCTCGATACATATCGCATAGCTCCAAGTTCTGAAGCTTTTTCTTCAGGTGACCATTCTACGAGAAGGCAAGCGACAGACGACAGGTGATTGAGAACTCATGTTGGAAGAGGTTGACGATGTTGGAAAGGCATAGTCTGAACCGAAGAGCCTGATCTCGGAAGCCTGGAAACGACCAGAGTCACCTGGAAGTCGCATGTAGGACGCTGAAGGAGAGTCGGCAAACCAGGAAGACAAGGGGCTTTGGTTGCCGTTTTTGTATTGCATTATGGCTTTGTACACGAATGGAATGAGACCCTCCATTGTTGTAGGGACTGTGACCTTGGTTTAGAGCAACAAAGACGATGAGTGCTTTGCAGGGTTGCTGCTGTAGTTGGTTAGGACATGAAGCAGAGCAAGGAAGGTGTTATTTAAGAGAGGGAGAGACATGTGAGAGCGACGTGGCGTGATCAATTGGAGTCCAGCTCTTCACGCCAAGCCACAGCAAATTCTAAGCTATACTCTCTTTTTTTTTGGTTTGATCGAGATTGAAAGGGAGAGTCTTATGAACAATTTTAATCTTTTGGTCCACTCATCCGGTATTTTTAAAATAAGTTTTAAGATTTTTTAAATTTATTTTTATTATTTAACAAATATATAATTATGATTTCTTAAATTAATAATTTACGATTTTAAGTTGAGTTAATTCAGATAAAATAATTTTATATTTGATAAATAATATAAAAATTTATATCTTTTATTCTTTGATATTTTTATTTTTTATAAATTAAATTTTACCAATAGAGTTATTCTTATCAAATTAATACATTCAATATTAAATTCACAAAAATAAAATGATTTTAAATCTTAGTTGATAAAAGGACTACCTAAGTATTTATGAATGTGAACCTAATTTCTTCATACTCATATAATTATATTAAATCGAAGTTATTAAGCATCATTCATTTAGAACAACACCATAAACTGCCCTTATATTAATAAGGGACTCTTTTGACTTAAGTGAAGTCGTGAGTTCAAACTGCTCTCATGTATGTAGCGGTTTAAAACTTGGAGCTAGAGTCTTGCATTTCGCAAGGGACCTACCTGACTCGAGTGGGGATTATTCTGAATATGAATGACTTAAAGATACCTTCCTATAATTGAGACCTTCTTAAAACACTTCATAGATATAAAAAAAACAACAACAACATGGTAAACATTTTTATTACACGCAAGGTTTGAGAAGCTTAGCCTTATCCCTAACTAGTGAAATGACTGTTTTTAAATGACCTATGTGAGAAAAATGTAAAAGATATAAATATAAATAATCAATAAAAAGAAATAAATAAATAAAAGTTTAAAATTTAATTTAAACATAAATTAGTATAGATGCAAATAAGGGAAAAACAAAAGTTAAAACTAATGCAAAATAGAATTTGGTGGTAGAGACCAACACGATGTCCCTGTAAAGTACATGAAAGCAACACCTAAACTTGCACAAATCCTGATCTTTATCTCCACAAAATCTGCCAATTGGATCTTATCTTGTTGTATCCATTTTTTCAAATTTAGTTTGGCAGTCTTTTTATTTAGTATTGTGTTCGTTAAGCTAAGTTGAATACTAATTTTTAATGTCAGTTTGTTTAAATGTGGTTTTAGAGTAAGGTGTAGCAGCCAATTCCAACACACACACACAAACACACACTTAGTTGTCAAGTTGTTTAGGGGTGGGTTTTCGAGTTTGGTGCATTCAGGATCAAGAGGCGCCACAGGTTTTCTTTCTTGTGTCAGGAATGAAAAGGAAACGTACTTGCTGGCATTGTAAATGATTGATTCAGGTTTCAGGATTTGGGTATCCACAACGTGCCGGAAGCAAATGGCAGGAAGCCAACAGGCACTTCAATTCTGATTCTATGCCGATACAAGAAACGTTCAAAATCACAGAGCTGGATCCAGTTAACCATTGTTAGGCAGCAGAATTTTTATTTAAAAATCATGCCCTTCTTTTATTAGGTTTTACATGTTTTAATGTTTAACCATATTGCTACTCTTTGAGAATGATAACATCCATTATTTCAAAAAGCAAAACGGAAATTACACCGATTAAGAGTTTAAGACTTAAAAGATTCAACGATCCCTTAATTTGTTGAGTTGATCAAACTTGACGCATTGGACATGATAGATGTTAAGAGTTGGGTTGATTCGGGTTGAAGCAAAATCTGGTCCAAGCCTTGAAGCATACAAATCAATCCTACCCTCCCGTCAACGTTTTCCAATTTTGTGCCAATCCTTAGAAGATTAGATAAGTTACAATCGTGACACCTACTATTACATTCAGGATAAGACCAACTTCAATGTCTGAAATCGTTGATCAGGTCATTGTTTGCATCATGGGCATCATCAAACGGTCAGGATTCAACCTTCCTGTCATTTTCTTATTCCATCAAGATCCTTTTCTTAATCCATTCAACATTTGTAGCTTCAAAGCAGAGATCATTTTACGGTCTATTGCTTTTCCCCACTTAAAACAGCCAAGTGCCCCAAGTGGGAACGGTAGGTGAAAGACAAAGGTCGTAAGCTGCTGTCGTAAACACCCTCACGGTCTAAAGTCTCCATGATTAACATAAATTATATATAAAAGTTTTACAGTTTATTGGCTTCAAATTTTGGATTAAAATTAAATAATTTTTATACAAATTTTCTTTTAAATTTTTTAAAATTCTTTAAGTAGAATGATTGAAATCTGATAAATAGTTTACTTGAATCTAATATAATTTCTTGTCAACTCTAAGGTGTAGGTAAATTAATAAGGGGCTTTTTTAACTTCAGTGAAGTCGCAAATTCGTATCCTCCTCATGTATGCAGTCATTTAAAACTTGAAGCTAGAGTTTTGCCTCCTGTAAAGAACCTACCCGGTTTGAGCGGGGATTAATCTAGGCATAAATGACTTAAAGGTATTTTCTCATAATTGAGATCCTCTTAAAACACCTTGTGGGCAACTAAAAAAAATATAATTTCTTGTCAAACCTCCTCAACTCTTCAATTATTCCTTTCAAGGTGACCACAACTGGGAAACTTTGTTTAGCGAGAGTGGTTATACCTCTTAGTTAATATTATCCATGATCAGGACATGTTTGTCTTGGAGCTTTCGTCAGCTGAATTGGTCAAAGCTTCACGAAATGCTACCCTGGAACATAAACTAGTTTAGTAAATGAACATCACGATTCACAAGTTTAGTTTAAAGCTTCTGGTGTCATCTTTTAGGTGCATTTTCCTCCTGGAATTGTGCACTAATAGACTAATAGGCTGTTGCAGTAATTAAATAACGAATAAACGTCCTAGGCTCGGGAGAGAATATAAATAGAAGCTTCTTGACGAGATTGAGACATGTTCTTATAGAAATTATTTAAGAGATGAACAATTATAAAATACTAAAATTTTGTCAATCCATCACTCTTATTAACAGGTCAATTCAAACACTTTAATTTTATTAATAATTTATTTATTTATCTATCTAACATAATTTTTAATTCTATTAATAATTTGTTAATTTGTCTAACATAATTGTTGTTATTCATTATACATAAATATTCACTTAGAAAACTTTTCTCTACTCACGAATAATAAAAATTTTGTTAACTAAATCAACAAAATTAACATTTTGATTATAAGATTTTAAAAAATTGAATAATTTAAAAATTTAAAAACTTAAAACACTGAAATAAAAAAAATTCAAAGAATTAAACATTTTTAAAAAAATTAAACACTTTGAAACAGAACAGGAGCATTCGACTTCAACTAAATAATGCAGGACAAGAACCTTATTTTTATTTATAAGCTTCAGTGTCGTTTTCTGATATGGACAAGTCCAATTAATCAAAGGGTGGAAGAAAGGTCCATGGTACTGCTTGATTAACCCCAGTCCAGTACATCAGTCGTTTGGTACCAGTGACCAACAAAGGCCGACCAAGGGAGACACAGCTGATCCCGACCACGGTAACGGAGACTAAGGAGCAGTCAGATAAACAGTTGATTCGGCATAGGGCATTACAGTAAGAAGTTGCACCTTCCTTGGGAGATTTACCGATTATTACATGCCTTTTTAGAAACTAAGCATATCCACCTATTTACGAGATTTAAATTTAAAATAATATTATTTTAATGAATATACTAAAACAGTGTCGTTTAAATAGGATAAACAGTGCTGTACTCACTAAGAACCCAATCCATTGCCATCTCCATTTCTTACAAGCAGGACCAGCCTAAGGCCCAATCGGCCCAAATCATTTTTTGAAAAATAAAATATCAAAACAGCATCGTTTGTCACTTTGCCATTACCTGCTGGGGCTCAACTCGAGCCTGGCCGACTATGTTATGAATTTTATAAAATTTATAGTTAATGGTCAAAGCAACTGCGTGCTTTCAAATTCCATTTCTCAGATGGTAAAAGCAACATAAATGCGCATTTTACCTACCAACATTTCTGGCATGTTTAAAATCCTCGCAGGCCTGCATTGGACTCAATCATCTGATGCTCTAGATAAAACATGCAGAGGAGCTAAAACTAGAACTAACTAGTGAATCGAAGGCAAATCATGTCAGAAGCTAACGTGAATAAGTACGTAATTTACAAGGATTGTATAAGTTTCCATGCATAATTTATGCGGTTAGTCATTAGACGATGTCAGAGGTCTTAAAACCAGTTGTTTGGACACAGTAAAACAAGAGCATCCACAGAATGCAGAAACGAGTTAACCATCCTAGCTAATTAAAAAGTTCTGACCTTTGCTTTTCCAGGCCAAGTTAACAGTTTAGTTTAGGGTGTTGTTTCACTAAGCAGTAAGGTGTGCCACCACCCGCATGCAACATTTTTTGGTTGACAGCCTTCTAAGAGACCGACTTGAGAAGGCATGTTGCGATCCATTGTATCTCCGAGACCCAGCTGCATTTCAAATTCCCATATTATACAACTAAATCTAGTTTTTAAGTTGTAGAACTGGCTAGTTTCTCAGAAAATCGTACCTGGCCGTACTTGTTCCATCCCCAACTGAAAACTTCGCCGTTGTCTGCAGAGGTGATAAGAAGATAATGTTACATTCATTAAATCCTCTACACTATAGTACCGAGCACACAAACGAAATGTAGAGGAGAAAGACGTATATTTTGGCAGATTAGCTCTCACCGAAGACAAGGGACTATTCAGAAATTAGCTATCTGTTATACCTGTGAGAATGAAACTATGTCGGGCTCCACATGAAACTGCTTTTACATGCTTACTTTCCAAGCTCGGCGAATCTAGAAGCTTTGGTCGAGTCTGCGTATAAATTAAACAAACGATACGAGTTAATATAACAAATTGAAAGCACAACTCGATCAAGTGAATATGATAACGTAGTTTGGAACAAGCAGCAGAAAGAACTATTCCTCGTGTATTCAGAAAAGGGTGGATGGGAGAAAATCAGATGTCAAGAACTGCTTAATCCACTTGAAAATGGTCAATTGTTTAGATAAAGTAAAATGTCTAGAGGAAGGAAATAATCCTCAAACTTCTCAATGTTCAAACACAATGCTAGTTAGCCATACCTCAGCCTGATCACTTCCTGTTCCCAACTGCCCGAACTGGTTACCACCAAAGGCATATACACTGCCACTGATGGTGCTACACACAGTATGCCACAATCCTGCGGCTATCCCTTCCACTTGGATTCCCGACAAGGAATTTACAGAAGTTGGTCTTAGCTGATCAGTTACAGTTCCGTGCCCACATTGACCATAAAGTCCCCACCCAAACGTAAGCAATACTCCTGCATCTGAATCCAAAAGCAGGAAACCGCTAACAAACGAATTGCTTCACCATGAAGAATGATACAAGATCACAAAAATTGGCAATCAAAGTCTAACCTGTAACTACTGCACTATGTCGCCCGCCGCAGGCAATTTGCTTCACACAGCTTCCAGGCACTTTAGAGGCTTGGGAAGACAGGTCCGCACTTCCTTGATTGACTACGGCCGACCTATCTCTTTCAGAAGCAGAAGACTCGATGCAAGGTATAAGATGGGGAGAAGAGACCATTTTTATCCGAGATCCCAAACCCAGCTGCCCTTCGCCTCCATAGCCCCAACCCCACACCTGCCCCACATCTGAAACTTCCGTTAAAAATTATGATTCATCAGGTGTCTTGCTTTACATCTAAATTCTTCCATAGCTTCGAACTTGCTACAACCTACTTCGTACTTCATTTAACCTACAAAACTATATAGTGTGACCACAAAGAGTAGACCGCACTCTCAATTTATAATGATGGGATATCGAATTTACCTGATAACGCTAGCGTATGACGCCCACCAGCAGCAACAGTGGTAATCCTTACTCCAGGACCCAAAGCTACCATAGAAGGTGTCGAAGTGAAAAACTCCACATTTGATGGCAATGTTTCGAACTCTTCTTTGGGCCCAGCTACTTTTCTTCGCTTCAAAATTTCCTCTCCGGCATTTTTGTTGTCAGAATGTGGAACTTTTTCACCAGTTATGCCTGATCCATGGGACTTCGGGTTCACTGCGTCGCATCAAACCTTCAAAATTAAGCATGAAACATTTTCCTGCTCGATGAGATTGGTTCAAGGCCAATTACCTTCTGCATGTGATGCACTTTGTTTTTTAGTATCATCCTTTTGGTAACTTCCTCCAACTGCAGAATCTCGAACGCCTATGCTTTTTGCAGAGGGAACGCACTCTTTCCAACCCCATGTGTATACCTCCCCTGTTTCTGCACATTGGAAGAAGAAGAGAGCTAATTCAGTTATTTAAACTCAAGATTGAAGAGCTCACGTCCACAACAAATAGCAAGGTTCCTCCATAGGAATTTTAGGACTAACCCAAAAGATCCATTTAAACGAACGAAGGAGGAAATGAACGAATGCTACATTGCCTCAAAGCGACTTCTTTATGCACATTACTGATTTCTTTTTACAACTTTTCCCTGATAACATTAGCTAGAGGTTAATGCGTACCTAAAACTGAAACACAATGAGCCCAACCAGCTGAGGCCTTCACTACTGAATCTTCACACGGAAGAGGAAGCGGCTCCGGGATTTCCTTAAACAATATCGGAGCAAAAGCAAATAAAAAGTCAATAAAAATAAGACCTTAAGATTGGAAACAACTAGTACTTAAAAGCTTTTACTGTCTTTAGAAACAATTAGTACTTATAAGCTTCTACTGTCTTACTCTTACCCCATGCTTCCCACAGGTAAAGTAACTTTGACCTTCATCATCAGTTGAACCCCACGTTATGAGCTTCCCTGACCCTACGTTCATGTTCACAGTTAAACACAGATCTATGACTAATCTATCAGCGCTCTTCCTCTCTCTCTCTCTCCTTACCGATCAAATACAAACAATAAAAACAAAATCAACCAGTAAAAATCCCGCTGAAAAGAGGGATATGACCCACAAATCAAATACAACAAAAGTTTTAAAAAAAACTGATAAAATGGATCGTATACTAGAATATTTGAAATTTTGTTTTCTGAGAATATTAAAAAATGTGGTTCACATGATTCAGAGAAAATATAAATAGCGTTCATTTTCTTATTATTATGTCGTAGAACAAACTACAACAACAACAAAAAAAATGAAAACAAGAATAAGAAGAGAAGAACACAAAGAGCATCCGAATATCACAGCTTAAGTGCGAGGAACAATTTTGGAGAAAATGAAAATAAATTAAGTGAATATAGCGCAAAGCTCGGAAAATGACCTGAAATGGCCATGGCGAATCCACAGCCTCCCCCACAAACATCATTCCACGATTCGCTGCCGTGAAGCGGAACCAGAACCGGAGAGAGAATCGGCGACTTCTCCTGCGAAACTCCGGGAAGATACCCACACATATACACCGCAGTTTCCTTACACTCCTCCATTATCACGTAATCGTCAGTTCCGCTCTCACCCGTTACAAATCCAACACAGAGAAGCTAAACACCAGGCCAACGACTTAAAATTGAAACGAAACAAACAAAAATCGAACCTCTCATAGAGAGAGAAAGCAACCGTCAAAGTTTCACGAGAGACAGCTGTTTTCGTTTTGGGTTTGCGAAGGAGAGAAGAAGAGCGTATCATTTACAAGGACGCAGCAAGGGACACGTCGGATGCCACGTAATCTAATGCCACGTTGAGCAATCGTGACCGCGTTCTCTAGATCTTTCCTTTTCTCGACACGAGGACCCTAGAAGTTTCTGGAAGTTCAAGGACCTTTCTTTCCTCGCATTTTTGTGCTTGCCACGTGGGATAACAATTATTTTTCAAGGACCTTCCCTTCCTCGCATTTTTTTGCTTGCCACGTGGGATAACATTTATTTTTTTATTTTATTGCGACAATAAATTACTTTTGACGTTTGTACGAGGTGGTGTCAGGAATCTAACGAAATGGTTATGGATTAGCCCTTCTAAAAATCGACACTTGGAGTCATGTGGTCCTTCCGGTTTAATTTGATTTATAGAAATGTTAATCCACTTTTTAGCCAACCAGGTTGAGTTTAAATACCTGATTATTTAAATTCTTTAATTTGAAATTGTACAGTCAATTTTTATTGTATATTTTGAAGAATAATTATTTTAAATTCTTTCTAATTAAAAAATATTTTAAAAATTGAAATTAAACGGATAAAAATAAGAAGATTAAGGTTTAAAAGGTTCAACAAGAAGATTAAGATTTAAAAGGTTCAACAGAAATTACACTGCCATAAAATTAATTAAAGATTAAATAAAATTAAAGAATTTAAAATATGATAGAAAGATATTATCTTAAGTTTAGTTTTTTAAAATAATATTAAATGAAAGTTAATTTATTTATTTTAATTTATACTAACTTATTAATTTAGGAAAATTAACTAATTATTTAATAAATTAATTAATTTTTAATAACAAAAATTATTAAAATAAATCGAACAATAAATTTAAAAGTTGAATCTAAAATTTAGATAATTCAAGGTTTCAACGTTTAACAAGTCAAACATGTTGAATTTTTAATCACTTAAAAAAGAGAAATAACATTAATCTTTATTTTTTACTTCTTTTTTCTTTATTGGAGCCTTTAAAAGAAAAATTAGTAGCAAATTAATAAATTCAATTTGTAATTTGTTGAAACTGGAAAATAAAAAAGATGATTAGTTGATATGAACTACTTATAATTAAAATTATTTTAATTAATTAATGAATTAAAGCAAAATGTCGGTCTAAAATTCTATTAATTTAAATTTAATTTATTAACTTTACATCAAATTCAATTTATATCTCTAACAATGATATTATTAAAGAGGTAATTATCTAATTATCATACATTTAGAATTATTTGGGGCATTGTTGGACTCAAAATTGGATCCAGATCTTGGAACTCATCTTAACAGCTCAAATTTTTTACTAAAAGACAAAGGCCCAAATAAAGCAAAAATGCTCATAATCACAAAAAAACATTATGATCAACTTGTACATAAAATTAAATTAAGATGTCCCAGGTATTTTCCATTGGATCAAAATTTAAACCGGTTAGACAAAGAGTTTAGGTTTAAATTTTCTGTATTAAGCAATTATAAAATTATTAAAAAAATAAATAAAATTTGAAAAAATAGTTAAATAAAATATTCTTACCTATTGAAAAATTTAAAATTTAATAGATAAAACTATTAAATAAAAATTAATCAGCTTATTATAAAACTAATTAGTTTTTGAAAACTGACCGATTAATTAATGAATCAATTTGTTTTTAATAATAAATTTTTTTAAACTAAATCAAATCGGAAAGTTAAAAAAAAATTAAAAATCAACCAAAAGTTACGAAATTGACCAATTAATTATGAACCGAAAAGTTAGTCAGTTCAAGTTTTTACTGTAAAATCAACTAAAACAGTTTAATTTTTAAAACGATGGTATTTGATATAGCTCCATTATATAACATTACTTTCATTTTCAAAATGAAACTTGCACTAGTTCCGTTATAACAAAATTAAAGTCTACAAATATCTCTTTCTGTCTACTTTTTCGGTGTTTTGTACACAGAAGAACCCAAGATTGTACATATTTTAGACGATCCATATGATAATTATTTTATAATATTTGATTTTCAAGCAAGATATTATAATAGAAAATTTGAGTAATTATGTTTGATATTTTGACTGGAATCCAATATGGTTTAAAGTCAAAAGAGAATATTCAACTTGATAAAGTTCTTGTAAGATTTAGATAAAAAATATATGAATTTCAAGTTAAGTTTAAATTTGAGTTTTATGACAACATTCCACTTATAACTTTATTGACTTAAAATAATGTTATTTTGTTAAAATAGTAAAATTATATTGAAGGTACTGGTACTGAAATTTTTGAAAAATAAGGGACGTCTTCGGCAGTTCGGGCCCAGCCTCCTTTTTCAAAGTTTTTTAATTAGATATTTACTTATTTAGTTCAACTTTTATTTTAATTTTTTATTTATATTTTTAAATAAAATAACTATTTTTATTACTAATAATAATTATAAATTAAATAAAACTTAAAAATAAATTATTTTATTTATTTTAATTTGCTATATAATATTTATTAATAAATTATTAGTAAAATATTTTTAAATAAATAATTTATAAATTATTATTTATAAAAATAATATTATTTTTAGATATATTTTAATTATTAAATCAAATTTTATTGGAATTTTATATATTTTAAAATTAATCTAAAATTTAATTATTAAATTGATTTTATAAATTAAATTAAGTTATTTATAATTTTAGTAATAATTAATTTTAATTAATTAAATATGTAATATTAAATTAAATTGTTTAAAATCTGATTAATAAGAAACATATTAAATAATATATATTGAATTAATAGTAAATTAAATAATATATGTTTTTATTTCAAATTTCACTTATAATTGCTCATTTCCTCATCACACAACAAGAAAAATGTTTAATTGCGACGGAATATTACTGACGGTATTGAAACCGTTAAAATTACCGACCGAAAATGCATATCTGTCGCAAAAGTTGGTTGGCGAATAAAAGTGTTACGACGGAAAAGCGTTCTATCGTTGAATGTTGGTGGAGGATATTTACCGACTTGCATTTCGGTCGGTAAAGTCGCAGGAAAAAACGTCGGATCCACGCCCTTCATTAAAACAAAAACGACGTCATTTTGGTTAAATGATTAAACCTCCTTCTCTTCTTCTTTCTTCCGCCTTCTCTTTTCCTTTCTTCCTCCATCGTTCTCCTCCAACGCTGTCGCTCGCTGCCGCCGCTCGCCTACTGGTCCT
Source organism: Erythroxylum shatona (assembly GCA_027568895.1). Lineage (NCBI taxonomy): Eukaryota > Viridiplantae > Streptophyta > Magnoliopsida > Malpighiales > Erythroxylaceae > Erythroxylum > Erythroxylum shatona. The sequence continues at coordinate 32,582,425 of JAOSBK010000007.1, forward strand.
CATGGTCTCCGACAAGTAAGTCACTTCTCCTCTCTCCCCTCTTTCTCCGATATATACATGTGAATAGGTTATAGTATTTTTGTAGCGCCCCCTTACCGCAGAGTATACACCGGGACGCCCGTAGGTCATTCCGATACATATCCTACGATAAGGGTGAGCTACGAACAATCGCTACAACACTTCACATGGCATCATAATAAACATCAGTATAAAAATCAGAAACTTTTGAAACCAAAATTTGTTTCCTCATTTCATTTCATAGAAACCATGAATTTACATATCTGTCATTGTTTACTGTTTGTACATCACTCCAAAAGAAACCTAATACAAAATGCCTAACTAGGTCATCCCCCAAAAGTCCCAGCTGACCGACCTGTGAGCCATGACTTCTCTTGCCAACACGATCTACACGGCAGGAAAAGTCCCT
>JAOSBK010000007.1:32606310-32621215 GCA_027568895.1 Erythroxylum shatona
TCACACAAATTTAATTATATAAAATTGAAAATTTATTGAAATAAACTTATTTTAATATAATTAAAAAATATATTTTCTAACTAATAATCGGCGACGTTTAATCCCAAGCGTCGCAGATTGTCAAGCTACAACGACGTCTAATAAACGTCGCACAAAGCGTCAAGGTTTCTACGACATTTAATTCGCTCGTCGGCCATTCCTTTAAGCTTTTATGATGTTTTCCAAAACGGCGAGAAATAGCCTAGAAAACGTCGAGGAAACCGTTTCCTTACTCCACCTTCAACGGCGTTTATTGCGATGTTTTCACAAACGTCACAAATAACAATCTACGATAGTTTTTTAACATTTGTGACATTTTTAAAACGTCGCTAAAGGGGTATTTTTCTTGTAATGTGGTGCTGCACGGAGTTACAATAACAAACTAAACTGGGGATTCAGCAACACTAGAGATTACATGGATGATGCTAGTTATCGTGGCAGATATACGTTGAGGGCTAATTCAAAATTGACTGTTCCTTACCCAGACTTGTACTCTACAGCTCTTGGATCTCCTCTATCTCTCACATATTATGGATATTGCTTTGAAAATGGCAACTACAATGTTACACTTCACTTCTCAAAAATACAATTTACAGATGACAAGGCATACAATAGGGTGGGAAGGCGTTTGTTTCATATATATGTTCAGGTGACAACCAATTCTAGTGTGGAGACAACTAACTAGTGGGTTGAAGATGTTGGTTTTCTTAATGCCATATACAATTTCCATTTTAGCGAAAATTAAAAGTGAAGGACTTTGATATCGAGAAGAATGGGTCCAATAAAATTTCCACTCAAGAGTTTAACGTTAGTGTGACAGATAATACATTGGAAATTCATCTATATTGGGTAGGAAAAGGCACCACTTGCATTCCCAGAAGAGGCAATTATGGTCCTCTAATTTCTGCAATATCTGTATGCTCCAGTATGTTTGTTATCCTTTCTTTTGTGAGCTTGTGTTTAAAATAAAATATTGATAAAGTCAACTAAGAATGTCTCCTTTTCAGGTAACAGAACTCGGTGTGAAGGTAAGAAGCAACACCTAAAAAATTAATTGATTGCCTCTACTCTTCCAATTTTCGTTGACTTTTTGATTTTAGAACCTGAAGAAACAAACAAAACACCCATCATTGTAGGAGGAGTTGTTGTTTCTGTGGTTTGCCTTGTTTTCTTCATAATAGGTGTTATCTAGTGGAGATTCTTATCTGAAAAAAACAAACGAGAATGAGGTGCAAACCATATGAATTAATTCACTTATTTATTATAGACTCGTGTAGCATGGACAACATCATTTATGCACATTTTATTAAACAGATCTTAAGGGATTGAGTCTACAAACTGGTTCCTTCACATTGCGATAACTCAAAGCAGCTACTAGGAATTTTGATCCCGCTAACAAGATTAGAGAAGGTGGTTTTGGGTCTATTTACAAGGTAACCCAATCCCATTTACTCAAAATTAACGTGCAACATGTAACAATTTTCAACTTCTTGTTACACTATCAACATCAAACAGTTTAAGAACAATTTTTAACTTCTTGTTGTACTGTCAACATAAAGCATTTCAAGTGTTGATACTGATATTCATTATATCATATGCAGGGTCAGCTATCTGACGGGACTATCATCGCGGTTAAGAAGTTATCTCCTAAATCTAGCCAAGGAAACCGTTAATTTGTGATTGAAATAGGCATGGTATCTGGATTGCAACACCCCAATCTTGTAAAACTGTTTGGATGTTGCATTGAAGGGAATCATCTGCTAATGGTATACGAGTACATAGAGGACAATAGCCTAGCACGTTCGCTTTGTGGTAATCATATCACATTAAATGACTTCTTAAAAGAAGAAGAATCACAATGAAGGAGTTTCATTGGTCTTTTTTTGTATTGAATAGGTTCCGAAGCAGGTTTTATGAAGTTGGACTAGGCAACAAGATATAAGATTTGTGTTGGAATAGCTAGAGGCCTAGCATTTCTCTATGATGAATCTACACTAAGAATCGTTCACAGAGACATAAAAGCTACTAATGTGCTACTGGACAAAGATCTGAATGCCAAGATATCGGACTTCGGACTAGCTAAGCTTAATGAAGAGGAGAATACCCACATTAGTACTTGAGTTGCTGGAACCATGTAACCTACAATCAACATAAATCAATTCTAAAATCTTATCATTATTTATATTTTTTGTTAAACGTAATCTTTAAACATTCTAAAGGTTCTAACGATGGATGCTCTTCAACTGATGCAGGGGGTACATGGCTCCCGAGTATGCTCTGTGGGGATATTTAATAGAGAAAGCAGATGTTTACAGTTTTACAGTAGTAGCATTAGAAATTTTGAGTGGAAGGAGTAACACTAGCTACAGGCCTAAAATTGAATGCGTTTGTCTACTTGATTGGCTAAGGCTACCGACTTTGGATGCATTCAAGTTCGATCTATCTTCCATAATAATTTCTTATTATGGGACTGTAGGCTTTTGTGTTGCAACAGAAAGGAAACTTGATGGAAATAGTGGATCCAAACCTGGAGTCTGAATTCAACAAGAAAGAAGTTGAAAGGATGGTGAAAGTTGCCCTCTTATGCACCAATGCATCTCCTACACTGAGGCCCACAATGTCAGAAGTTGTTAGTCTGCTAGAAGGTAGAAGCATAATACAAGAAGTCACTTCAGATCCTGGCATTTATGCCAATGACTTAAGAATGAAGTCTTTAAGAGGGTATTATCAACAAATGTAAGACAAAAGCTCCAGTGCAAGCCATCCTTCAACTTCGGCATCAGATAAAATAGGGACAGACTCTTCTACTATATCTAGCTATGATCTATACCTTATCAGGCCTGATTCCATCAATTTGAAACTTAGTGAAGCTTCATCTACCTTAAAGTCCAGATAAAAGCCAGATTTCAGGGGCTTCCCTTACTCCAATATGCATGCATGCATGCCATACTATTTTTTATCAATCCCATTAGCCTATTTGGCTTTATATGTTAGTAGACTACCATTTTCTTTGGTAGCTGTAATAATGTTGAACTTGTTTAATTCAAACTTTGTGATGGACCTGCACATTTGAAATGCTTGTAAAACTTTTTTGTAGAGTCTTAGGTTCCAGTGACATGCCAAGTGAACAAGTTTTAACATCCTAAATGAAGATTGTTTTGATTTGGTACCCACCATAAGAGTGCAATATTTGGGACAAACCGTAAAGGAGTTAATATAGTTTAACTTTATTTTATTTAAAATGGAAGGAATATTAAAAGCCTTTATTGTTTAACTTTATTTATACAGATCTTTGTCTATGATTTAGTAATAATAAGTTCTTTTAGTGATTAATTTATTAGTATTATATTGTAATATTTGTGTGTGTGTGTGTGGTATCAACGCTGATATTATGCTTATACCCAACAAACAGGAACAAGACCATCAACCAAAACTAGTCAAATAAGCACTACGTTAGAGCAAGAGGAACAAAACCAAAATCATACGCCAAAAACACCACTGAGATTAGTGATACAATAAAAATGAAGATACATTCAATAAAAAAAAAGGAATTTCTTTCAGTGATATAAAGACAAATTTCTTCGTTGTAATGAACGGAAAAGAAAGTATAAGGAGAAGATGAGCTTGTGCTCCCCTTCAATCAGATGCAACTCAATCCAGGTTTTGGGTCGCGAGTTTGATGTCACTTCTGATAAGGCTTTTAGCCTTGTTTGGAAATTAGCTAATTGCATTAGTTATTACCTAATTATTTGATGTCATTTGATGTTTGGTAAAATTAACTGTTCAGTATTAGCTGTTTATGTGTAAAATGACTTATGAGAACATGATTTAAAAAAATTATAAAAGTATGAATATTATATATCTTAGTATTTCGTTAAATATTCTTATAGGAATTTAGATTTTAGATATTAAATTCTACAAAAATTAAGCTTATAGCTCTAACAACAACAACAATAATGATAATAATAATAATAATAACAACAACAATAAAAATAACAACAATAATAATGATGATGATGATGATACATCAAACATAAAGTATAACAATAAAAATAAAGTTTAATAATACAATTTAAATAGAGCAAAAGAAATGAACATCATCATTTAAAGCAAAGGTTTATAACAATTCAAGAACAACGTTTAATTGCCATTAAAATAGAAGCAATATTATCGCGAATGGTTTTCATCTCCCGAGTTCTCTATTTTTCAATGCCTTCTTGTGTAGAGTTAACTTCAGCATCTTGAAATACATCTAGAGGTATAAATTCATGATTTTGATCGATGAAGCTAAAAGCTAGGTTGCCAATTGTACTTCTTCTAATATAGTTATGCAACGTAAAAACTGCACAACTTATTCTATTTTGATCCATTAATGAATAGTTAGGCATTTTCTCCAATATCTTTCATCGAGGCCAAAGAACACCCAAAGCCTTCTCAATACAACTTCTCAATGATGAATAAGCTCGATTAGAGACTTATTGAGATCCTCTTGGATTTGCTCCACAAAACTCTGATTGATGATATTATGTCTTTGGGTAAGGTGTCAAATATCCTTCTCTTTTTGGATAACCTTTGTCAACTAAGTAATATTTAACTGAGTTTCCATAAAAGCAATATAATTAGTATAAATGATATCATAAAAATTCTAAATCATTAATAGCAAATCCTAAAAATGTTAAAATTACCTATCGTTGGTTTTGAAAATTTAAGTCTCGGATTATCGATTGTATCAAGGAAAATACGAGAATCGTGTGTTGATCCCTACCAACCTGCTAAAACATACGTAAATAGTAAGTTAAAGTCACAAACTGCCAATACATTTATTGTTGTTATTCCTTTCCGTCCTCTAAATCTCATTTGATCCTCTTTTACAACAACTACCACTATATATATACTATCAATAGCTCTAATGCAATCCTAACATAAAATAATAATCATAAGATGATAAAACAACATTTTTCATTAGAAAATATAATGAAGGGAGAGGAAGAACATATTCAATTACCTTAAAATGTAGCATATATCTAACATCATTGGCAATTTGTGGTGGAATGTACTTGAATTTGGGATCTTTTGGTACGAGTATATCTCTTGAAATCCATCAATAGCAGTCAAAACTTCTTTAAAAACTCTACTCAGTTTCTCCAAAATGTTGAAAACACTCTTATGTATCTCTATTAGGGGAACCTTTACTTAGGACATATAAACCAACTTTCTTCAAAATAGACATCCTATCCGAAGATCTCAAACTGTAATTATTTTCCAAAACTATATATAATTGACAAAATATATTTTGATTCATTCTAAATGTATTAAAACACCTTTTTTCATGACCATTCAATAATTCATTCATCTATAGTTGTCCTATTTGATAGGAATTCATGCATGGTTCCTTGTATTTATGGTTAAAAAATATGCACTCGTGTAATCCACTACACAAACCACCGAATTTCAAAACTCAATCTCATCGTCTAAAAATTGTTTTATTTGTAGAAGTTGCATAATTTGCAAAACATTATCATCCATACCTACAGATGAATAAGTAAAATTATATTGTAAATAAACAAGATACTTATATGTCTAAATATAAAGAAATAAATAATATAGCATATAATAAAATTATAGATTACCAAAAATATAACATAATATAATAAAATAAGCTAACCAAATTCATAATATCTTAAAAAACACCATGTTAACTATTGTGGTCTAAACCAAGTAATGTAAATTAAATTCTATATAGACCAATTAGAAGCAAGTGTACCCCATCAATAAGTAACATAAAACAGTAAGAACCGAATATCGTACCCAAGGGATTCCAACACACAAGATAGTTAAATTAAACGATGAAAAATTACTCAAACAATCAAGAATTGATTGATTTGAAAACAAAATAAAGTAACTAAATCAAGAAAATATGTAAGATGCAAAGTATGAATTAAAAACGACTAGACTTAATCAAACGACAAAAATTGACTAAGGTATCGAATTTTAATTGGATTAGACACTAAAACTTATAACGGTGGATTGATTTTGGAAATTACTTCACGTAAGCAAATCGATTCATAGGAATTCCCTTCTCTTCTAAATCTAAGTTACCTACTAGGTTCATAGGTAATTTGGAATAAAAGGCAGTTAGGATAAGAAGCCTAAAATTAAGTTTGTTAATCCTAGATATACTTACACAAGATCCTAAGGTTGGTCTACACTTTAGTCTTAAGTTTGTTGCTTGATTAATTTTTCGACAAATTAAGTCCCATTTATTATAGCATTCAATCATATAAGGCCTTAATCTAGGTGATCAAGCTAAATTATGACTAATTATGCACTCAATCAAGCAAAAACCAATACCACAAAAATTGTCCTAATACAATATAAATCCTAACCTCAATAAAAAAGAACTTAGACATATTCATCAATGCAATAAAAATCATGGTCATAATACATATAATTTCATTGGTTAAATTCACAAAAATTAAAAAAAAAATAAGGAATAAAAATAAAGCAAATCCCAGAAAAATCGTCACTACTAGAATTGTAAAATATTATTATTAACACTATCTTCTTTCCACGCTTGCATGAATGGAGTCGAGTGTGGAGTGTGTTGTTGGAGTGGGGGCTATTGCATGCTTGGAAGTGAATGGACTAAAGGTTGCATCTTGCGTTGGTGAATGGAGTAAAGGCTGCCTCTGTTGCTGTGAATGAGTGGAGAGTAAAAGCTTGAGTGGGGCCTGCAGCGTTGCTCTCTCTACGCCACCAGCTGCCTCAACCTCTAACTTATGTCTTGGTGTGACAAATAAATTTGTGGCTTGGTCCACCTTCATCAAATACGCACACTAACTTCATTCCTCTGTCGCCGCCTGCTTCATTCTTTTTTTCGTTTCCTCTCTATTTAATTTCCACCATGCAAACTTATGCTCTTTTTCTACGCCACCACCAGCTCCATTATTTTTGTATTCTCCTTATTTAATGTCCCATTAAACCTTACAGTCCGACTCTGCTCATTCACGCCTAATCTTCTTTCTTTTTCACCCCACCGCCAGCTGATTCATTCCTTCGTTGTGCTGCCAACTGCATTCTTTTTTTTTTACTTTGTGTTGATGATTTTTTCAAGGTTTTTGGTCTACCTTCTCTTTTCACACTCATGACCTCCATCTGTTTTCTTCCTTTTTTTATCGCCAGCTATATTCTTTTGTCTCTTATGTATTAAATGTCCATCAGCTCATGCCCTCCTTTATCTGCCGCCACCACTCCTTATTTTTCTTTGTTGAGGGTGGGTTTTTCTCTTGGTCCACACTCACACTCACGTTTTTCTAACCTCCCTCTCTATGCCTGCTTCTTTATTTTGTTTTTTGCATATTTCATCTCCATCTAGCTATCCTCCCTTTTTGTGTGAAACCTACATGCTTTACGTTTCCAACCCATTCACGCTACTATTGTTTCCTTCATATGACATTGCCATATTGCTGCATCTCTTATTCTTATTCTCTACGTTGTCGTTTTGTCCTAGCCAGCTTGTCCATTAAATCACATTCTTGCAGGCAAAAAAAAAACCATGCACATGTTAACTTTTCCTAAAGCTTCTATTGATTTATACTTTTGAACATTCCAAATCCAATATGTGCCTATAATTAAAATAAATAACTTTAATTAGTGCAATTTAAACATTAAATGGACACAAATTTAGCAAATTATGTATTTAAAATTAATATAAAATGTCCTTTAACAATACCCCCACACTTGAATTGTTGATTGTCCTCAAGCAACTTACTCAGATCACAAACCAACATATTATGTCATTTCATTTTCAACAGAAATCAAGTGTTTGCAATCCCTTAAACTTCGGCAAAATCAAGTATCTATCAACTACATGTATCATAATCTTTTCATCTATATACATAAACAAAATCAAAGGTAGATATCTTTGATCAAAAGTGAGCATAAAATTAAAATTGACTTTCCTCATAATATTCAATTATGTCACTTAAGTGTATAAGGGTTGTGTTTCACTCACAGATTCATCTAAGAGATTACACTACTATAGGCTTGTAAATTCACCCATGTTCCATTACATAGAGTACATGCTATCATGAATCAAAAGGGCTTTTACTAAAGGTTGTAACAGGGCTTAGGTTAAGGTAAGGTAAAAAAGGTAAAGGCTACTCACAAGCATTCATAAAGCACTAAGTAATGTGGGACAATGAAAAAGAATTTCTGAAGTGTTCAAATAGAAACCCAAGATTACAACTACTCATCACTAACCAATGCTACTATTTGATCTCTCTTTTTTTTCTTTTTTCTTTTTTCTTTTTCTTTTTCTTTTTATTAATAACACTAAACATAAAAGCATATAGTAGTAGCACAAATCAACAACAATTGAGTAAATGTACCTTTAAAATATCTCAGAAGAGCATATAAAAGAAAAGTCTCTAAGTCAAGGACATCAAATACTTAGTACTTCATTTAAATTGTGAAAGGTTCAAGCTAAAGGTTTTCAGTTTCAATGTAATGTGATTAATACAAAAACAAATAAGATCAAAGGCTCACAGGGGGTAGCAAGGGAAAATTGATGGTGGGTCATTTAAGTTAAAGGTTAAAAACAAAGAAGACCTTTATCATGTCATGAAGCATGTGACTAGCAATATCAAATAGGTTCAAAGAAAGTTCTGAAGGTAATCCACATGGGGAAGCATCACATACAACAAAGAAAATAAATGGCTATGAGATGCAATCATACAGCTCAAGACCTCACATGTGGTTAAATGAAAATCCATCAAAACTCCATACATTGCCTCATCACTCAATATCAGTTATTGACTAAGTTTATGCAATCAACTACTTCAATCGATCCACATGGTTCACTATCCTCTCAAGCTGCCTAATCCAAGTTCACAAATATACCTCAATTCTCCTTCCAACCACTTTGACATAATCGTATGGTCAAATTCATCAAAATGGACCTAAGTTAGCTACCAAAAGAGTCGTAACCATTCAAGTGTGTATCTCTCAACATCAACATCAATATCATAGACATAAGATGCATATAATCTCAATCACACCCCCCACACTTAATATAAACATTGTCCCTAATGTTCAAGTAGTTAACAATAAAACACAAAGAGGAGAAAGAGGAAGAAGAAACTTCCTTGAAAAATAATCGGCCAAGAACTCTTTATTACCAATCACGCAAACCCTCCATAAAACTCAAAACAACTCAAAGAAATGAATTAAATTAGAAAGAAATGAAAGGAAGCAACAATAAAAGAAACGAAAGAAAACTACAATCCTACTGAAAGGTATGCACTACGGTCAAAGATGCAAAGTGTCATGAAGATACAATCGCTCCTCAGAATTATCCACAAACCTGGGTATATACAATTTAACTCGTTGTATATTTAACTTGAAAGGGTTTTCATTTTCTCATTTGACCTCAAGGACCCCAAAAGGAAGGACTTGGATCACCTTGAATGGAACATATAACCTTGACTTAATCTTCCCTGGAAAAAGATGAAGACAGAAGTTGTAGATCAATACTTGGTTGCCTAACTTAAAGTCTCAGTGGAGGATCTTCTTGTCATGTTACTTCTTCACATGCTCCTTATATAACTTCGAATTGTTATAAGCATCTAAACGAAACTCTTTAAGCTCGTGAAGCTGCATAAATCTCTTAGAACCTATAGAAGATAACTCAAAGTTATGAAATTTAGTAGCCTAGTATGCACAGTGCTCTAACTTAATTGGAAGATGACAAGACTTGCCTTACACTATCCTAAATGGTGACTTACCTATAGGTGTCTTAAATGCGGTCCTATATTCCCAAAGTGCATCATCTAGCCTCAAAGACCAGTCTTGCCTAGAAGCATTAATAGTTTTCTCTAGTATTATTTTAATTCCTTATTTGAGACTTCAACTTGCCTACTAGTTTAGGGATAGTTTTGAGTAGCAACCTTATGGGTCACCCTATACTTAGCTAATAATGAATTAAAAAGTGCCATCACTAATGATAGTCTTAGGTGAGCCAAAACGTTTAAAAATATGCTTCTTCAAAAACTTAACAACACTTCTACCCTCATTTATAGGCAATGCCTCTTCTTCCACCCACTTAATAACATAATCATGAGCAACCAATATATAAAAGGCTTAGGGAATGGTCCCATGAAATCTATGCCTCAAACATTAAAACTCTTGCAAACAAGAATGTTAGTCAATGGCATGTCATGTCTCCTACTAATGTTCCTGTCCTTTTGACACCTATCACAAGATCTGACAAATGCCAATTCATCCTTAAACAAGGTGGGCCAATAGAAACCACACTCTAAAACATTATGAGCTGTTTTAGATGCACCGTAATATCCCCCAACCTCTCTAGAGTGACAATGATGTAATATCAAGCACACTTACTCTTCAAGAATGCAATGCTTAACAATACCATCCATACAAATCTTGTAAAGCAAATGATCATCTAAAGATAGTGTTTATCTAAGAAAAAAAAATTTCTTTTGGGTATAAGAAAAATAAGGGGGATAGATATTACCAAAAAGGTAGTTTATATAGTCTGCAAACCAATGAGTAATTGTCATAACCATCAGATACTCATAAGGAAAAGTATCTTGAATACCCTTCTTTATTGTACTCTCCATGGCAGCTTCATATAACCTTGACAAGTGATCAGTTACAAAATTCTTGACTCCTTTGTTATCCCTCAGCTCAATGTCAAACTCCTGCAAAAGTAACACCCAACGAATTAGTCTTGGTTAAGCATCGGGTTTTGTTATTAAGTATTTCAAGGTTGCATGGTCAATATACACAATCACTTTAGACAAAATCAAATATGAGTGAAACTTATCAAAAGCAAACACAACTGCCAACTTCTCTTTTTCTGTGGTGATATATTGGCGTTGTGCGCTGTTCAGTGTCCTACTTGTATTAAAAATGGGATGAAAGGTCTTACCTCGTCTTTAGCTTAAAATAGCACCCACTATATAATCAATTGCATCACATATTAATTCAAAAGGAAGAGACCAATCAAGAGATATAAGAATAGGTGTAGGTACAATCATATCCTTTAATAATTAAAATGATGTCAAACACTTATCGTCAAAAGTAAACATATCATCTTTTTCAACCAATTCAGTTAAAAGTCTATCAATTTTAGAAAAATCCTTAATGAACCTACGGTAAAAACCGGTATGGCCTAAAATTCTAATGGATCTAATATTGTTTGGTGGTGGAAGTTTCTTAATGACATCAATTTTGACTAGGTCTACCTCTATACCCTTGCTAGAAATCTTGTGACCTAAAACAATGCACTCTTGGACCATAAAATAAAAATTTTCCTAGTTAAGCACTAAATGGGCCTCTTCACACCTGATCAAGACTTTCTCTATGTTATCCAAGCATGCATCAAATGAAGTACCAAACACAGAGAAGTCATCCATAAAAATTTCAATGTAAAATTCAAGTATGCCACAAAAAATAGCCATCATGCATCTTTGAAATGTAGTTGGAGCATTGCATAACACAAATGACATTCTTCTATATGCAAATGTACCATAAGGAAATGTAAAAGTTGTTTTCTTATGAACTTTAAAGGCTACTAGAATATGAAAATATCCACTATATCCATCTAAGGCACAGTAAAAGTCATAACCAGCTAATTTCTCAATCATCTGATCAATGAAAGGTAAAAGAAAATGATCTTTCCTAGTGGCATCATTGAACTTCCTATAATTTATATAGATTCTGCACCCAGTTACCTTCCTAGTGGCTATTAATTTATTTTTCTCATTTGTAACCACAGTGGTACCTTCTTTCTTTGGCATCCCTGCCTAGGACTAACCAAACCAGAATCAGAAATAGGGTAGATAATACCTACATACAGAAGCTTTACTACCTCAACTTTCACTTCCTCCTTCATGTATGGGTTAAGTCTCCTCAGGGGTTGTACTATCGCCCTAATTCCATCAAACACTAGTTCTTTATCTTGAAGTCTCAAAATAAGCTTTCTACATTACAGATCAATGATGGTTCGTGCAATGTCCATGAAAGGTCCCCTAAGAATGATGGGGATGTCTATATCTTCCTCTATATCAAAGACTAAGAAATCCACTGGAAAGATGAACTTTTCAACGTTGACCAATACATCCTCAATGATTCCCCTCAGATAAGTGATGGACCTATTTGCTAGCTAAAGCAAAATAGTAGTGGGTTTAGGCTCTGTCAATCTTAACTTCCTAAAAATAGAAAAAGGCATTAAGTTAATGATTGCACCCAAATCCATTAAAGCCCAATCTATATGTAAATCACCAATAAAACAAGGAATAGTAAAACTCACTGGATCTTTAAGCTTCAGTGGTAGCTTTGTCAACAAAATGGCTGATCACTCCTTAGTCAATTTCACCATGATGTACTCCTCAAGCTTCCTCTTATTAGACAAAATTTCTTTAAAAAACTTAGCAAAAGAAGGCAATTGCGATATGACCTCAACAAAAGGAATGCTTATACGCAACTTTTTAAATATCTCGAAAAAATAACAAAACTTCTTATCTAATTGTGTACCTTTCAACCTTTGAGGATAAGGTATTCGAGGTCTTACCGAATGTGTGATGAGGTCAGCAAATAACCGTAGATGATCCTCTTTTACAGCTGGTGCTTCCTTGGCCTCCTTATTACTCTCCCGACTCTCCTCTTGTTTACTCTTTTCCACTTCTTTATACTTTTATTTCTCCTTAACTTCCTCAAGTTGTCACCCACTCCTTAATAAGATTGCCTTTAAATGTTCTCTCGTGTGGTCAGTCCCAGTAGTGCTAGGCAATGAAATTGAAGGTCTTTCCTTCAACAAACTTGCAATCTGGCTCATCTGATTCTCCAGATTTTTAATAGAAGATTCTTGATTCTGCATCCTAACCTCAGTGGTGGAGATGTACCTCGAGAGTAGGTCTTCAAGATTAGATTTTTTTGGTAATATAGGAATATGAGCCTTGAAACCTGGAGGTGGCTGTATCTGAACATTGGATGACTGTGGTTGTGCCATCTGATCGTTCCTCCAAGAGAAGTTTGGATGATTCCTCCACCTTAGGTTATAGGTGTTAAAATATGGATCCCCTCTCAGTCTGTTATGACTACCCTCATATTAGGCCTCTTCTATCTCTTGAGCAAAAGGATTCCCAACTTGACACTCAGAAGATGCATGGGAATCTTTGCCACAATGCTTGCATATAGCACAACTCCTCAAAAAAGAACTAGCTCATCTTCTCACACTACATATCAGATTATCTAGCTTCTTCATCAAAACATCCATCTGAGCTGATAAAGCCATATATTGTCTACTACATGAGTTGTTGTAGGTCATCTAGGATGCCTTTCTGTATGATACTGAAAGCTACTATGGCAGTCTCACCAATCGACCTATAGGCTTGATCTAGCATCTTGCTCATTAAACTTCCTCTTACTGTAGCATCTATGGTACTTCTAGTCGATGGGGTCATTTCTGTATAAAAAGTATTGACCTGCTACTATATGGAGAACCCATGACTAGGAAACTATGTCAACATTTCTTGAAATCACTCCCATGCTTCATATAGACTTTCATTTTCATATTGGGCGAAGGAAGTAATCTCATTCCTCATCTTTGCAACCTTGCAAGGAGGGAAAAATTTAGCCAGAAATAATCTCATCATCTTATCCCTCATAGTAATTGATCCTGATTACAAACTAGCCAACCATGCTCTGGCCTTATCCTTTAAAGAAAATGGGAATAACCTTAATCTTACTGCATCTTCTGACACTTTATTCTACTTGAATAAATCACATATATCCAGAAAGATCTCCAAATGGGTGTTTAGATCCTCTAAAGGCAATCCTCTAAATTTTGATGCTCTCACCATAGATGTAATGCTGTGAGGAATCTCAAAACTTGTAGCTGTGATCGTCGGCCTTGTAAGGGTAGGCATAGGCCTATTGTTTTGCCCCATAGTCAACTCCCTTCTTTCTCCAGGATGTGGCATCAACTCCTCCTCGTGCTATTCCATCTCTACAAACTGCTCTTCTCTAATCCTTTTTTCTATGTGACTATTTCTGGCCAATCTGGTTTCCTTATGCAACCTCCGAGTAGTTTTTTAAATCACAGTATCTAGTAACAAACTCTCGGGCTTTTGACCATAAGTCAGCATAAACAAAATGGAACAAATAATAAAAACAAATAATAACAGAGCTAAGAATGAAAAATAAAACACACTAAAGTTAAGCAATCAAGCAAACAACTAAAATATGAAAATTAAAAATAAATTAAAAATTAAATCTAAGACAATTAATACCGTCTAATCTAATGACACACAATAAGGCATTCGCCAGCAATGGTGCCAAAAATTATTGCATTCTAAATAAAACAATGAAAATTAAATTCTATCTAGACTAACTAGAGGCAAGCGCACCCAATCGACAAGTAATATAAAATGGTAAGAACCAAATATTGTACCCAAGGGGTTCCAATACGTAAGACAATTAAATTAAACAACGTAAAATTACTCAAACAACCAAGGATCGATTGATTTCAAGTTAGTTCATAGGAATTCCCTTCTCTTCTAAATCTGAGTTACCTACTTGGTTCGTAGGTAATTTAAAATAAAAGGTAGTTAGGACAAGAAGCCTAAAATTAAGTTCATTAATCCTAGATATCCGCATACAAGATCCTAAGATTGGTCTACACTTTAGTCTCAAGTATGTTGCTTAATTAATTTTCGACAAATTAAATCCCATTGATTATAGCATTCAATCATCTAAGGCGTTAGTCTAGGTGATCAAGCTAAACTAAGATTAAATATGCAATCAATCAAGAAAAAACCAATACCACAAAATTGTCCTAATC
>JAOSBK010000007.1:32635042-32657674 GCA_027568895.1 Erythroxylum shatona
ATTATAAACATGCATGAAAAATCGTGAACGACACTTATTTTGAATAATTAAAATCCCTCTAAAACGATACTTATTTTAGATAGAAGGGAGTATAAAGTTAGCAATGAGTCTTTATAATCTTAAACTTGAATCTAATCAGAATTCGGATCAAAATTGAAGCTCTGAGTTAAGTTCGATATGAATTTGGTTCAATTGAAAAAAAAATCCACTACAAGATATCATTTTTCAGTCAAATGCAACAACGCTACTGCTAAATCA
The DNA here is from genome assembly GCA_027568895.1 of Erythroxylum shatona. Classification (NCBI taxonomy): domain Eukaryota; kingdom Viridiplantae; phylum Streptophyta; class Magnoliopsida; order Malpighiales; family Erythroxylaceae; genus Erythroxylum; species Erythroxylum shatona. The sequence continues at coordinate 32,635,301 of JAOSBK010000007.1, forward strand.
TCGTAATAACTAGAAACTTAAACATACACAGGTAAGTTCAGGCCAGCTTCTCGACCTCCCATAAAGTATAGAAGAAAACAAATTTGAATTGTCAACTTTCTACTATCAAAAGGTCAAGTAAGAAAGCGTATCAATACTGAATTGGCATTCATGATGAGTTGGATTAAGTGAGATACCTTAAATTTCGAGTTTGAATATGAAATAATTTGTTAGGGTCTAAATTAAATTCTAATTGATTAGATTTAAATTGATTAAACTCCCCTCAAGCTTTATAATGAATTGAGTTAGGCCGAGCTTACCCTTAACTCTATTTGGCCCGACAATCTTAATAGATAACTCAAATTCGGTCTAGGCAAGATGTGATTTTGATTTTATTTTTTTAAAATGACATCTTTTGAATTTAAATTTCTTAAATTTTTGGACTAAAATAATATTATTTTGAGAAGAAAGAGTTCCTGGCTAAATTTTAAACTAGGCTGAACTTAGTTGGGCCGAGATTAATTTGCCAAGCCTGCCTCTGACTAAGTCCAGTTTCAGAGGAGTTCCCAAAACGGTCAGCACTCAGCAATATACCAGTCCAATTCCACTTAACCTTATTCCACGCGCCTGAAGATTCTCTGAATCAACAAAAGGCCGTGTAAAACCAACAACATCTGGAAGACTAAACGACCCCTCGTTGCGGTTTACCTAACACGGTGCCTTTCTTTTTCAATTAAAGTCCATTTTAAATAATTTATAATACTTGAAACACTTAAACAAATTCATAAAAACGATTATAAGTTTTGATTATTAACTATTATCTTTAAATTGCAATTCGTTTTATGAACAAAATAATAATAATATCAATTTTAGCATTCTTAATTTTTTTTTAATGTAGCTATTGTTATTGTTACCTTTAGAATCTAGCTAGGGTTGACATTTCATTTTTTATTTTAATTCATAAAATAAAATCATGTTGGGTCGGGATAAGTCGGGCTCAGGCCTAATCTTGGGCTTGACGGTCTATTGTCATCCCTACTAGAATCTTGCATTTTTAATGATAATGATGTCGGATATGTTAGGACAATGATTCAATTAATAGAATTGCCCTAGTATATTTATCAATTCAAAGATTTCAAAATTGAGTTATAATTAGGCAATTATTTATTATTTTAGTGATTTGGAGGATAATAGAATAAGAGTAGATTAAAGATAGACTTATAAATATTAATTAAACTAAATTTATTATTTTACTCTAAACCATTAGTTTACAAAATAATTTATTTAAAATGCGTAATTTATAAATTATTATACATATTTAACAATTTTGAAAAACAATTACTTGTATTTGACAAACAATGACCATATGTCTAATTACTTTGTACCCATTTTTTCAACTCCACGTTAATTCCATAAAATCCAAACTCTAGTTTATGAATTTTTTTATTCTAACAATATTTTATATGGTAGTGTTCTAAAATTGTTTTTTTGTGGTCTCATGCACAATATAAATTACTTAAATTAATTTTAATGATTATAAGTTTAAAAATACAATAAAAATGAAAATTTTGGTTGATTTATGTATAATTATTCAAATATAAATAAGTCGTATTAACACAAGTTATTAGAAACCCACATTTAAATGAATGAGATTTTCTATTAAATAAATTTATTTATATAATATGAGTAAGATTAGTAATAAATAAATTAAATAGTTTAATGTTAGAGACTTAATTTGAATTTGATATTAACCGACTAATCCGAGTCGAGGCTTAGTCACAGTTAAGGCTCTTTATTTCTTCTTGCGAGTGTATTTAGTGAGAATCGAACCTGAAAGTTCTTCCCACATGTCTACACAGCCAATTGAGCCACAGCCCGTAAATAATTGATTGATTTTAAGTAGTATTGATTCTGAGTGAAAATAATTTAAGCATGGAAAGTTTTATCATTAACCTATTTGATTTTAAGTTTTATGAGCAATGCGTCTCATTGGGGGTCAAAAAGTAGAAGAAATGGTCAAATTGGACTTTCCTTTTGCTTTGAATCATATGTTTCCTATGACCAAAGACCGGTCTTAACTGGAAGCCATACCCACAACCTTTTTTCCTCAGTCAGCCTTCCCCTTACCTTTTCTACTCGACATTCAAAAAGCTATCTTCTGTTTCTTCCTGTCCTTTCCTTCTATTTATTCCATTATAATCCACTTACCGTATCAACAAACTTACACTTGAACCCTTTTCGATTTCATGCCAGCTTTGGCTACCTCTTTCAGTATTTTCATTAGTATTCTGGTTCCTGCATCATAGTGATCAGCTTCCAAGTTCTTTTATTGGTTGCAGAGCTTCGACTTCATTCTCAAAAATCATATTCATTAGCTTCTTGTTGTTCCTAAACCTATCCCTTCTTTACCTGTAAATTAAATTCTGGTGATTTTACAGGCACTGCAAGTCTTATTTCCAAGTATATATCAAACGGATATCAGAAACTACTGTCCTTTATATTGGGTTAAATCATTTTTTTTTCCTCCCCTTTCCTTTGCATTGAGAAAATGGGAGACTGGGGACTGAAGAATCTGATAGCTGAGCTGAGACTGGGGAGAGACCTAGCTAGACAGCTCCAAATCCATCTCAACGTGCCGTATTCTTCGAGAGAAACTTGCGAAATGTTGGTACAAAGGATCCTGAATTCTTACGAAAAGTCACTATCAATTGTAAATTTTAGCAGTTCCGGGTCAGGAACATCAGTTCCCATTCCAATGTCTGAATCGCCGCCATCTCTAACCGGAAGTTCCCGGAGTGAAGACTCCGATCACGACCTCAGAGATGGGTCCAAAAAGAGGTAAAATTAAATCGATACGAATTTCAGACTTGTAATACAGTTCTGAATCTCAATGAATTGGTCGAACCTATTTGTATTGGTGTAATAATCTGACAGGAAGAGTATTCCAAGGCGGATGCAACTAGTTCGAGTCGATCCAGGAATGGGAGTGGTAGGTTCTCTTGATGATGGGTTTAGTTGGAGAAAATACGGACAGAAATACATTCTTGGAACCAAGTATCCAAGGTTGGATTGGATCTCTATCTTGTCTTGTTCTTTCTTTGTTTCGAAACCTAAATAACTAAAAGGTTTGTGCTTGCAGAGGGTATTACAGGTGTACTCATCGAAACGTCCAAGGTTGCTTGGCGACAAAACAAGTTCAAAGATCTGACAATGACCCAACAATCTTGGAGATCAGGTACCGAGGAAGTCATACCTGTAACGAAGCCAGTCATGTCCTATCTCCTTCTTATCAACAAGAGCAATCGCAGGACTTGGACTCTTTCATCGAACAGTCAATTCCTTCCTTTCACTTTCCGTCGACGTCCATCGTTAAGCCTGAACCTCACAGGTTCTCTCCTTCCATGGCGGATAACAGCTTCATGAGCAACTTTTCTCCCTCGCTCATGTCACCTTCCAGAAGTGGGGTTCCCCGTAGTTCTGGAGGAGACGAAAGTTTTTGTCAGAATTCGGGGTCTGAGCTCAATAATACAATCTCTGCAGCAACCTCCGCCACTAACTATCCGACCATCGGATTCGATTTCAGGTTCGTGAACGACGAGTTTGATCCGAATTTCACCTTCAACAATAATCCTGGATTCTTCGCCTGAGTGATCAATGCTAAGCAAGCGATCGCGTGGAGACCTTAATCCTTTTGCACTTGGTACCACAAATTCTTGTCAGGGAGTTGTTGGAGAATAGATTTTTGATTTTGTTTCATAACATGTTATGAATAATTTAGTAGTTGCTTGATCCACTGTGCGGATCCGAAAGTCGTATAGAATCTATAGATAGTCTGATCTGATGAACTAAATGTTATTAATTCTTTTTTTTATATATATAGTATGATCTGTTTATAATGATGAAATGATTGCTCAAGAAACATAATTGGGAAAAGGTAAACATATGATCATAGGAAAGTCATATAGAATCTGTGTTTGTTAAGACTTTATAATTTAGAATCTAAGATTAATTTGGGAGGGGCGAGACTCATCCTCAAGGTCAAAAAAGTGTCAAAATTATAAATAAGAACGAACTCTACAAAATTCAAGCTTCGAGCTTAAGCTTATCAAAAATAATTTAAGGCTTAAACTACTCAGACCCATTGTTTGAAAGTCTTGAACAACAAAAGGGTGTTTAAGTTTTGTTGAGAGGAAACGATGGTCTTTAGTTCATTAATCCATTCAACAAAACTAACACTAGAAGACTCAGTGAAATGACACGTATGAAGCCAAAATCCTATTGACAGACCCATCGACGGTCGATTTGCTTGTCCAGGACAAGCACCTTAAAAGTCAAATATGAACTAAGAAAATAAATACTCTCCTTGGAATCCAATTTCAAATCAAAATGAAAACCGATGTGGTCCACGAACCGTTAAGGAAATTCATGCAACATCAAACTCGCATCACAATACATGGGACCATATGTTCCTTAATTTCCTAGTAAAGTTTACCAATTCAGCAAAATTAATGCTTGAATACTTAAAATACCCACCAGAATTCATGTACTTGGAATCATTTTAAAGTCTTTAAAACAAACAAATGCCATTTTAGTGGTCCTTTTGTGTTTCCTCCACTCAAACACCCAATTCCGAGCTAACCTATTTAACTATAGTGGTTGGGAAAGGAAAAACAGATTGGGACAGATAGGTGTTTTGATGTAAGTATCAATTTTTGGATAGATAGAACCGAAATCTGCTTCAATATTGGTACAAATTGCAAGAGAGAGTAGGCACTTCTTTCCTTTCATATAGGTGCTTACCATTTCTTGGTAAAAAAAATGAAAAATAGAGAAATGTTTAAGGGAAGAATTTATGATTAATTAAGCAGAATTTGCACAAAAATTCAAGAGAGATTCAACATATAATACTATTAGTAGGATTGATAATGAATCAAATATAAGATATCACGATCCTATGGATCTATACTCGAGAGGTCTTGATCTTGATCTTGATCTTGTAAGTATAATCTCTTCCTACAACTTGAAGGATTTAATATTCTTGTATTGTTCACCAAAAAAGAATTATAGAAATCCTATTAATTATTCAATTGTAAACAAGTTTTGCATGTACTCATAACCTAATTTTCATTGTCATCAATTACTAAGCTAATTAATATCTACACTAAAGTAATTCATTTCAATATTCTCGTGACAAAAGGACACTAATAAAGATCTTCTTGGCTTTAAGAAAGAAAAAACTTGGAGAAGTACAAAAGAAAAGGCCTTAATCATAGTCATATTTGTACTAAAAAAGGGTCTTAATTACTCAATCATATATATAGTAGCCTTAGCTTTAATAATAACAAATACATTAATTTTATAAAAAAACTAAAAGACATTGGTTAATAGTCACAAATCAAAAGAGTGTAAAATTCAGGTTCGTTATTTTTCTTATTCTTATCGAATACACTATCAGATATACACACACGTAAATAAATTATATAAATAAAAAAAAAGCTTCTGCACGAAGACAAAAGTTAAATTTTGATTCAGGGCACTGAATTACAGTGCTGGAGTGAAGTTAAAAAGCTCAAGATTCCTGATCAATCACAAGAGTTTCCATACGTACAAGTCACAACGACTAGTCTACTGTTACATGTTGCTCGTAATTAAGAATATAGGTAAATGCCTATACTCAAAATTTATTAATACAACTTCAGAGAAAAAGAGGAGGAGTTGTTAGGCATGTAGGGTAGGGAAGCAGGTTTAGCAGAAAGTTTGCTGGACTTGTTGGACGAGATCTTCTGCACTAAGTTGGCATTCAATTCCAATCTGTTAAAACAAAGCAGAAAATGTTCAATCGGTATCTTCGAGAAGGACTCCATGCAACTCCATAGTCATTCCACACTAGAAAACAACAAAAAGGTCTTGACTTTGAAACCACAAAGGGGTTGTGTAAGAGTAAAATACCCTCTCTGCAACCCCCTCAGGTGGTAGCTTTTCGAGAAACGTGCAATGAGCTTCCAAGTCAGTGCTCAGTACTAGTAATGCATGCAGTACAAAGTAGTAGCAGTAGATGATGTAGATGCTTTCCTTTTCTCATGATTTTATGCTGAAATCTTACAAGAAATGATCTCACCATTCACCAGCAACAAGACACATTCAAGTCAACTCTAACCTACTAACTCTACTATGAGCCAAAACGTTATAAATATGAGATGGGATATAGCAGAGGAAGCAAATTCATAACTATAGTTTTTGTAAATTGTCTTTTCTTGTCAGCAACTTTCAATCCTAGTGTCAATCATGTATTGAGGAATCTGAATCTGCAATCGAAAGGCTGTTCTTTCTGGAAATAATGAAGAAACTATTTAGTGCTCATAAGGTTTTTTACCTTGATAGTAAATGAATTAAGCATGGTTTCTTCAATGGTGTTAATGGTCACATCTAAAATCTCGAGGGATAGATCTTCGAGGGCGGAGATTATCTTCACGGCTTGACCACGAATCCTTGGAGATGCTGTTTTCAAGAGAACATTTGGACCAGAGAACTTAACCTCTACGTCTGCCACTGAGGATTTGGAGTTGGCAACGAGTTCGTTCACGTTGTCGTTGATGGAGGAAGAAGCTGAAGAGGTTGGAGAAGGATCAAGAGCTGTAGCCATTGTTGTTGGAGAGCTAAGGTAACCTTGCTGGAGTACTCTAGGCCAGTAGGGACTACCTGGTTGTGGTGTTCTTGGGCTAATAGGTAAGTTAAGTCTAGGACTAAGTGGTGGTTTTCTAGGGCTAAGTGGAGTCAAAACCAACCTAGGGCTCAGGACTTCACTGTATACTTTTCTTTGCTTCTTGGCCTCCAAGGATTGCAGAACTTGTTGCAACTCGTTGATGTAATCCACAACACCTCCGATTATGGATGCTTGATCCCCCTATGTTCCGCCATTATTGAACATGAAAAGCTTATGTAACCAATAACAATGGAAGACCAGAAAAAAATAACCATAAACACTAAGTTACTGCCACTTTCTTGATTTCGTTTAATACATTTATGTACTCTTGAACTGTCCTTGAACAAAGAGAACCATAAAGAGAACAAACACTTCTATGTACAGAAGGAGATACATAAAAAGATATATAGCAAGAACCAGAACGATAAACATGATATACCAATACTAAAATAGCATCAAGTTCCAGGAAGCTTCGTGAGTAGGTATGAGTTATATGAATATGGCTTACTCTTTTGACATAGAAGCAAGGCATAAGCGATCTTAACACGGACAAATGCTCGTTCATTTGCTTTCTTCGGTTACGTTCGACGGTGATATGAGAAATTCGCTGTTGCCCATCTGGGTTTATCTCACCGGAAGTTGATGTGACTGTAGTCTTCTGTCGCTTATTGCTTCTCGGCGATGCTTCAAGCTCCGTCTCCGATTCTTGCAAGGCACTTGAAGATGTAGACTTATGCGACACCAGTGTCCTAGTTTTCTCCTTTTCCTTGGAGCTGACAACAACATCGACCAACGGCGTAGCCGGAGGGAACTCGGTGACGCTACCTAAACTCTCAAATATAGCGAATAGATCGTCATCGCCGTAGAAGGTGGTGTCGACAAATTCAGGTTCGTCAAGGAAACCAGACAAACTGCCGCTCATCGTTTCCCGAGAACAGCTAGTGGTAGTAAGAGATGAGTAAGTGACAGAGAAAGGTTAAAGAAAGGAGAGGTTATGGATGAGACGACGATGATCATCAAGTGGAAAGAGACACAGAGAAGGTGAATTTCAGGCGTGGGGTTGTCAAGATCAAGAGTAAATAAGACAAAGCTGACGTGAAAGAGAGTAAACTATCACCATCAACCCTTTTTGATGATCGATGAATCCTTGAGGTTTCAGGAATCCGAAACACTACAAATGGCCGAGAAACATACAAACAAAACCAGTAAAAGGAGACTGAAGGTGTTACAGAGAGAAATAGATATATAATAAGCCAAGAGCTTAGCTGAGAAAGAAGACCTAAAAGAGGCTGGTTTTGTTAGTAAACATAGCTCAAGGTCTAAAACCCTAGCTCTCCTCATCTTCAATTCTTTTTTAACGTGTATATAAGAATTGTTTTGGATAAGGTGATTAAACTAAGAGCCCTAAGGATCTTTGAAATTATAATGATTTACTACTCAACAACTCTTTATTTATACAAAATCATCATCATCAAAACTTTGAACAATGATGGGAGTATAAGAAAATATGAAAATGAGCAAAATATTCATATATAAGTAAATCTATCTCGTAAAATAATCAAATTTGTCATCATATATAGAATATATGTATATATATAAGTTGAGATTAAAGAGAAAAGAAAAGAAAAACAAAAACAGTTGCTGGTTGGTAGGTTGTGAATTGAATCAAGATTCTAAATATAAATGTGTTGCTTGCCAGGTTTCGTGACTATGACAGCTGACTGTCTGTCTAGGTTCCATGGTTTCAGCCGCCCAGCCATGAACTAATTATTCAGACCATTTCCTTTTATGTTATCGGGTCCCATTTTTCTTAAGAAATTTCATCTCTCTTTGTCTTTGTCTTTGTTACTAATACATCCGGTGCTAACTGAGTTTACCTTTTTGTTGACAGGTATCCGGGAACTTCTTCAGTGATAGTGGGAGGTTCGCCTTCAGCATGTTGTCCGCGAAGGAAACCAGAGTGCCGACCGCTTGGCGACGTTTGCACGAGTCTTAAGCCCCGGCGTGCATGTCCTCCAGGAGTTACTTTTAGGCGTCCAAGAGCTGATCTCCCGAGATGCCCACAGGATGTTGTTTGCTCGAGCTTTGAGTTAATTTCGTTTTTTTTTTTTGCCCTTTGTATTAAAAAAAAAGATAATTGAGAAGACACTCAAAATATATGTACATAAAATAGATAAAGTTTAATTACTTGTTAATTAAAATAAATGATACGAATATTTTGTGTTATTTTACTTATTTTTCAAAGTGTATTTATGGTGATAAATTACTTAAAAACATATTATGGTATAAAATATTTATTAAAATTTGTCTATTGTATTTTACCATTTAATACGATTATTGAACACATAATAATTTGTATGATTATTTTAACTTAATTTTAATAATCATTTACGTTAAAATAATATGATAAAAATTTAACAAAATATATTTTTGATATTTACAATATCTCAAAATAGTTTTAACTTAGTTTGAGCAATAATGATTTTTAATTATGATCTCTTTTGAAAGCTCAAGTATTGACCATTCTTTACATGCACGACTTATTGTTGTTTTGGTACCTTAAAACTTCAAATTGTCACTTTTATTTGGGTTTTATGATCAAGAAATTACATGAATTTTAATTACAAAAGGGCAAAGAGAGTGAAATAAATGAAGAATGAGAAGAAGGCAAAAAAAATAAATAAATAAAGAATCTGCAAGGAGAGTTTGATAACTACGAAGAAGAAGCAGTGGAAGACAAAGAAGGTATCAACAGGTCGGCTTTCAATGCGCAGACACGGCATCTCCGTGCCTATCATAATCTTTAATAGTTACTAGTTTCTTCAATAAATTACAAACGTCAAATGTTCTCACTTTTTATTTTTATTTTTAAAATTTTTTAGAAATTAGATAATTTAATTCAAAAATTGTATTTACTTATATAATTTACGAAATATGTAAAGACTAATCTTTAAAAAAGGTTACATGATTTTCTAAAATAATTTTATTTATCAAAAATATATAATTATTAGGATAAAAAATTGTGTTAATAAAGACGAAAAGTCAATTAATTTACTCTTTTTAAATATCTTTATTCATATATATATTCTCTAAGTTATATTAATAAAATGTAATGAGTTATTCAATTTTAATTTAAAAAATTCATTTTTTTCATTATTATCCTATCACATTTGCATATAGATCTACAAGAAACAGCCTCTCTACTATATAGGGTTAAGGTTACGTACTGTCAAATCTTAATTTTCAGACTCTACTTCACTGTGAGACTTCGGAATATAACGATGATGATGATGAGTTACTAATAACTGTCAAATAATAATCACATAATTAATTTAATTACAGTCCAAATATATAGTATACACATGTACATGCAATAACTGGACATGATCTCAATAATGTTAACAGATCAAATAAGTTATTTGAGCACAACTTGTCTTCAATATTCAAATGATATTGTTTTGATTTCAAATTTTTTAATTTACAAACTAAAATAACATTATTTTGAAAAGAGAATTTAAACCGATCGATAGCTATAAAAAATTGGATCAACTTAAATTTAAGAAATTAATATCAAAGCAAAGCGACTAGAATTGCCAAACCTGCGAAATGAAGGTCCTAATCAGTAACGGGACAAAAGAGTTATTGCAAATTGCAGCATAGGAGTGTGGTTTCATTTACTACACTTTACTTCATATTTCTTGTATGTCTCCTTACCTTCCTGCTGTTCCAAATGAATACAAATTTTGGCTCTCACTCGTCAATTTTGGCATTTACGTCCCCTCAACGACCCTTTTTTTATTATAAATACTTGGAAATTGACATGGGAGACATTTTTGTTTCGAGTCTTCCAACCTTGTTATGTTTCGTAACATCCGACTGATCACTTCACGGGAAAAAAAATATATATGGAATTTCTGGTTTGAGCTTTCATTTTCTTTAAGAAATCATAAATATCGAATATCCTATGCACATATGACCCATGAGAGACACTACGAATTAATTTCTAACGAATTTTATAGTGAAAGTATTAAGATGTTTATTATGTCTTATTATTTAATTTTGAGATTTTTTTATTATTAAGTCTTTAAGATAATGTTTAAAATTTCAAATCAAAATATAGTGTAAATAAATAACACTCCTTGTTTGAGCTGGACTGTATAAAAGTAGCAGTGAAATTAGAAATTTATCTCTAATTGAAGTTCAAGTGGATTATGTCATATTATAGATAGATATCGTGCGGCTTTTCCACTGTAGCAACGAAGGCTTGCATGAGTGATTTTTTGTTGGTGTCTTGGCATCGATTGATTGGTTGTGATATGGACATTGTAACATATCTATAGAAATTCTTGCGTGTGTCATCCTACTTATGGACTCCTTGTGTGAGTGACTTTGTGATTTCTTGGTTCTTAGTTTTTGTGGGTACTGTATTTTTGTGGTTAATTGTATGATTTTTTACAGCTAATTTTGCGGCTATCTAGTGTTAGGTTGGTGGCTATTGTGTGTGATTTTGCAGCTGATTTTACGTTAATAATTAATCTATCTTTTTGTGGGTGACGTAAGTAGGCTGAATAATTGTTTATGGCCAGTTGCATTCTTTCTTATTGTTAAACGACAATTGAAGGTTGTCTTGTGTAATTTGGTGGCTGTTGTTTTTAGTATTGGTGTGTGAAAATTTCATAAATTTTTGTGGCTTTGTAGCTGTTGTCTTTGTTATTGGTTTGGTGCGAAAAACTTCAGTAATTGTCATGGTTGTTGCAGTCCTTCGTGTATAACTTTTCGGTGAAGAAACGTTTATTGATTTGAGACGTTTTGTGACTGTTGTGCGTAGAATTTTTAGTGACGTTATCGAAGCCTCAAAATAGATCTTTCAAGGAACAACTTTTCATTCTTTCGTTGATGATGAGACATATTTAGGGGAGTTGCTTTTTTATCTCAAGTGTTTTTATTTATGTTAAATTTTGTTTAATCACTTGAGTTATTTATTTAATATTCTATCGTTATAAGATTGTTGAAAAAAATCCTCTATTAAGGTTAGTATAAGACAATCGTACTATTGGGTGTGAAATTCTTTTACCTGTAATGAAGACGAGGAATAGTGTCATAAATTGAGTAGTATTGGCTCAGTAAAGTCTTATATAAAATTATTATCATTAGTGAAAGAATTAAGTTAAGTGAGGGCCTCGCAGACGTAAATAAGGTGTGTCGAACTACGTTAACAAATATCAGTGTTGATTTATATTTGTGCGTTTAATTTTTCTAATTTTTGATTGTACTAAAAAATTACAACTAAATTTGAAAGTTTGCGAAACTAATACACCCCCACAATTCTTTAAGAAAGAAATTAGAGTTGCTATCTATTAATTCCCAAACATTTTTTTATTGTCACAAAATATGGTGATTTTGCACAACTTCAATAATCTTTCAAACTAATTGCATAGTTCTTATTTGATGATTATAAAGAATTTTTTATTCTACAAAAGGAATTTTCTTCACCTTTTATATTATTCATATTACCAATTATCCACTATGAAATATTTTCTTTATCTTTTAATATAGTATTTACTTAATAATAATAACTGATTATGACCACTTCATAATATAGTTAATTACATATACTAATGTCACTTTACATGATAAGACACCCATAAAAATCATATATAGGTTATTATTAGCAACAAGAAGCAATGTTTAACACGCACTACCACATTATCAAAAATGTAATTTGTATTAAGCTAAAGTAAGAGAACTAAGAATTAACTTCTCCTTTAAATCATCATCATCATCATACCTTAAAGTCTTCTAGTAGGTCTGATAGTACGCAGCCTTATTTTAAATAATAGAGAGGCTGTTTCTAACAGATCCACTTGCAGATGTGATAGGATAATAGTGATAGTCAAGGAAAAATATTCAGAAAAAACGAGAAAAAAAGAAGAAGAATGCATCTGACTTGGTTACAACCTTAACAGAAATATAAACCACGAGCTTCTTACCACACAGACGATATAGGAAAGATAATTTAACAAACACTACAAACTATAAATAACAACGAATATATTAACAATAAAAGAGGTTGTCCTCTCAAGCATAGATTGGCTATTTTTGGATGGAAACCTAATTATGCTCCTATATTTGGTCCAATACGATAAATAATAATTACAAATCTTGCTACTTACAATACCCTAAAAGCTGGACAATTTCCATCCAAACATGATCTAGACTCTGGCTTGTGTGTAACTGTTTATGCTTTCCCTTTCGAGAGTCTGTATATCATACACAGCCTACAGATTGATGATATATAGGCTATGGCAGATGTAGGTAAAGCCTCCCTTCGTCAGCTTCTTTGAACATAATTTCAGAATCGAATTAAATACATGCATGCAACCCTTTTATCATGTATAGCCCTAGTAGACCATGACCTTGTATGTGAAAAATAAGCGGGACTCTCTAATTCAAGAGGTTATATGTTCAAGCGGCACTCAAAAAAATAATTGCTTTTTCAGAAAAAGAAAAGAAACTATAATTTGCCTTAAATTAAAAAAAAAGGTTGATTGAGAATAAAAATATAATTTTATATAAATAAATAATTTATTATAATTATCTTAAATTATTTATTTGAATTATACTTTATTATTATTTATAATGAAAACTAAAAAGATATTTTCTAAAAAATTAAAATTTTTAATTCATTTAAAAATTTGAAGGGAATAATTGATAAAAATAAAATTACTAAATTTTTAATATCAATTAATTTATAAATTATTAGAACCAGGTAACAACTTAAATATATATAATCATGAGACCTTGGCAGCTTCATTAATTTCCGTAGCTGAAACATCATTTACTAGAAACCCACGAAATGTATGAGCAAAACATTAACTGCACATTTACCTCTCCCCCCCATACAAACTCTTTAGTACATATTTATTACTACATTCTAAATTCCCAACCCTGCCCAATCCCGCCGGTTATCCGCCGGAGAGCGCTGGAGGGTCATCGGGAGTTGTGTGGAGGAAAGGGACAGTCGGATGTTGATGTAAAGGACCCACCAACTTGATTGCTGATATTTTTTTCATTTTCTTGTGTCGTCCACATCCTGGGTTGGGACTCACTACATGTGAAAATCCAAAATCTTTAATATATTTGAAATTTTGAATTTTTTGTGATTAACGAGTTATTACTTATTAGTGTTTTAAAAATTTTGCCCAATCGGTAAAATTAATAAAAATATAAACCTAATGATTAAAAAACTTATTCAGTTTAACCGATTTAATTGTAAAAATTTTGAGCTGTTTAACTTTTAATTTTATTTTTAACTTTTCGGTTTGAATTTTAAGTGACAAATTACTTAATTTGTATTTAACAATCTCTTTTTTCAATTAAATTTTAATTTTTTTAAGGATAAAAATAATCTCTTTCAATCATATTTTAAATTTAATACTTAACCGATTTTATGACAGTCTAATATTAATTAAAATTTTTAACTTATTAATTTAACTTTCAGTTCGATTTTTAAAATATTGATAAACATAGGTATCCAAAACGTGAATAGCATCCCAAGTTTTAGAGTTTTGTAGTATTTATTGCTTTTCTGTTTTTTTCTTTATATTTCCGAGAAATACTTGGCAGCGAATTTGTCTTATTTTCAAATTTTCATATATTGCTTTTTTTCTCATAATTCTAAATGGGACTTAGAACCAAATTAATCACACACCTACTCATTAAAAATATCTATATATAAAACCCATTTTTCGAGTTATTTAATCATATTTATAAGGAAAAAATTACATTTTAAATATTTACGCAATAAACTCTTCAATATGAATATGATTCGTAAATTACCTAATTTGAACAAGTGATTTAACTCTTCAAATACTAGTTCATAAATTACTTAATTTAAATAAAGTATTTAACAAATAAATAAATAAAGATACTCCAATTACAATTTTAAGGCACTTTAAAGAATTCCATGAAGCAATTTGAGCATTATGTGATAACCACAAGTTGGAGGTGAATTGAATGTGATAAGCCACCACAAAATATTAGTAGATCAGAAATGTCTGCTGGTTTAATACAACGAGACAAAAGTTCTCAAACTTTCTTGCGTCCTTTTAGATGCAAAAATTGAAGTTGTAGCCCTAACTCTTTGTTGATGGTGACCAATCAGATATATACATATAGTCTCCATGAGTGCAGGACTGTTGCAACAATTGGGACCTTAACAACAAATATCAGTTGTTTAAAAATGGAGTCATGTACATCAAAGTCACACATAGTTGTCTTCATTTCAGTGCATAATAATGGTGGGTCTAACAAATCAGTTGTTAGGATTGGGCCAGGCAACCGTCAAAAGATAACTGATATGAGCCTTTAGCACGATATAAGTTTGGGTCGGACTCAAAACATTTTGCAAATCGATTCTTGAATCTATAAGTTTGTTTCGAGTTCAGATTTAAGTCTTGTAAGACTGTCGGATCCAACCATTTTCTTGTTCCTTTGAGGTGGGTCACAAAGCATACCTTCCAAGGAAACTTAAAAAAGCTCCAAAATCTATAGCTGAAGAACAAAGCTTAATTTGAAGAGTTTGGACAATAGGAAATCAATAATTTTATGTAACTAAGCAGAGAATAAGAAAGTAGTGGACCTGACAAAGCTTTGCCAAGTAAAGCTAGCAGGAAGCATAACTAACTAACTAACTAACTAAACTCATTATTATTAAGATATAGAGCCTCGTATTATATTTTGGACTTTACCAATATTAAAAACAATTCACAATAAAATAAAAACTCTAGCCACCTATAAATGTAGCCAAATTTTGATGAATTACGTAAATCTGTGCGTATTTGTAATTTTTGTACTTATTCTTTAATTATTGTGATTGATCTTTCGTAATAATTGTAACAATTATTACATGAGCATTCCAAGATTTCACCCTTAGGAAGCCCAAAACTTTTTTTGGGCATCTTTGTCTCATCATTGTGTGCTTCTAAACCAGCTTGGAAATTAGGAGGGAAGAAAGCTTAAGGAAAAGGAAGAAACCAAAAACAAATGGCAATTTGAATAGAATGAGAGAAGAAGAAGAACAGCACTGGTCACATGGTTATGCGTGTTTATAGGTCAACTAAACTCGCGGGGAGACAGAGACAGTTCCCATATGTTTGGAGCTCTCTATCCTACGTCGGTCGAGTTTTAACCCAAAATCCTATAAATAACAAGTTCAGATGCTCCTCCGTCCACAATCATCACCTTTTATAACTCCTCATCTTTCATTTTTAGCTTTGTTCAAAGTGTTCTAAACCATCTTTACTCTCTACTCTTAAGACTCTCTCTCTCTCTCTCTCTATATATATATATATATATGCATTTTGTTTCTTCCGGAGAGAGGGAGAGTTTTTGTGTGTGAGAAAGCAAAGAGATAAAATAGACAAGAGACGTAAAGAAAGCTATGGATTTCACCAACTTTTCGTTCAACATTTGTCTTATAATTGCTGTCTTGTATGTGATGATCTTCCCTTTAGCACAATCTTCTGCTCCTGCACCATCTCCAACCAGCGACGGTGAGTCCTTTTCTGCTCTTTGGCTTTTGTTTGATATTTAAAACGATCATGATCGAGAACCCTTTTGATGCGAAGTTTAATGTCTATGTGATCACTTTTTACTCATAAATTTGATTTCTTTTTATCTGTTACACATTTGCAGGAACCACAATAGACCAAGGAATAGCATATGTTCTGATGCTGGTGGCTTTGGTGCTCACTTACCTTATCCACTGATTCTTCATCAGTTGAAGAAAAACCAGTCATGACCAAGAACAGCTTGAGGGGTTGTTAATGGGTAGAGTTTTTGCAATGTAACCCTTTTTCTGTTCTTTCGAGAGTTATAGGGTAGAGTTTTGGTTATGGGAGTGTTTCGTGTTATTTGATCTTTCAATGACAGTTCTCGTTAGATTCTTCTTTTTTTTATTATTTTTAATTCTTGCTTAGGTAAAACACACAAGTTTTTAATTAATTTTTTAAAAACTTATAATTCTTAAAATTATAATTTCAATCCGAACTAGATAAACTCGAATTAAACTAATATTTATTAAAATATTTTAAAATATTATTTTCGAGTCGTATTTAATTCCGGATCTTTTATCTCACCTTTTTAACATGACATAAATAGAAAATGAAATGAAGGTTTTTATTAGAAGGCATGAGATCATTTAAAAATTTTGCCACCTTATACAAAGAAATTGTAAACAAGAAAAGAGTTAAAGATGAATCTGAGTCTATAACTCATCAAGTAATTTGCTCATAATTCGTAATTAGCCAAGTTTAATTTAACTTAATATGTAAGAAGAAAACTAGATGAATCAATTATTAGTACTTCAGAAAATATCAAGTGAAGTAGAAGAGAAAGCAGCAGAGCTTTGAGTAGAACTATAAGGCTATAAAATTATAGTAAAAGATGCTTTTATTACCTTAAAGATGTAATTTCAGGTTTCCAGTTTCCAACAACATTGGAATGACAGTTTATAGTAAGAATTCATTAGTTCATAGACATAGCATTGACCTCTACAAAACCTACACAGACAAGACTTCTTGGTGGAGAAAAGATGAGTCCAGATCTCCTGTCTAATATTATGGTGTCCTATTCTGTCCAATGAATCTCAACCATTTATTTACGTGGGTCCCGCGTAAATTACGCGTGGGTCCTACAAAATAAATGGTTGAGATTTCATGGGACAGAATAAGACAGAGTAATACTGGACAGAGGATCTTGTCTCCGACAAACTACAACACATCCATTAAAGTGACATAAGATGTTACTTTTTGATGCTAGGGTTTCTAAGGAATAGTTATAGAGGCTTAAGGAAAAGAGATTTAGGACTGAAAGATGCATTGACTGGGACGTGTTGCAACAGATTGGCTTATCCCAATAGGTTCAAAGTTATGCTCAAGGTGTGTTCCTCATTCTTCATAGAAAAAGGTTACCACGATTTGGACCAACCAAACACAATCTAGTTCAAGATGCTTGGAGACATGATAAGAATGAGTTACAAGAACTTCTCTATTATGATGGGCCTCTATAATTGGGAATTCATAGAGACACTTGAGTATAAGAGTTTTTTAATAGATTTCCCGTATGGGATGTACATTTGTCACTTTTGGCTCGTCATAAGCAAGGAAGATGGTATAAACCAAGCAAATCTAAGGTGTCCACCATAAGACATCCCACTTTTAGGTACAACCACGAGCTTCTAAGTTATACATAGAGTGGGTGGAGTAATAGCTTCAGAGTTGTGGAAACCTAAATGTGTTCTATCTATGGAGTATGAGTGAGAGGACATCGATATACCTAGGGTACCTCTTAGTCCAAAATTTTTAGTGTTAAGGCGAGGAAAAAAGATAAAAACGATATGCATCAAGCCCTATATGATGGGTTGGCGAAGAGGATGGGAATCTTTGGGAGATTACCACCAATAAGGCTACTCGTTATCATGGTCACCTTCAACTTAAATGTTATGCTAAATATGCATATGATACATAAGAGACGAGGACCGATAAGAGACATCTACTAACTGATCAGGCTTTCGAACAAGTAGACAACTTTAGGAGCAGATAGATATCACTTCAATATTAGAGCACCCACTAAGACAATACTCTTCACTGTCACAGACAAGAGGAGAGGAATGTCAGGAGAATTTAGACTTGTCAACTAGTGTAGGACCATCTAGAACGTTGACACCATTTGGATATAAAAACTAATTGAAGATTGCTTAGTTGGAGAAGTACATAGGAAGGATCTTAAGAGTCTAACGCACTATCTGGGTGAACTAACTAGAGCTAACAAAGCAGATAAAGAAATGTGAGGCCCATAATAAATTGATGGGGGAGGTCATATTGCAAATGGTATGACATATTAGGATGTCCATACCACCTCCACCATTTAGAGTGACCACATCATCTTTAGCTTAATAGTCATATAATGGTCAAAGACCCAATGATCCTCCAATGACCAACATAGCAGACTCACCAATAAATTGATAGTTACAGAGGAAGTATAGATGTTCCATTAGGGTTTTTCTTTTTTTCTTTTTTTTATTTATTTTATTATCATTTTTTGTTTAAACTTTATTATTCCAATATTAGTTTTATCTTAATTTTATTGTTATTTTCCTAGGTTAATTACAAAAAATCCTAAATTTTTCACAATTTTTTTAACCATAGCTCGAACTTTTGAAAGTAGCAATTAAATACCTAAACTTTCAAATTTTTTACAAAAGTAGCCTTCCATTAATATTTCTGTTAATAGAGCTGACGTAGATTTTAAACAAGTAAGATAACAGGTGGAATGAGATGTACAAGTCAGAATTTTGTCTAATTAATTAATTAATATTAAGTAAAATAAAAATTATGAATAATAAACCCTAAACCTTATGGAATGAGATGTATAGATCAGAATTTTGTTTAAATAATTAGTTAATATTAAGTAAAACAAAAATTATGAAATAATAAGCCCTAACCCTTATGAATTCAGCAATTAGTTGCTTTCTCCTCTTCGCATAACAGACTACTATCATCTTTGTCTTTAACTTTCTAATTGTTCCATACTAGACCTTTTTTTGTTTAATAGAATTAGTGGCTTACTTACTACTCTTGGCATAATTGTTTGCTCATTCACTAACTTGCCTACCGTTCACTCGTCACCTGGCTCACCATCTGCAAGCCAATTTTGGTGTTCTAGTAGTTCTCGATTTAATTATATGTTTACCCTAAAATCCCCCTACTACTAAGACCACCTAAATCAATCAAGTATATTTACATCTCTTCAAACCTGATTAGATAGCAACATATAATGACATTTTCTTGTAATGGAAATATCTTTAAAAAGGGGTTTGATTCATTTTTTTAATAACCTAGAAAACATGCTCAGATCCTTTCACCATAGATCTTAATGTAATCAATCGTTACCCTGTCTTCAATGGCTGTCCATGCCCCTCTGTTCAAGCCTTCCTTTGCACAAGAAAGATTCTTACCCATGTCACTGTATAATTAGTTGAATGATTCTATAGTTTCAAAAGGTACAAGATATTGGACAGCGAATGAAAAAAGAGAGTTAATGATAGTCAAAAGTCTCTAATTCTCTTCTGGTGGTTCCATACTATATAGTGAAAGTAGTACCCAGTGATCTCCTAAAAAGCCCCCAACTTAGTTTTTTTTCCCTACAAATCTATATATTACATAGTGAATGGTAACAAGCTAGTGAGTGAGCATAAGATGGCCAAAGATGGTTTATTTTTACGATGGGTGAAATTAGATGGGTTTGGTTTTGGGTTTGGGTTTGGGTTAGGGTTATGGTTAGGTATGTTTTCATTTTTAATTGTTTTATTTAATAGTAATTAATTAAAATTTACAAATTCTGACTCGTACATCCCATTCCACCTATTATCTTATGTGTCCAAAAGTTAGCTCTATTAACAGAGACACTGACGTCGGGTTATATTTGCGAAATTGGGTATTTAATTGTCACTTTCTAAAGTTCGGGCTATAATTAAGAAATTGTGAAAAGTTTGGTATTTTTTTGTAATTAGCCATACTTTGTTGTCTTCTTATCCCCTTTTGTTTCTATTTTGCAATGAGATTGTACATAATATTGAATGCACTTTTTACTAAATTCAAAATGTGTAATTTTAATTATTCAAGGAAGTAACAAAATATACATTTCTCACGTTTTAGGTTTACTTTGTTATTTTATTTTTTTGAGCTTCTATTATGTACGTTAGGAACAATGTACAATTGTAAGTGTGGAAAAGAGGTTAATAAAAATTTGAATTTTTTTCAAATTTCTTAAGATTATTGTAATCTTTATTATTCATATGTATTAACTAACATCTTGATTTAGTTAAAATATGTATGAAACACTAGAGGTTATTATTATGCAAAAAGATAAAAGTTAGAATAGACTTGTCTTTATAATTCATATTTTTAGTAATCATTGAGATAGTTAATTTAAATGAAAATTACATATTATTTACACACATGAAGCCTCTTTGTGAACTCTTAAGCCTAAGAGCAAATACATCATTATTTTATGATGTTTTACTCTTTGTTATATGTTATCAAACATAGTTAGATGATTCTAGAACTTGCTTTTATTATTCATTTTGATACCAAAATTTTTAAACTAGGGGCTTTAAAATGATAAAAGGCACTTAGATTCAATCCTTTGGTTTAGCCTATTTTCTTTGATTATTATCCAACCTAATTTTATCCTTTAGGGGTAACTACTTTTAAGACTTATCCTTTTCTTAATTGATTATAATTAACAATGATAGCCTTTACCCTTTTTTAATAACTTTCATTTTTTTGAACCCTGAAATTACATTTACTTAATTGCTTGGAACTTGGGTTATATTGAGAATGTTAAAGAAAAGGTCTGATATTCCTATGATTATTGGCACATAGTGATTGTGAAATTTGATTCCTATGATTATTGGCACATTCTTGAGTGCTTTATTTGTATAATTTTATATTATCTCCAAAGTTGCTCAAAGAAGTATAAAAGTTAAAAAAATTTATTGTGAGCATATTGAAAAAAAAAGGAAAAAAAAAGAAAAGTTGTGGTGTTTGTTGGAAAATGAGAAGAATTAATGTTGTACTAATCAATTTATTGTTTGAAGGACTTATGTTATAAAGAAATTTCCTTCAATTCTATTACCCTTTTTAATTATCCAGACCATACCTTTACCTAAGCCTCATTACATCCTATTTAAAGACCTTTTGATTTTTATTTCTAGTTTACTTACAAATGGTGGATATGTGATTTTATTACTAAAAATTTTGAGTGCATCCTTTATGGGTATATGGAATTTGTGCCTTTAATTTCAAAAAGATTATCAATATGATTGCTATTGATTTAACTTATAGAAGTTGGTTCTAGGATAACTTGAATTTAATTGTATGCTAGGATAACTTGAATTTAATTGTATGCTAATTTGATTAATATGATATCATGATTTAGGGTGTGGATGGATAGGCTAAGGTTTATAAGGGGTGGATGTTTTTATAATTCATGATTTGGATTTTGATTTTATAGAAGAAAAATAAAAGCTTAAGTGTGGGATTGTCTGATAAACAATTAATATACTATGTTTTTATACTCATATAGAGTGTGTTTTTCTTGTTATTTGAGAGTTTTACATTTTTTGTACTTATTATTTTTATTTAAGTGTGTTTTCAAGTCTCAATTGCCTTTATAGATCAAAAGGAGAAGAATTCAAGAGAAATCATGACATAAAATGGAATAATTAGAAGTACTTTGGAGTTACACACTTGTGTGAGTATATATACGCTCGTGTGAGTAACATACACGACTATATAAAGGGACCGTGTAAGAGACTATAAAGGTGTAAAGCTTCAAAGACACTATTTATACCTGTGTGGAGATTATACCCATGTAAATAGTATACACAACGATTTTCTATGCCTGTGTAAGCTATTGAGAAAGTGTAAAATCATGTTATTGAAGTGTTTTTGAGATACATGATCACTCATGTTGGACCCCGAATTTTAGTGGAAATATTAAAATGAAATATGGGTTTGTGTATGGCTTTGAATTATGAATTAGTATATAGATGATTATGAAATTAGAATGTGAATTAAGTATGGATGATGAGTTGAGAAACCTTAAGCATGAACCATGGTTATATA
>JAOSBK010000007.1:32657774-32671186 GCA_027568895.1 Erythroxylum shatona
GACTGATAGACTTGTCTATATTTCAGTGAGTTTGTGAAGTGTAAGATTATTGTGGTTTAAAAATTTAGTGTTTGCATAATTCAGTTTTATTGTAGTGATGCCATGCGAGTATTTAGTGATTGTTTCGAGGGTAGCACTTCTTTACTGTGGGATATGCTTCGGAACGACCCACGGGCGTCCCGGTGCGTACCCTACGGTAAGGGGGCGCTACAATGTGACCCTGTTGTGGTGTATTTAATGCACTCCATGAAATCTTCAACATTACAAGAAGTGCAGTACTCTCTCATGATGCATGAAACAAAAATAGAGCAGCTAAATGCAATCAATCAACTAGAAATCTCATCCCCCACAGCCAACTATGCAACCACCAACTATCGAGGAAGAAGTGGATTTAGAGGAAGAGGAAATCGAGGTAGAGGAGGCAGATGGAATGGAAACAGAGTTTGCTGCCAATTATGTCATAAAATAGGACATGAAGCACTAAAATGTCACAAAAGTTTCGATGTTTCATGGCAAGGTAACACCACTCAAACATGGAAACAGAATATAGTCACACAGAATAATGCTTAAAGCTATCCCTAGACCTACCTGGCCCAAAATCAGCTTAGAAATCCCTCATCTGAAGCAGCCAACAACAATACATGGTTCATAGACAGTGGGGCTACAAATTATGTTATAACAGATCTCAACAATTTGTCAATAAGTTCAGAATATAATGGAAAGGATCAGCTTACTGTGGACAATGGTAACTTTCTTCCTATTGCTAACATTGGCTCATCCCACATACACTTTCTAGACAATAAATACACACCCCTTACATTAAGACAAATTCTGCATGTTCCTAGCATAACCAAAAACTTACTCAGCATTTCTAAACTCACTAAAGACAACAACATTTTTGTTAAGTTTACTAACGAAAATTGTCTGTTTAAGGACAAAGCAACAAGGAAGATTCTGTTCAAGGGAGTACTTCGGGATGGGTTCTACAGCCTCAAAACCACTAAACAATCTAACAGTTTCAGACTAACCAAGACCAGTCTTTCCCATCAAGTTTCCTTTCAAAACACTCATTGTGAGGCTAATATAGCACAGAAAAATGTAAATGTCTGGCATGTCAAGCTAGGACAACCTTCTAAACTTGTCTTGAAACAAATCCTAAATTCAATGAAGTTCAACTTTAGTCATAAAAGTCTATCTCATTGTGATGCTTGTAAGGAAAGGAAAACTACATCAGTTACCATTTCAAACTCATGATATTACTGCTCAAATGCTTGGAAATCATTTATTCAGATATTTGGGGACCCTCTCCACATTTATCTACCGAAGGACACAGATACTATCTTATCTTTGTGGATGCCTATACCAGATTCACTTGGTTTTATCCCCTAAAACTAAAATCTGATACCCTATCTGTTTTCATCAATTTCAAAACCAATGTTGAACTTCAATTGAACAGAAAGATCAAAGCCCTACACACTGACATGGGAGGTGAATATAAAGCTCTCTTACCCTACCTCACAAAACATTGAATTCAACCACGATTCAGTTGTCCCTACACTCATCAACAGAATGGGGTTTCCGAAAGGAAACACAGACACATTACAGAAATGGGACTCACCCTTTTATCTCATACCCATATGCCACTCACCTATTGGTTAGAGGCCTTTCACACAGTTGCATACCTTATCAACAATCTGCCATCTCCTAGATTGAACAATCTGTCACCTTTTGAAAAATTGCACAACAAACCACCAAACTATCTCAACCTCAAAACATTTGGCTGTAGTTGCTTTCCTTATCTTAGATATTACTCTCAACACAAATTAGGATTTCACACCACTAAATGTGTCTTTCTTGGATATAGTTCAATGCATCAAGGCTACAAGTACTTGACTAATGAAGGTAAAATCATCATATCTCGTCATGTTGAATTCAATGAAACTGAATTCCCTTTTCCTCAACTATTTCCTTCCCATTCAAACCATCCTAAAACCTCATCAAGTTCACCTACCTTTACCCTAACCTCACCTCCAACCAACACCTCTTCATCAGGGACTATTTCGGATCACTCTCCTTCAGCCGAATGCTCTCCCTCAGCTGAACCCCTCGACAGACAGGTACACTCTCCAAATCCCTACTCTCCATCACCTTTCTCATCTTCACAAAATACCTTACCTATAATCTCTTCATCACCTACATCGCACACTGAACCCAACTCCTCAGTTCCTCACATGCAAAATGTTCATCCTATGCAAACCAGATCCAAAAGTGGAATTTTCAAACCAAAAATTTATTCATTTGCCCTAACCTTAAGCCCATAGACTAAACCTAGAACAATTCCTGAAGCTCTAAATAACCCTATATGGTTACAAGCTATGCAAGATGAATTTCATGCTCTCTAACAGAACCAAACTTGGACACTTGTTCCCTATGAACCTACCATGAACATTCTTGGCACAAAATGGATCTTTCGGACCGAATACAATGCTGATGGGACTATCTCTAAACACAAAGCTCGATTTGTTGCCAAAGGGTTCAATCAAACCCCTGGCATTGAATTTTCTAAAATTTTCAGCCCTGTTGTGAAAGCCTTAACCATAAGAGTAATGTTATCACTTGCTGTCTCCCATCACTGGGAGATTCACAAGTTGATATCAACAATGCCTTTCTACATGGAGAGCTACATGAAACTGTCTACATCCACCAGCCACAAGGATTTGAAAGCAAATCTCACCCTAATCATGTCTGCAAGCTAAAAAAGGCTCTCTATGGACTGAAACAAGCTCCTAGGGCTTGGTTTCATAAACTAAAGTGTACACTGTCTCAGTGGGGGTTTCAAAACTCAAGGTCAGACACTTCCCTATTTTACTCTACCAACAATGGAACTATTACTATGCTACTGGTCTATGTAGATGACATTTTGATCACAGGAAACTCAACACATGCAATTCGTACAATTATTAGTCAATTGCAGTCACAATTTGCACTGAAAAGACTCGGAAGTATAAATCACTTCCTTGGATTTGAAGCATACAGAAACAGAGAAGGTCTTTATCTTTCACAAAAACAATACATTGAAGATCTACTTACTTGAACAAGCATGTCCTCGTGCAAGCCTTCATCAACACCCATCACTCCGCCAATCAAATTGTCTCTACATAATGGCACACCTTTTGAACTTCCAAAGCTTTATCGAAGTACAATAGGAACTCTCTAATATCTGTGCAACACAAGACCAGACATTAGTTATGCAGTCAATAAATTGATCCAAATTTTTACAAAATCCCTTAAACACACACTGGATAGCTTGTAAAAAAGTTTTGCGTTACCTGAAAGGCACCTCCAACCTGGCTATGCACTTCAAACCTTCATCGCTGCCTCTTACTCTCCATACGTACTGTGATTCTGAATGGGCTAGCTCCCTCGATGATCGCAAATCCACAACTAGAGGATGTGTGTTTTTAGAGGAAAACCTAATCTTCTGGATCTCTAAGAATCGGACCACAGTAGCTCGATCCAGCACAGAGGCTGAATATCAACCCTCTCTCAGGTGTCAACAGAAGTTTTCTACCTCACCTCACTACTATCTGAGCTTGGTTTCACTCTTCCTCACAAACCCATTCTCTGGAGCGACAATAATGGAGCCAGATCTCTCCCTCAAAATCCCCTCTTTCTCTCAAGAACAAAACACATCGAGATCGACGTCCACTTCATCCGCGATAAAGTAGAGAAAGAAGAAATAAAAGTGAAATATGTGAGCACAGACGACCAACTCGCAGATATTCACACGAAACCCCTCAGCTCCACACGATTTCAACTGTTGAGAAGCAAACTGAACCTAGTTCAAAGCCCTAGATTCAGTTCAAGTGGGGGTGTTAGAGAAGAAGATTCGAGAGAAGAGAATAGAGAATATAGAAGAGGGAGAAATGTATTTACACAAATCATGTGCCTCTGCCAAGATACAGACAAAGCATAAGGCATTAAAGGGCCAGTTGGACAGTACAATTTGTTATAACTGATTAAATCTCTACCCTTCATTCATTTTGTACTATCTAACAAATGTATGACTCAGATCAACTCAACATGTATATATATACAAGTCTAAGCAATAATACAAAAACAGCTAAAAATTATACCTTCTCTTACAAAGCATACTTCACTACTTCATAGAATGAAACTACAATCCCAACGGATGGACCAGCATGACCAACACGAGGACCAACTCCCATGAAAAGTCCCTTCAATCCTCCATCCCTACACCAGTCAATTTTTCATATGTTCAGAGACAACTGTGGAATATCTAATCAACCATATTGAGAACTGACTAAGATTGTGCTGAATTTAGTGGAGTAGTAGGAGTACAACTAACATCTAACATATTAATAATTATGTCTCTTCCATAATCACAGGATAATAATTTCAAAACAACTTGTAACCTGTCACTGAAGTACATCTCAAGAGCAATATAAACAATGTGCTAGTCTGTCTCCTATACTGATATTTGGTAGGGAATACGAATCTCCACATCCTCAGAGAGGATAATTCTGTACTTCACAAAGGTTAAGTTCATTTCCCAATTCTCCCATAATTATGGATGCTTGAAAATAATCTCACTAGATGCAAAATTTCAGTAAAGGCCTGAATCAACACGTACATGTAGACCAGACTTGAAAGTGCAGCAAAAATTGTAAGGCTTGACATGTAAAAATTTTATTAGCTAGAGGGTTCCATTCCACTTTCCATCGGATAAGGAAAGCATTGCAAGATTACCATCCCTAAGAACATGATGAAAGTTTGGAAAAGACTAACATGGTACCATATAAAAAGACAAGAACATGTGTCTAAAATCAGAACAGCAATAGGAACACTTAATAAGATGGTTTTTATGTTAGGTATCAATTCAACTCAAGCTCCCCATGTGTTAAATACCCTATTTTTGAACTCCTACAATGAGTTCGTTACATGAATAGTTACACCAGTGTCTAACCACCATGAATTAAGAGGAACATTAACCAGATTTGATTCAAAACAGACAAAGATTTAAGATATACCTTTTTTCTTTGTCAACCAATCCTTAAACTTCATACAGTAACGCTGCTTATGCCCATGTTCATGACAAAAGTTGCAGCTTCCATTAAAAACAGGCTTGGTCTTAGCACCAGAACTCTCACCAGGCCCATAAGTTAATGCAGATTTATCATTCCCCTTTTTCTTAAATTGAGGCTTACCTTGTTTGTTTCTATAAAAAATTTTCTTGTCACCACTCTTATGAAGTGTGATTAATACTATGGGACTTTCCATTCTTCATAGTATGCTCCTCTTGAATAAGAATAGAAATCAACTCATTAATGCTACATTCATCTTTCTGAAGTCCTGAGAACATCAAATTCAAATGGAACAGATTTAAATACCTGCCAGATCAGATAACCCTCTCCCAGCACAACTTTCATGGCCTTTAACTTGTTATACCAGTTTACAAGTTTCATGACATGCTCACGAACACCACCCACATCATCATAGTTGGTCTTAGACAGTAAAGACAAGTAATTAAACTTTTCAGTCTTATCAAACTTCTAGAATTTTTCAACAACAGCCTTGAGATAATTTTTGGCATTATCAGTTTCTGTGATGCTTTCTTTAATAGTCTTCTTCATTGTGTACTTGATGGTCATCAAACATACTTGTTAGAACGAATCCACTTATCATATTTAGCTTTATCTGCAGTGAAAGTCTCAACAGTGGGTTGTGCAGGCTCATCCTTAAGGAGAGCAACATCAGCATTATAAACCACCAAAAAAAGATTTAAGGATTCAAATCAATTATCATAATTGATCCCATTCAGCTTAATCAAAGAATTCAAAGCTGGAAATTGAGACAAAGCAAGGAGATTTAGCAAATGTATCAACAACTAGCATAATTGGGCAAATAATACAACTGGATTATCATGCAATTGCAATCCTACCTAAAGTTTCCGAATTACAACAAAGATCACCCAGAAGATTAAATTATGCCCTAAAGCTAATATTGATAGGATACTAAAAACTTAAAGACATAATTCAATGAATTAAACAAAGCATTAGAAACTACATTGATAAAGACAAACCGATATAGTAAGTGCATCATTAACATAGTATCTAATGTATGCTCAATAAAAACATCACAATAGCATTTTGTAATAATTAGTCTCACGATAGGTGAGCTCACAATTACACAAAGTGAATTACAATAATCCAATTATATATCTAGTTAGCACCACAATTACAAAATTAACCATAGTAATTGTTACAAAGGTCATCTTTGGGACTCGAACTTTCACCCGAAGCTGATCACTAACACCCTTTGTACGGCAGTCTCACTTAGATCCGTTAAAGCAAGACTCAGCCTTTCCCATCCTCGAAGTGTTTACCTCACACACACTCGAAGAAACAATGCTATAAAAGCAATAAAAATATAGGCAACAAGGAAACATAGAGATATGGTAATAACTAACTTTATATACTTTCCCTCAAAAAAATTCAAAGAATGCTCTCTCTAATTTCTTGAGAAGGGCAAAACTCGAATGAGTTATATATATAGGCATCCTAACTTAGAGTCTAAGTTACATTCAGATTCCCACTAAATCCGAACCACCTAAGATCGTGTTAAGATCACATCTATCCTTATCAGATTACATCACGTGGACCAATTGGATAACACCTCATCCAAATAGAACTCTAACTGATAAGATAGAGTCTAACAAGATAACATAAAGATAGAGTTTATATTCATCTAGAACACTATCTAGAATACTAGAATCCTTATCCGCGAAGATCTCCACTATCTTCAGATGTTGAGTTTCACTGCAACTCTAACTTTCAGTCATCACCACATCATCCAAGATCTTCCCACCATCTTTATCCGTTGATGATGCAATGTGATCTCGTTGAAGCCCACTAGCACACTGGCCTGATCCAATGCTTCCCACAACAAGTCTGTTAGTCGTGGTCCATCCATCCAAGCATAGCCAAGTCCTTAGTCCATCAAGTCCTTAGCCTGGGTCGAATCAATCTCCATAGGGTCCGAGACTCTATCAAAATTCGCATCAAGTCTGATCTTACTCACTCATGTTTTCCTTAGTATTTTTGCATGCCTCCTTCATGCATGAATCCAACTAACCTTCCTCCTAAGGCTCCCCATGAAAATCGCTGAGAAGTACTCCGAAACTTAGGGGTCTAACAGTAATCACATAATATAACATTATTTGCATAAATTACATCCAAAATTAATTTTGTTGCATAACTACATTGAAAGTACACAAGATCCCACAAAAACCAAATAATACTAGAAACAAGTACAAAAATTTTCAAAAGAAAATTAAGAGAATACATTATATTTTTATTAATGATGTAATTACTATTTTTACTACCTCACTATCATATATTATATCTATATTATGTATGAATTTTATCATTGAATAAATACAAATATCTAAAATTCTAAAATAATTATACATACCTTTATATGTTTAATTCGTGATCATTTTATAAATGTTGATATTTTTAATTTATTAAATAATAAAATTTATATGTGATGCATTTATAATATGTGACAGCTACATGATAACATCAAAAAAAAACTTAATATCGAGTTATTTTTGTTAAAAACTGTAACTTAGATCTCTTTAGTATTATTTTTTAAAATTTGAGCTAATATTACAAAATTGAATAAATTTTGAATTTTTTATAATTTATCATTTTTATTAAAAATTAATGGTGTTGAAAGCTGGTTTTGGCAAGTTGTGGTTTGTTTGTCTTTATTCAATTTTCTCGATAAGAGGCCGCTATTTACGACTCTCTCGAGCTTGGTTTTGCTAAAAGGCTCAATCTTTGGGATATTGCTTCTTAAGCAGAACAAGAAGAAGAACCTGAAAGAAAAGAAATACTAAATTAGAAGTTAAAAACAAAACTCACCTCATGAAAAACCAAAAATTAACTACTTTTTGCACCCCAACAGTCACTCCGATTACAAAATGCTTAATGTGCGGGCCACTGTTCACGCGGTTTGCAACTTCTCAACTAAAAAAACCTATTGCATCACAACGGAATTCAACTCTAATAATAATAATAATAATAGCTTATTTTAAATGAGTATTTTGGAATTATATTTATGGTCAAATCCCAATTTAGCATTAGGACTTTTATTGGCACATATAATTAGGAATTTAGTAATATAGTTTTGGTTTTTTATAAAGCTAAGAATTTAATGTTTGACATAAATATTTATAGACTTGAAAAGATATTAAATTATATATCTTTAATAAGAGATTTTAAATTTTATTACTCAATAAAATTTATTAAAATTATCATTTGACTTAAGAATCAAAATTTAAAATATAATTCAAATTAAGAGATAACGATTACTTATGACCAAAATAATTTTAAATTTAAGTACAAAAATGAGTTTAATTTGACTTAACTTATTATCATCTTTTTAATTATAAAATATTTTGGAGAATTATATCTTTATGTCATAATTTCACAAAGCTGTATTTCAGTAGATTCTTGTTGTTGTTATGATACAGTTGTTGTGGAATTATGACATATCGATCCAAGGTGTAAAGCTTGATGCTTCCAGGCTTCTAGCTTCCAATTCCATCTGTTCCTTGGCCGGACATCAATGGCTGAGTCTCCTCAATCTCATTTTCGCCGCCGTCTTCACGGGACAACTCTTCTAAAGACAACCCTTTTGTCTCTGTTACAAAAAAGGTGCAACACAATCCAAGCATGTTGGTGAATCCTAGCACCATGAGAGAATGCTTAGGCCTGTCCGATTCTGAATCTTGTTTCAATATATAGGTTTGAACAACGTAAGTCCCAACCATAGCTCCCAGTTTTCCGGCCGCCGCGCTCAGTCCGTGACACAGACATCTCATCCGCGTCGGAAAGAGCTCCGCCGCCAGGATAAACGTCGTTGAATTGGGTCCAAAGTTGGCGAAAAAGAACGTCAGCCCATATACTACAGCGAATAGAGCAGGGTTCTCGTCTTTTAAGTACTGGTAATTTACTCCCATGATCAACATGCACGTGGACATCATTAGAAAGCCGACAAGTTGGATAATGAAACGTCCGAAACTGTCGACGAGAAACACAGTGAACAGGTAACCTGGTATTGCTCCGAAGAATGAGGAGACGAATATGGCTCGTGACTGCTCGTAGACTTCCTCCAGAGGATTCACTTTAATGTGGTCTTTAGTAAGCTTCAACGCCGGGAACAAGTCTCTTTGTGTCAGGTTCTGTGAATAAAACGCCACATCTAACAGCATCCAACTGCACATCGATCCTGGAAAAGAAGAAGAAGAAGAAGATCAGAAATTTAGCAGTAGAATAAGTAACTTTTGCATAATTATTCTTTAACGGTACCGATTAAATGGATTCCATGGAGTTCGAAGAAGGAATTTGACAAGATTGGATAGCTATTGACAGCTTTAAACTTGGTAATCTTCTGTTCTTCGTTCGGGTCCTCATGCACATGAATCTTAAGAACACGTCTCATATCAGAAAGAGCAGTCCTAGCTTCATCATTTCTAGGATCAGGTTTGATGATTGCAGTGTAACGAGCAGTTTCAGGCATCTTCCTTAAACAGTACAACGTTAACGCAGCTGGAAGAGCACCAATCATTAGTACCACCCTCCATAGAACATTTTCCTGAAAGATTTTAGAAAGAACCATTGGGATTAATCCTGAGAAGATGATCCCAACGCCTTGCATCGCAAACAGTGCAGACAAGAAAGTACCGCGACTCTTCCTGTTACTGTACTCACTCATGATGGTAGCACAAAGAGGGTAAGTTCCACCGAGACCAAAACCTAGCAACAACCTGAAGAGACACAGAACACCTATAACAACTCCTGGTGGTCCAAACGGCACGCCGGAAAAAATGGCACAGAAGAAAATGATTACAAGGGTCAATGCGTAAGCTTTTTTCCGACCGATCCTATCGCCAATCCAACCAAAAAACAACTGACCACAGAAAGTTCCGGTTAGAGCCACGCCGCTGACTAGGTTGTTAACGTATTGTGGGAGTGTACCAGGTCGTTTAACTCGAGGATCATGGAAGTAAATGCGTCCCAGCAGCTTGGAGACTGAGTTTAGGCAAAATATGTTGTACGCGGTGGTCAGAAATCCCAGTCCAGTGATGGCCAAGACGGTGAAATGGTATTTTTGTGTGGGAGCACCGTCCATGGCATTGAGAAGAGCTAAATTGTTAGAAACCATCTTTGTTGATGATGTTGTAGGAGATTCGAGTCACTTTATAATGGTGTCGGGGGAGGAAACAGGAGAAAGAAAGATCCCACTTCGGAATATCTTGATGCCCTTTCTGAGAGGATATTTGTGGGGTCTTAACCTAAGACCCACTATTTATGCTTTGCTTTAAAACGGGGCAAAGCATAAAATGTGGCTAATTAATTTTAGGGCGCAGGGGCAGATAAGTTGATAAAAAGATTCTTTTGATTTAATTAAGATTATGGGTTTGAATTGTCTTTATGTATGTAGCTGTTTAAAACTTAAAATCAGAACTTTATCTTACGCAAGACAACTATTAAGCTCAATCGAGTTACTTCCCACGATTAAAACCTTCATAGGATACCTGTTAAAAAAATGTGACTAATGTGTCCACTATTCCGTCATCATCATTAGATTATATATGTCAGCACTCTTTTTTATATATCATGGCCACTAATTTTTAAATAATATAATTTACTTTTGATTTTGAGCGTTTCTTCTTGTCAAGTACACTTGTCACTATTTTTAAACAATTGGATTATATCTTACATCTTTCGTGCCATTTCGTCCAAACAAACGAAACCCACTTGATGTTTCTCAATTGGTCAAATCAAATATAAACTAAAAATTCTAATCTACCTTTACTACATCAATCACTATAAGAAAAACAAAAATTAGCGACAAAAAATTATCAATTGTAAAAAAATCGTTACAAATTATCGACAAAAATTCTAATTCTATCGGTAAGATTGGCATGAAATTTTTCATTTAGCAACAGTAATAATATCCGTCGCTAAATACAGAAGGAAATGAATTAATTTGCGACAGAATTTAGAGACGGTATCAAATGCCCGTCAGTAAATAAAGCAGAAATTATTGGTGGAACAATAAGTTTTTCAATTTGCTGATGGAAATTTTCCGTTGACGAAGTCCGTTGGTAAATTTTCAAGCTATACGTTGTCATCTGCTTCTGCTTGAACATTTTTAAGTTAAACAAAACAACGTCGTTTTGTCAACCAATCCTCCTTTCTCCAGATCTGTTGCGTCGTCTCCTTCACTGCTGCGTCTCCAGCATCCTCTGTCGTGTCTCCATTCTTTTGTGGTATGATGTTGTGGTATGAACTTCAGTTTATCAATGAATTAATATAGGATGAGTTTGAATTATAGTTGCAAATATCTTAATTATGTCAATCCATTATTTCATTGATGCTCTCTGAAATGATTAAGTTCTCTTTACTTTTCATGTCCAAATCTTTACACGCATCTTTTTTATATAATACTAATTTTATTATAAACATATTACATAATTTGTATATGTTTCAATAATATATTAAAATAAGTATTCATATTTTTATGAACACTTATTTTATTTGACACTAGTACATATGCTATTTAGGTTAAATATCAAACTTCTACACTTTAATTCTCTTCTAACATATATGATTACAAACAAAAAAATAGATTTGCAGTTAATAAATAATTTTGATCCTAACCCATGAACTTTAACCCATAACCCGTGATGCAACTCCTATGAGGCTTATCAATGAAAATACCACGAGCGTAGGAATTACAATGAGAACTTGTTTTCTTGATTCACAAGTGTAATCTTTGGTGATTAATTCAATTGATTAATACTTAGATGATCTTATGTAAAGTTTAGATGATTTGTAAACTTTGGAGAATATGAATGATACTAACTATGGAATCACTGTTTTAAATTAACAATTTTGTAAAAATGAGTAATGTTGATAGATCTTGGATGTATAGATTATTAACACCTGATGATGGATTTAGAACAAATTATGTGGATGGAAATGAAGATCCTTACATGCAAATGGTTTATGATGCAGCCGGTTATACCTTTCAGGAAAATAAGGAAAATCTTGAAGAAGAATCAAACCTACATGCAAAACAGTTTTTTGACTTACTACAGTTAGCTGATCAAGAATTATGGCCAAATTGTGAGACAATGACCCAATTGTCTTCAATTGCTCGAATATTAAACATAAATTCTGAAGGGCATATTTCGGACCGTAGTTTTGATAAAATTCTTGAATGGTATAATGAATCATTACCTCTTGATCATAAAATGGTTAATAGTTTTTACAATATGAAGAAACTTATTAGGGGTCTTAGTTTACCTGTTGAAATGATTGATTGTTGCAAATTGTGTTATATGTTGTATTAGGAAGATAGTGTGGAATTATAAGAGTGCAAATTTTATGGTCAACTTAGGTTCAAGCCTAGAAAGCGCTTAATAGAACAAAGACTATATGCTTATGATGTTACTGCATCTCATATGAGATGGCATAATGAACACGAACAGGAAGATGGAATAATGAGTCATCCATTAGATGCACTGGCATGGAAACATTTCAATGACACTCATCTTGAGTTTGTAGCTGAAAGTCGAAATGTTAGGTTGGAATTGTCGACGGATGGATTCTAACTTTTTGGTCAATCCGGCCAGCAATATTCATCATGGAGAATCATAATTACTTCTAATAATTTGCCTCCATGGACGTGTATGAAAGACGCATATATGTTCTTGACAGTGATTGTGCCAGGGCCTACAAATCCAAAGCAGAGAATTGATGTATTTTTACAACCATTGATATCTGAATTGCAACATGTTTAGGAATATGGTGTCCAAACATATGAATGTGTCTATGAAATATAATTTTATGTTGAGAGCGGTTTTAATGTGAACCATTAGTGATTTTTTGGCATATGCCATGTTGTCTGGATGGAACATAGCAAGAAAATTGGGTTGTCCTTATTGTGGCAATGATTCTAATGTGTTTTATCTTCCAAACGGTGGCAAAATATGTTGGTTTGACAATCACAGAAAATTTCTTCCTCCAGATCATCCATTTAGACGCAATAAACAAAAGTTCATTAATAATAGGATGAAAAAAATAGCTTCTCCCTTTTACAAAGCTGATGAAGAGATTTTGCAAGAGATTGAAGAATTAAGCTTGCTGAAAGTTACAGAATTTGAAGCTGATGAAGTTAATACAAGCATTAGTAAAACTTTGGTTAGAGAAAACAAAGCATCTTTTGGGATTTGCCATATTGGAAAACTAATTTGATACGTCATAATCTAGATGTGATGCATATTGAAAAAATATTTTTGACAATTTGTTCAA
>JAOSBK010000007.1:32675229-32694293 GCA_027568895.1 Erythroxylum shatona
TATTATCAATTAAGATAATTTTAACTTTATATCATCAATCAACTTTCTGTTTAAACAAATTAAATATATAAACAAATTAAAACATTATGCACAGATAATTCATAACTGTTGAAATTATGCATTAATCATAAGATCATGAAATAAAATTTAATGTCGAGATTTAAAAAAAATTTAATTTTCTTTATCGACGAAAAATAACATTCCGTTGGTAAAATGCACTATATTTACCGACAGCACACCATAAATTGTCAGTAAAATGTAAGATCTTTACCGACAGTTACTGTTTGTTCCGTTGATAATATTGTAAGCCGGTGCCAACTTAACCGTCAAGATTTCTGAACTGTCTGTATACTCACCGACTGTCAATCATAACCGTCAGAAATCTCACTAACAGAATAACCAGTGCCCGTCAGAAAATATTTAGGTAAATTTACCGATGGTCAAAGACATTTTTCAGTAAATTTATCAACAGTAACATAATATGTCCGTCGGTAAATTTACCTACGACCGTTTTAACGACCCACGTTGTCCGTTGGTTGATTCCGTTGCAAATTTATATTACAAACAAAATACAAACATTTTCTGTCAGCATTTTTCGTCGCTAAACGACGCTTTTCTTGTAGTGAATAAGGTTAACAATTATTGACAAGAACACAACATCGACAACAGAGAGTGTTTTCTCCAATCCCCCCAACTCACCATCTGAAGAAACTTCTGAACATTGACGCCAACAACCTGATTCTCGGACAACTTGCTCCGACATCAATAAATCGTTACCCTTGGTCACAACTCCCAAGTTTTGCTCTGTACTCACCTATAAATCAACCTCCACCATATTTTGACTATGAGACAACCATAGAAGGGGTTTTTACTTATAACCAACAATAAATACTTTTCTTGATTGCTTGGAGAACAGGAAAAGTGATGCACTGATGTCAGCGCTACAGTGCTGCTGATGTCAGCACCAAAAACAAAAAAAAAGGAAAAATTTTCAGAATTCCCATAAAGTTGCCCCGAATCATTTTGAGTTAATTTTCAGGGGGAATTTTAAAAGTGAATCTGGAATTTTTATGGATTTATTACGTTGGTAATTGAATTTTGAAAAAAGGTTTTAAAGCTTTTGTAAGCTGATTTTGAGTGCATTTATGTACTCCGAAGTACACATAAGGGGGACCCTTAAAGTTTCATGTCTAGCGTGGTAGGTTCAGTATTTGGGAAGGTGTGAAAGTCACTCTTGTTGAGAATTTTTTAAATAAAAGTCTCAAATAAAGTTTAAAGACAATGTTTTCATTACCAGTATGTGATTATTTAATTGTGCATTTGGTTTTTGCATTCATAAATAATTTTCACATATATTATGCCCATATAGAATGTGAGGATGACATAAAGATGTATCTCTCGTGTTTATAGACTTTTTAGGGTACTGATGAGGATGTAGTCACCAAAGTGGCCTTCCAAGTTAGTATTTTGGATTGTTCTGCTCATATGTTAGGGGATGTCTTTGGCTTTATGTTTGCTTATTCTGCCAAAAGGTATTGGCCTTACATAAGGTTTTGAAATGAACATAAAGGCATTAGATGGAGGAAAGTTGTTGCTTAAACCTATTCACCCAAAGGTGGTAGTGTCATAAGAGTTGATGGTTTGTATTCTAATTACCTTTTATGTGGGGTTGTAATTGCATATATTATATATTCAGCTCAAAGATGTTTCACAATATGTGTGATCGGATTCTCAATATAGATATTGCTTCAATGCTCTAAGTATTGCTATTATCCTGCATTTACGCTAATCTTTACATTGTCTTTTCTATTTTGCAGTAACCTATTTTGTAAATAACAATGTTGTCACGATTGAGACCTTAAATGGTTTCAATTTTAAGAAGTGGAAGAAGGATGTTGAGTTTGCCCTGGAGATGGTTGATGTCAACATGACAATGCATATAGAGAGACCTTCTCCACTTTCTGATATCAGCTCAAAAGTTAATAAAGCAGCTATGGCAATCTGGTGGTAGTCAAATAGGATGTATTATTTGACCATCAAGAAATCGATCCTAGATCATCTACTCAGTGGATTACCAGGTGTGGTCATAGCGAAGGAATTTATGGATAACATCTCCCAGAGGTATAAGCTGTATTCTCATGCAAAACAGAGCACCTTGATTAAAGAGTTATTCTCCATGAGGTATACAGGAGAAAGAGGTGTTAGAGAGTACATTATCAGGATGGTTCACCTTCAAAGTAAGCTGAAGGCACTTGATGTGCCTATTCCTGACAATCATAGTGCATCAGGCACTTAATACTCTCCTGCGAGAGTTTGAGATGTTGACGATGTCCTACATCTCTCAGGATGAGCCCTAGGACATCAATGCCTTGATTTTCCAGTGTACTGCAACTGAGGAGAAGATTAAGAGTTCTCATACGGCCCTGTATGCAGCTGCCAAAGGTAAGGGGAAGGCTAAGCCCCAACAACCTAAAGGTAAGGGTAAAAAACCCAAACCCTCTCCATAGATTCAAACTGGATAGTCTAGCATTGCTAAGAGCCCACATGACATAAAGAGTATGAGGTGCTTCATTTGTAAAAAGAAGGGACATAGGATGGTCGATTACCAAAAGTACAAGTTGTGGAAGGTTAAGCAGGAATTGTCAGGTAACTCCTTGGCCTATATGATTCATGAATCCAATGTAGCTATAACCACATCAAGCTCTTGGTGGTTAGATAATGGAGCTTCTAATCATATTGCTTTCATAATGCAAGAGTTCAGATCTAGGAGAAGGCTGACTAAAGGAGAGGAGAAGTCGATGGTTGGCAACAATGAATAGGTGGATGTTTTCTTTGTAGGAAGTATAGGATTGAACCTCATATGGGGTTTGTTTTGGTTTTACAAGACACTTTTTATATACTGTCTTTTGGACGAGACTTGATCTCTATATCAATTTTGGATAAAGAGGGCTATCGTTTTGTATTTGATACTTCGGTTGTACATATTTCTATCAATGCAAGACATATTAGAACTGCCTTTTTATCCTACAAAGTATATAGAATGTGTCTTACTCCTAATGAAATGTATGTCTCTTCTTATGTTGCCGAGCCTGTTACTCAAAAGAGAGCCTTCATAAAGGAAACATCGTACATGTTGTGGTATAAACGTCTTGGCCACATTTCCAAAGAGAGGGTTGAGAGATTGATAAAGGATAACATTCTTCCAACTCTGGACTTCAGTGATCTAGAAATATATATCGATTATTGTAGAGGTAAGTTGACCAAGATAAAGAAAATGGGTCAACTCATGTTTCTGGTTTATTGGACCTCATACATACAGATATTAGTGGTCCCTCTACAGTCACGTTATGCAATGTTAAATATTTTCTGACGTCTATGGCTATATATTCTTGCTTAAGGAAAAGTCTAAAGTTCTTTATAAGTTCAAGATCTTTAAGACTGAGGTTGAGAACCAGTTGGAAAAATAAAAAAAAGATTGTCAGATCTGATAGGGGAGGGGAATACTATAGCAGACATAGGGTTGTGGGATAAGAAAAGGGTCCGTTTGCCAGGTATTTAGAATTAGTTAGAATAGTAACTCAATTCACTATGTCAGGTAGTATTGAGCAAAATGGTGTGGCCAAAAGGCGCAATCGCACCCTAAAGGACATGATGAGGTCAATGCAGAGCATGATTAGCTTACTTGAATAACTTTGGGGCAAAGCCATCAAGATAACATTGTATATCTTAAATAGAGTCCTAAGTAATTAGGTACCAAAGACACCTTTTGAACTTTGGGTTAGAAGGAAACCAAGCCTTGCACACATTCTTGTATGGGGTTGTCCAGCTGAGGTAAGGTTATATAATCCTTATGAGAGCAAATTGCAACCTCGTTCCACTTGTTGTTATTTGGTAGGTTATCCCAACCACTCTAAGGGCTATATATTTTACTATAGAGAAGGCCAAAATAGTGAAATCGCAAACGGCTAAGTTTCTGAAATACAATGTCCCTGATGAGGGAGGATCTTCACATCCTCCAGGAGATAGCAAGACGAATACTATGATTATTTCGTATCCGCCCCTCATACAATCAAGTCTGGTGGATGAAGGTCCGAGTATCATGCCTATGCAGGCACAAAGACCTATACCTGTTTAAGAAGTGGTTTCTGAGATACAAGAATTTGTGCAGTTGCGCAGATTTATCAGAGAGAGGTGACCTGCTATCTCATCAAATTACATAGTCTATTTGGGTGAGCAAGACTATAACATAGGACATGTTGTGGATTCAATTACTTTTACAGAAGCTATTTCTAGACCTTTGCAGACTTGTGGTGGGAAGCAATGAAGAAGGTATGGGAGCTTGTTGATTTATCTCAACATTTCAGGCATTTCAGTTGCAAATGGCTATTTAAGACCAAGAAGGACACACAGGGTCAAGTTGGGCAGTTTAAGGCTCATTTGATTGCCAGGGGATTCACTCAGAGAGAAAGAGTTGACTTCAATGTTATCTTCTCTCCTTTATCCTTGAAGGATGCATTTAGAGTGATTATGGCAATAGTAGCTCATTATGACATGGAGCTACATCAGATGGACATTAAAACTGCTTTCTTGAATGATGATCTTTATAAGGAGGTCTATACGGATCAACCTGAAGGATTTCAGTATCAATGGTACCTAAAGTTTGATGAGGAAAGTTTGATGAGGTTTTGACCTCATTCAGCTTTGTAGAAAACAAAGTTGAAAGATGCTTATACTATAAGGTTAGGGGGAGCAAAATCATCTTCCTATTACTGTATGTGGATGATATCTTACGTCAAATGATTTGACCATGTTGCATGAGGTAAAGCAACTTTTGGCCAAACACTTTGACATAAAGGATTTAGTTGAAGCATCTTTTGTTCTTGGTATATAGATTCATCGGGATAGATCTCAACACTTATTGAGCCTCTCACAAAGAGCATACATTAAGCAAGTGCTACAAAGGTTTAATATGGCTAACTGTAAACCTATTGTAGCACCTATCTCTCATGGCAAGAGATTATCTTTGGCACAGTGTCCAAAGAATGAATTTGAGAGAGAGGATATAAGGAATGTCCCGTACTTTAGTGCAATTGGTAGCCTGATGTATGCCCAGGTGTGCACTAGATCAGACATTGCATTTGTTGTTGGATTGTTAGGTCGATATCTGGCGAACCCAGGTGTAGACAATTGGAATGCAGTTAAACGAGTGTTGAGACACCTAAAGGGTATCAAGGATTATACGTTGACATATAGAAAAGTCAACGATTTAAACCTCATAGGGTACATAGACTCCGATTTTGCTATGTGTTTGGATGATTGTAAATCCACTTCAGGGTACATTTTTATGTTGACAGATGGTGCAGTATTGTGGAAGAGTGTCACGCAGACACTAGTAACTTCCTCAACCATACATGCAGAGTTTGTTGCATGTTATGGAGCTGTTACGCAGGCGGTTTGGCTCAGAAACTTGATTTTTGAATTGTCTGTGGTAGATTCGATAACTAGACCTATTTGGTTATATTGTGATAATTTTGCTGCAATGTTGTTCAGTAACAACAACAAGAATATCACAGGGTCTAAGTATTTAGAAGTCAAATACTTGACCATAAAGGAGTTGATTAAAAAAGGTGACGACGAAGTAGAGCATATCAAAATTGAAAAGATGTTAGCTGATCCATTGACTAAAGGACTTTGCCCACTAATGTTTGTTAAACATGTATCCGGTATGGGCGTGTTAAGGTCCTTAGACAGTAGTAATTAAGGATCATTGTATTTGCTTCTTAAATGTTTGTACATTTTAATATATTATGACATTATGGTTGTTTATTTATACAGATGATCATCTTTTTATCGTTAGTAATAATTGTTCTTAGGTATAGTCATAATACATATGAAATCTTTAAGATTTATGTTGATCTTAAGCATTTTAAAGGTCATTGAGTATATATACAGATTGATCTTAAACCTATGTCATTTAGATACATACAGTTTAGTACT
Organism: Erythroxylum shatona; assembly: GCA_027568895.1. Lineage (NCBI taxonomy): Eukaryota > Viridiplantae > Streptophyta > Magnoliopsida > Malpighiales > Erythroxylaceae > Erythroxylum > Erythroxylum shatona. Next base: position 32,681,227 of record JAOSBK010000007.1, read on the forward strand.
GATATCTATAAATTTGACGTGACACAGGGGGATATAAGGTATAATCCCATAAATGTTCTCTAATGCAGTTTAGTATTCAGTTAGAGAACATAAAGGTTTTTTTTTAATGTTGTTTAACATTCAATGAGAGAAAACGAGGTTTTCTCTAATGCTGTTTAACATTTGGTAAGAGAAAACAGGATTGCTCTGTTGTAGTTTAACATAAAGTTGGAGAAATCAAGACTTACAAACCAAAATGGTACGTATTTAGATCATACAGGTATCATCCTAATTTGTCACACTCTATTTTTCCATTCATGTTAGTAAGGTATTAGATATTCATGATTATATTGGACCTGTGTCACATATGGCACATGTGTTTGATATTTTTTGGTATCGCAAGCCATGAAGGACAGAATGTTTGACTTTTTGGATCAAATGTTTTTAATTTTTAAATTTGATACCAATACATTAGCATGACTTAACCGAGTTTTCAAACTATTTTTAAACTTGAGTCAAAACTGCAATTAATGATTGTCCAAGGGAGAGAATGTTGGACAATTTTGTTCTTTCTCATTATGTTGGACAATTATTAATTGTAATTTTCGATTTTTTGATAAATTATTGGTTAAATTACATAATTTGATCCAGATAAGAGTAATAAAGTGACCCAATAAATAATATAAATCAATGAGTCGAAGTCTAGGAGGAAATTGAATCCTGATTAGTATGGACTGGACCTATATCGAGCTTGTGATGGAGAAGCCCGATATAGAAGCTATATATAAAGATTAAGGTTTCCTACAGTTACTCATGTCATTCGTAAGCATACGGATCCTTTGACCCGTTAAGAGCACTTACGTATTGAGAAAAATGTAGAAAGACGTTAACCATGTGTTGGTGAACATTTTATGTGAAGGTCCTGGTAGATTGAAACTCATTTTGGCCACGAAAACTACTTCAAAAGTCAAAATGGAACTGAAATCAGGTATTTCGCATTTCCTTCGTTTTTAACCCTTTCATAAATGTTCCGAGACATATAATAAGGTCTATACTATGTGTTACATTGAAAGTCGGTATTCGACAAGTTGTGGTTTGTCTTCTTCAAGGACATGCCTAGGTTTGATTAGCTTCAATGTGGATGTTATAAATAAGGATATTTGAAAACTTCAGGTTGTAGTTTTCATGGAGGCTTCTCAGTTCCTTCCCTCCATTAAAACGATCGCACCATTTTAAGTTATTCCATTTATGCCCATTTCGTGGTTCGATCAATATATTATGGGAAAAGATAATGAGAAATGGTAATTTAACAAATGATAATGAATTAGATGATGGTTTATTTTTAATATTAATTTCATTAAATTAGATGATAAATAACTTGATTGAACAATGTTTTTAACTTTTGGCATTTGGAAATATCTCCTCAGGTATTGGAAATCAAAACATAGGACTTGGAATTATCTTCTAAAAAATTGGAAATAAAAAACCAACAATATCAATAACAATTCCAACTGAGAGTACACTAATACTTGGCACTTAAAGCATCATCAAGCCGTTAATAATTATGATATAATGGGGTTAGATTTTAACGATTTCTAAATATTAGAGTGTTAAGTATTTTCTCTAAAATGTTATAGTTAAATTTGTCGGTTAGCTAAAACTTAGGATTAAAATTAACCTTTTTGCTTATCCATATAACAAGAAAATGAGTGCTTCAAATATTTTCTTTTGATAATGATGCTGCTCAGATATTACAAATGTCGTAATGGATTTAAAATCAGATTTGATTAAATGGTACCGCACTAGTATCAGTTAGGTCTCGTTTCAAATAATTTTTTATATTTATAAAATAAATTCTAAAATTTTATAAAATTATAAAAAAAATCCCTTAAATACTATGTTATACAATTTTTTTTCTTTACTTCAATCATATCTTAAGAAATCGTAAAAATATAATTTGATATAAAAATACTTATTTATTTTATTGATATTAGTTTTGTATAATTTACAAATTAAATTAAATTTATTTTCAAATATTATCTTTACATATATCAATATAAAATATAAAAATTCTAAAAATATTAAATATGATTATATTAAATATTTTTATTTATTAAATAAATTATAGACAATTTTATCATTTTTTATTTATAAGTAATTATTAATTTGTATAGAAAGATTTTAATTTTTTCAATTTAGTCTCATTTTTGTAATTTATAATTTGATTAATATTTTAGGCACTAACTAGTACTAACCAAAGAGCTGGCACTAGAGTTACTTTAGTGTACATACATATATAAGACACATACTTTTAATTACAAAGAGAAAGTATAAGAGTTTCATACTCACTTAAATAGGAAGTTAAACATTTGCTTATTTAATAATTAATGATTTACTAAATAATTACAAACTTTTAATTACAAAAACAAAGTAAAAGAATTTCGTCCTCGCTTAAATAGGAAGGGATTTATTTTCGAAATTTAAAATTTTTTAATTTAATGACTAACTTTTTAAAATTTATAAATATAAAATTCATAGATAAAATTTAAAAAATTAATTATTAAATAAAAATTGACACTAAAAGAAAAAGGTACAAGAATGGAGTTAAGTTTGACACATCAATTGAAAACGAGCGTTTCAATATTTTCTTTTAGCAGTGGTGTTCTTGGACCACTTTGGCCCATTTGATTGGAACAACCATCTTTGATACAAAGAACAGAATAAAGGACAGTGAGATTCAGGTCAGCCCATGGCATACTTCTGAGTCCAGCTTCTTGCGGTTGTCTCGTACTTGTTTCTGTCTGTCTTGTACATATGGGCAATCTCTGGTACCAATGGGTCATCAGGGTTTGGATCCGTCAACAACGAACAGATTGAAAGTAACACCTGCAGATGATTATAAATAACAAAAATTATCAAGATAGACATAGGGAAATTTGTTTTTTTCCTCGCCCACAAGCAAGTCAAGCCCAATCCGGCTTTGGTCAACAAACTCAAATCGATGTCGTTTTGGTTCATTGCCAACCCAACATTTAGATGATAGCTCTTAAAAAAAAGCTTATAGAGTAAGAACCTTGGATATGGTTAATGCTGGGCTCCATTGCTCCTTCAAGATGTCCAGGCAAATGCTTCCATTGCTGTTTATATTAGGGTGGAATACCTTTGTTCTGAATGCTACCTGCAAAGGATATCCATGTGCTTGAGTATTAAACAACAAAACACAACATGCAGAATTCTCACACATTTTGTTTGTACTTGATCACATTTATGAAAATACCAGATGCATACATCCCTAAGCTACATTTTTTATTTGTCAGAATCACAAATTAAATAAAAACAATCATGAAAAAAGACTAGCAAAAATTGAGACTATATAAACAGTTCAAGACAATTGAACAGTTCCCTTTAAATCAAAGATCCATAAGTACCATAAAAAACAATTCATATGGCAACTAAACAAACCTGTATGATTTTGTTGGTTGGTCTCGAGAAAAAATTATTTCTGCACGTAACTGAGAATTCCTCAAGTGGGGTAAAATATGGATTCGAGTGTCCGGAATGCAGAACAGGGACAAAATATCCCGTGATCGTAAGAATGAAGAGATATGATAATACAAACAAAAGGATAAACTATTAGTAACACTGCTATCCTGATCTCAAGTTTTTTCCTTTTGCAAAGGTTTAACAGTGCCACTTTCCTCACTGAATACAGAGATCAAATCATTCTTTCAATAACAAGGGAAATTTCTGAAGGTTATCATCTATCAGTCCCACCTCTATTATGCATTTGTCAGAGTGAAAGATGAAAACACATGAAAGCGGGCCTGCCCATGGCATACAACTAAATATGTTATGGCAATATTCAAGGAGCATACAAACTACTCGGTGAAACCCGAAAAAGAAAAAACAAAAGATAAGCATGTATAGTCCACAGATCAAGAAACTACGTGCAAAATTAGAACTAAGGAAAAAGAGAATGTGTGAACGAAGTTACCTTGGGAGGCTTAAAAGGATAATCTGGAGGAAAATGAATGGTAACAAGGAAAACTCCCCCAGCATATGGACTGTCTGGAGGACCCATAATCGTTGCTTGCCAGTGAAACATGTCTTCAGCAACAGGTCCTGAATTATCCCACATAACAAGGATAACCAAACAATTCGATAAGATTATAGTATAATGTTGCCGCAGTCTGTACAAGCTCTATGTAAACAACAAAACAGGAGACTAAGACTTCCAGAAAGGAGATTCATTCAGCAGTGCACCCAATGTACAACAAGCAAAATAAGCCCCATACAGCAAAAGCTGCACAAACCTAAACATGAAATTGGAATTCCCCTGAAGTCAACCTAGTAGAAATACGTCAACATGACATTGGAGTACCCCAAGAGCTAAAGATGATTGAAGTCAAAATAACCACAGAACCAACCCCACAATCACCCAATCCTCAACCAAAAAACATCAGCAGAAACACACATACACACATGATTTTTGACAATTAAAAAATCAAAATCCAACAAAACCAAAACGACATACACAAACAATTAACCGCAGAACAATCAGAAGTTATATATATGTACATACCAGCGCTGCATGATGTGGGAGGATCCTTCTGCAAATCCTTGAGTTCCTTCAAGATCCGCTTCGACGCCATCTTCAGAAAACCTACGTTCCAAATTTCGATCTTATCAGATCAAAGCCCAAAACAACCATGCACCATCACACCCTCTCCAATCAACCTCTCCAGCCTTCCAACGGCGCAAAACTCTCGCTTCCCACCGCAGAAAGACGAGGATCAAACAGATAGATATAGCAACAACAAGAACAGAATAAAAGCAGGAAACTTACCTAACAAAGAATAACAACAAGAACAAATCAGCAACACGAAAGAGATCGATCTGTCGGTCGGTCGGTGTCTTTTCCGGTATTTGGTGGTCAGAGAGGAAAATAATCCGATGGAAGAGAAAAACCGTGAACGGTGAAACGGCGAAGCTAACCACTCCCTTATATAGTGTGCCCATCCAGATTTACCTATTTGCCCTCCTATGATGTTATTCTCTTATTTGTGGACCCCACTTGACGTTCTTCGTACGTAAACCCCATTTTCGCCGAAAGTGGTCTGGAATAAAGCTACACCGTTTCTTATTTTTTTTAATTTCCCGAATTATTAATTGATTGGGTGGATGGGCGGGACGGCGCCGTATCAAAGCGGTTGGCGTCAAAAACACGCACGAACCGCGTAGACTGAGTCTCAGTTTGGCGCGATTCTATTTGACCGGTCATCGTTTACTTCGTCGTTTTGGTCATACTTCATTAATTTTTAGAAGTTTCTGATAAACGCGCTTTTTTTCTGGATAATTAAATGAATTATTAATTTTTAAAATTTAAAATTTTAACATCTAAATTAATTTAAGTATTATAAATATTAAAATATTTTAATTTGGTGTTAAATTCTTAAATTTTTGTTATTTAGTAATTAGTTTTTTAGATTTTGTATAAAATTTTCGGTTGACACGTTAGATACTATTTTTCTCCGTTTTATTTTATTACTTTTTTAGTATTGTTTAACTGTCTTTTTGTGTAGTATTAGCATTTTAATATTATTATTAGTAGTATTATTAGTACTAGTATCATTAGAATTGTTTTCTGTATTTTATATGTATATTTATATTTTTTGTTATTTTTATCATTATTATTTCTATTTAGTGTTGCTATTTTTATTGTCATTTATTTATGTTTTTAGTGAAATTTTATTTACTTAATAATTTTTTGAGCTAGTTTTACTTATTCTCTCTGTAACCTGCATCATTTTTATATTGTCTCATTTGCATGTGGATCTATCGGAAACAGTCTCTTTATTATATAGGGGTAAGGGTGCGTATTATCAGACCTTCCCAGACTCTGTTTAATTGCAGGACTTCAGATTTAGTATGATGATGACGGTGATGATAACATTAACTTAAATAGTAAATATTATATGAATACATATTTATTAACTAAATTAGTATAATAATATTTCATTTAATTTATATGGATTTAAAATATTATTCAGTGTAATGAAAATTTAAATTTTTTAAAAAATTTAGAAGATGAAATTGTTATCTCTATTTTAAATATAGATAATTAGGTAATTTTTAATAATAAAAATTTTAAATATACAGTACTTTAAATTGTATATTTGTTTGATGATAAGTAAAAGAAGTTTCTATAACAACGGTTTCGAATTTCCCGGCCTGACCAATTAACTACCACCAACCAGAACGGCGACGGAGAAGAAGAAGTCGCGGAGGATAGTATGTGGTCGAGACCGTCGGAGGGCAATGTGACGGAAGATCAAGAGCGGTTAATGGACGTCAAGGATGGGAGGAAAGAGTCGGTTCAGCGTGATGCTGAAGGAGATTACATTAATGCGCGTTCCAATCCTTACTTGACCAAGATTCTGCAGAAACAAGGTTATTCACTGCCTGGTTTGTTCGAGAATCTCCATAAAAATGGCAGCATTCTTTTTGTTGTAGAAAGTTATGTGACGATTTTATTGTTTGTGACGACTATTAAGATCTCCTAACGTTTTTTCAATCTTGAAATCGGGCTGAGAAAATTGTCCCTTGTCATCACATTATGATGTGAGATGGTGTTTAAAATCTCAGCTCACAGATTGTTGGAAATTCGTACAAGTGCATTAAGTAGCGAAGAAGATGCATCGAATTTGTTGATATAGAACGTCAGATTCTTGTTTCATTGAATTTGGGGCATAATTGCACTCTAAGAGGGATAAGTGTGTCTTTTGTTGAATAATGCGCGAGAGCATTTCTGTTCAAAACTAACTGGACAGAGTATCTGCAGTTTGTGGTTTCTGCTTGGCTTTTTGAAGATAATCTATTTACATTAGCATTACAAAACAATTCAAGTTAAACGCTATAGGATTTTGTATGATGTGATATGAATGATCTGCCAGACCAAAGACTGAATGCTTGTTGAACGTGAACCCACCATCCACTAATGTTTGATCTGAGGACATGTATAGAAATGGACCTGCATAAATGGTGTACTGAAATAGATTTTTGTTTGTAAGAAAGAGAGATAGACAGAGAGTGAAGAACACATTATTTCATTTGATTGGAGAGGTGTATTCAGAATTCTGAAATGTAAACTCCATTGCTTGGTTAAATTGGAGTTTTGGGGATAGTTAGCTTGTTGCTAGAATATATTAGTAAACTTTGATTCGTTCTGACTTTTTCAGGTGACACTCAGGTTCTGTTTGCAGATAAAGTTATAAAATTCACTGGTTCAGGGAAGATGAAGCGTTGTATAATGTTAGTAACTGACTTTGCCGTTTATCTTGTGGATCCGGAGACTGATGCACTTAAACGTCGTATAGCACTAGCTACTGTTGACATGTTTGAGTGAGTTGAGTGACAACTTCTTTGCTGTTGTTATTCCAATGGAGTATCATATACTTATGGCTAGTTTTCGAAAGATGGAAATTGTCGCTGTGTTGGTTGAAGCTACTAAGAATGTTTCTAATTACGAGCTTGAAGCTGAATTTTCCAATAGGTAATAGATCTTCCACATCACTTATTCTTCTTCCTACAATATCTTGTTCAACTAAGTATAAAAAATAAATTGCTCCTGGCTTTTCAATCATCTGATAACCAGTGCAAACCACTGAATGTTAATCACGTCACCACACTAGGCCTAATCTGCTATATCTTAATTTAAGTGTTGGCTTTGTGAACATTGTTCCTGATCTTATAGCATATTAAACTGAGATATCTGACACTGATTTTTCCTTGATCACAGTTCTTGAAATGCAGCTTTGAGTATCATGCATCTGCTGAGTTGGTGAAGGAAGTTGTGTTCGAGGAAGTAGAAGGTCAGTGGAACTTTTTTTTTTCTGTGTAGTGTGAATGGTAGCTTTTCACGTATTCATCACAATATAGTACCATATTTATTTGCTATTGCGTGGTTTCCTCTTGTTTTTGGATTATCTTCGTTATATTGCTATTGGAGCTATGTTTTGACTCCTTCGCTTTCTGGTTTCAGGTGGCGTCAAAACAAGATTTGTTAGGAAGTAAGTTGTTAGAATATCTGAGAGAGTGGTGCTGTCAAGACTTTTTGTGTAAGTGGATTGAAATTTTGTTGATTGTGTTGTTGAAATATCAATTCCATACTTCCACTCATCAGTGGGAATCTTTTTCCCTTTTCTACTTGTCTCCTGTGCAGTCATTATAGTAAACGCATTTAAACTATTTTAACATTTCAGAAAAGGGAACAACATACTATGACTTCTGTGTGTCCTGAAAAACCAGTAAGTTGTACATTTATGCATGTTCCATTTTGACATGGGGTATAATTCACAGGGCGGTTATATATAGACTTGGAATCTTGAAGATAAGCTAATGGTCATGGCAAGTCTTTATCGATGAATCAGCCAACAAAATTATTCAGGTGCAGACAACTGGATCAATACTGTTTAGAAACTTGGAATGACAGGCAAGTTTCTCGACTAACCTATCTCGATTCTAGTTTACATGGTCCATACAGACAAGCACGTTTAGAAAGAAAGAAAGGATTGAATGGAGGAACAATGTTGAGTCCGGATGAACATCGAATTTGTTAGTTATTTATGCAGAAACTCCGCTAACCCTCACTTGTATAACAATAGTGTTCTGATTGAAAATTAAAACAGCAAAGGACCCAACTTCTTGCTGTGGTTGAATCAGATAGCCAAACTAATTTGGCTCAAATTGTTGACCAAATAAGAAAATAAACAGAGAAAAATTCAAACTGATTGACAATTTTCCCAGCTCTAAAGAATGATTGAAACATAAGGGGGGAAATTATGTCACACCTAATAACAGAGACCAGAGAATTTGAATTCTCAGGGTGGTGCAGACGGAGTACCAGCATCCACATCCGACTGTGGTGCAGATGAAGTACCAGCATCCACAGCCGACTGTGGTGTGGGGGTTGAAACTGCAATTTCTAGATTAGTTTCAGAAGATGGTCGAGTTCCGATATTCCCTTGCCGAATTCCCTCCACCATCTTTACCACCTCAGCCATCTTTGGTCTCCTATCTGGTGTCCTTGACACACAGTTCAGACCTATTTGTAGCATCTCAACCATCTCCTCCTCAATATTGGGGTACCTTAAGAGCTCTACATCAAACACTTCAGCAGTCCACTCCTCTCTTACCACAGAATGAACCCACCTGACCAGGTGGATAACTTCATCACCACCTGTGGCTTGGACAGCAGATTTTCCAGTAAGCAGCTCAAGTATCAGGACTCCAAAACTGTAGATATCCGATGCTTGAGTTGTTTTCCTTGGGTCTGTTACTTCCGGGGCACGGTACCCAGCTGCCCTCATCGCCGGTGGGAGTGTTGGGCTCATCAATGTCGCCAAACCAGTGTCCGATACACAACCATAGCCCTGCGAGTTGAGGAAAATGTTGGAGGCTTTTATGTTGCCGTGGACTAGTTTGCCACCATTCTGTGTGTGGATATAAGCAAGACCTCTTGCTGTGCCAATTATGATTCTCAACCTCGTTTCCCAGTCTAAGGGGGTCCTGCCCTCCACTCTGTTACCTGCAAGATTGAGGAATGACTTTGTCATATCAATCAGAACTAGGAAATTGCTCGAAGATGTTCTTACTATAATCTTTAAGTTTCTGATAGAGAATCTTCTTATTCTTAATCTTCCAATAAAAAAGAATCATCAAAGAAAGAATCTTTCTACATACCATGCAGCATTGCAGAAACGCTCCCCTGTTCATCGTAGTCATAGACTACAAGTTTCTCATCCTTGGAATAGTAATAAGCTCGGAGCGGAAACACATTGACATGCCGGATACTTCCAATTGCTTGAATCTGTTGCTCAAATTCTTTTTTTGCAGCCATAACATCCTTCAATCTCTTCACTGCCACTGTGGTTGCATCTTCAAGAGCAGCCTTGTAAGTGATCCCAAAAGTTCCCTTCCCAAGCAATTCAGCAGATGCTCTTAACAAGTCCTCCAAGTCAAATGCAAGATTACAACCCTCAAAAAACACTAGCTTGTTGTCCTTTTCTTGAGGCTCTCCATCTTTGTCCTTCAAAGATCCTTCCTTTTTGTTCGATTTAACTGGTAATCCAGATTTCTTCTCTTTCTTAGAGTGACAACAAATCATTAACAGAGCAACGAACAGAAACAACAGTACACAGCCCCCTAGGGCAATCCCTAATATTGCAGACTCACTCAAAATTCTTCTCTTTGATGGTTGAGGGGTTGGTGGATCAAGTGGAAGAGCTGGAGGAAGAGCAGTGACATTATCTGCAGAAAGCTTGTTCCCGGAAAATGCCCAACTTGGAAACTTTTGAAGAGACCTAGGAACACTTCCACTAAGGTTGTTGTTGGCTAAATTTAACTGTTGCAGACTGGGAACATTTATATCAGGTATATCACCAGAAAGAGAGTTGTTGGAAAGGTTCAAAGATATGAGGTGGGTCAAGTTTGATATAGAAGGAGGGATGCTCCCATTAAACTCGTTATCAGAAAGATCTAAAACAGTGAGATTATTCCAAGCTGAGAAGTCCGAAGGGAATGCACCAGAGAACTTGTTGGACTGAAGATAAAGTGAAATTAAGTTCTTGAGTTGTGAGAAATCGGAAGGGAAAGAACCTGATATACCATTAGATCTGAGACTCAAAATCTGAATTGCAGATAAGCGACTGAGAGTGTTTGGTGGGATTGAGCCTCTAAGTCCCACTCCAGGCAACCTCAGAGCTATGACCCTTGAATGGTCACTGTCACATGTCACACCTGTCCAGCTATCACATACAGAGGAGTTCGTGGTCCAGTTTAGACCATGTGAGTGATGAATATTATTTAGAAAATCGAGCAATGCTTCTTTATCTTCAACTGGGTCTGCAAGGGTGTGAAAAGAAACCAACTCCAAAAAGAGAATTGCAGAGAAAATGAACAAGATGTTCTGTTTCTTCATCATCTTTTTCTCAACTCAAAGTGGACAACCGTAGAGTTAGAGAGTTGAATTCGAATTGTAGTTCAAAAGCAGAGCTTCTCTAGAAATCTTTGTCCCATCTGCATGAATTTTTGGTAAAGACGGATCAGAATCAGAGATAAAAGCAGAAACTTTAGCTTGTATTCAACTAGTTTTGAATTAAAGTTACCACATTCTTGCACACTTTCTGCCTAAAAAGAATGACTTCCAAGATTGTGTAAGCTCACAAGCCAACTTGGGTCAAATATTATCAGCTGAACATATTATTAACCAATAACATTTACGTTCTTGCTTGCTAAGTTCTGCAGCAGTTCCACCTAACTCTGTTTGCTTGCAGAGAAATATGAAAGAAACAAGCAAAGAAACAGAAGGTAACCGAAATATTACATTTTTTATAGCCTAGTAGAACCAAATCAACAAACGCATAATATACTCTGACACTCGAACTTCCTTTTTTGTTTGGTTTTGAAACTATGCAGACATGAAAGAACGAAGAGCAGAGCAGAGGATAGGAAAAGAACTCTATACTGAAAGCGTTCAAGTAGAGATCCAAAGGAAGCTACCTTCTGGTCTCTCCCCGTAAAGTCTCAGAAACCCATTATCATAAATTGAGCTCTCTCCAATAAAAAGAGACTCCCATGAATGTTTGGTGAGAACAAAAGGGGAGAGAGAGAGAGAAGAGAACAGAACAGAACATAAAGTTGCAAAGAAAAGGTATGAAGTTGCAGAGTAAAGAAGACGACCGGAGCGAAGATGTAGGTATGTAGGCCAAGGTAAAGAAGTGAAACGACGCCGGTTTAAAGGGAAACCCCTCTTCTTTTAATGCCTTAAAAAAACGTTTATTTAGAAACTTTCTATTTACCACTAATTACTTCCCTCCTATCACTTCCAGATTTCAATTTATGGTTTGGCGAATTTATGTTTTTTATTAAATATAATTAAAAGCATAACAAAAATGTTAAATACACCTTTAAAAGGAAAACAACAAAACTTCATAATGTGTTTTAATTAGTAAAATAACAACAACATTCAGTATTAATTTTACAGGGTAGTTCAATAATACGTAACTTTACTTTTAATTAATAGAGAAGCTATTTATAAATTATTAATTAATAAAAAATGATTGTAAACAAATTAATTTAAAAAGAAATAAGTTTAAATTGTGAGTTTTGTAAAGAAAATCACAATTTACTTGATAATGATTAAAAATCATAATGAATTAAGTCGAATTGAAGCTAATAATTTAGTCTTCTTTTTTTTTAAACTTAATTTAGATCTTGTCTAAACAGTTTTACGTTGTTTTGCAAGTTTGGTCAAGCCGGCCTAGATTGATTTGCTAACCCTAGATAATAAATTACAATTAGTTAACTAGACGACATTTTAAAAAGTAGAAGTTGACAATTATGTAAAATGAGTAGTGATGATTAAAAATATAAGAAATGATGAGATAAGGTGTTGAGTTGCTTGAGAAAGCAAGTGCATCACATGCAATCAAACTATTATATAATCATTGGAGCCAAGAAATATAAATCATATTGCTTCCCATTTTCACCACCATTATTGTCTCTCACCATATCATGTGGAGAATGCATGTGGAAAACAAATAATAGACTTTATGAGAAGTAACACCTACTCCTACTCCTGCTCTTCCCCTCGTTTTTACACCATAGTTGTTTGTATGTTTGTAGTTTTAGGCATGCATTGAAGATTTGATACTTCTTATGAAACTTTTTTTCTTTGTTGTTTACAAGGTATTTTAGGAAGGCCTTAATTATAAGAAGGCACTTTTAATCCATCTATACTTAGACTAATCCCTACTCAAGCCCGGTAGGTTTCATGTGGGAGGTAAAGCTCTGACCCTAAATTTTAAACGGCTGCATATATAAGAGCAGGCAGTGACGGAGTTAAGAATTTAAGATAGAAGAGTCCAAATATTTAATTTTTTAAAATTTTGGGAGGCCCACTGCCATCACTATCCCCCAAATAACTACGTCCCAATATATATATATATATATATATATAATAAAAATATTTAATTTTTTAAAATCTTGGAGGGCTCAGTAGTCCCTAAGAGCGGGTTTGAACCTGCGAC
>JAOSBK010000007.1:32694303-32720303 GCA_027568895.1 Erythroxylum shatona
TGGGAGGCCCACTGCCATCACTATCCCCCAAATAACTACGTCCTTATATATATATATATATATATTTAATTTTTTTAAATTTTGGAGGGCTCAGTAGTCCCTGAGAGCGGGTTTGAACCTGCGACCTCACTTAGCTTACCAACTCTTATTTTGTAGTATTTATTTTTATTCTTACTTTTGTTATTATTTATTTATTTTATTGATTATTATTATCATCATCTATTTTTATTTTTATCTCTGTTATTACTTTCATTAGAATTATTATTATTATTATTTATTTTATCTTATATTTTTTATCTTTACCATTGTATTTATTTTATTATTTTATGCTTTTATTTGTAAGTATTTAATTATATTATTATTGTTATCATTACTGTTATCTTTTATTTTTATTTTTATCATATTTTATTATTTTAATACGTAGTTTAATTTTTTCTAAAAATAGTTCTCAATTTTTTATTATAGCAAAAATAGTCTTTTTATCAATTAGGAGTAATACTACATATTTTTTTTTACCTTTTCAAACATCTCATCTCAGTAAAACTTCTCCTGGAATATTGTTGTTGTTATTAGGTCTGTTTTGGGTTGAAATTACCAAGATTAATTAGATGATCCATTATTCTATTTATTTTCTATTTTTTCTTGATTAATTATGATTTGTTTGCCTATGGGAGATAATAAGCTATTATATATTTATCCTATTATATATTTATCCTAATTTTATAATTATGTACCTCTCATTGCTTCTTGTAGAGGATGCTAAAGTCAATGGACGGTGAGATTGTTGAATCAGCTAATGCAAGGTTGGCTTAATTATTATATTATTTTTTGATTAACGATAGTAGTTTTTCTCAACTTCAAGAGTGACGTTCTTAGTTGTTAGTTACAATAAATTTTAATTAAAATAACATTATCTAAATTAATTAATTTTAAATAATTAAATAACATTATTTAAACTAATGATGTTATAAGAGCTTCTCAACTCTTGAAAAAAAGACTCTGTAAAATATATTTTAGTGTTGGAGCTGTCTGCTCTGTCAACACCACATGTGAAGAAGCAGACAAGGAGTTTGGTCAGCATTCAAAACCATAAAACGACACAAGGACAGTTGACCTAACTTCCTCATTAGAGCACTACCCAGTTTTTAATGACATAAGATTAGTCCCATCAAAGTAAAGGGCATATATGGTCCAATCCCGCTCAAATATGAATTAGTCGTTTGCCCATGTGGCGTCGAATATTGGATGATTTAACAAAAAAAAAAGGGTAAAGGACATAAACTTACAGGTTGCGACTCAATTGGCTATACAGGTTAGACATGTAAGACGAGCTTTTGAGTTCGATGCCTACTAAACAAATCCACAGGTAAGCGCAAATAGCCTTAAGTATGATTAAGCTCCGAATCGGATTAGTTAACCAAATAGGTTCGAATATCGGTAGTATAAACCAAAAAAAAAAAGTATAAGGAAAGAAGGAGATCTTTTGTTTAAGTTATATCATGTTTTATTAAATCTTACTTATAAATTTACGTAGAATTCACCGAAATGTGTGGATTATATTAAGTTGTATAAAGCTGTGAACCGACAATATCTTCTAATTAAGCCTGACATCTTCAATTAGGAATAAGTAGATCAGTTTCATCAAATTAATGGGAAGAAGGTTTGAGTTGGTAATTTTCTATATAGGAATGACATTTATGTTCAAGTTAAGTTTGATATAGTATAAAGTCAATGAACTTAATCTTAGTTAATTGAGTTTCGAGTTGAATTCAATTTTGCTTTATTTTTTGAGATTTTGTACAAAGTTAAGCTCGGGTTTTATAATTTGACCCGACTTTTAATTAGTTCGAGTTGGCTTTAAGAGTTGAGTTGAATCGTCGTATAATAACGTAAACTTACGCTACGTGGCTTTTTACCATTATTTTTTTGGGTGAAAATTTAAAAAAGATGTTTTTTAAAATTAAAAAATTTAAGATTTTTTTAATCCAAACCGGACCATGTTTAGGGTAACTCATAGGTTAAAAGGGCCAACAAGACTCGGCCCGGTCATTGATATTATTGAACCCAACCCGCTCAAGGAATAGTCTAAAACGCCAAACCAAACGACCACTTTCCGAAACATTAACATTTACGAGACTTTTCCTTAATCGTTCTTCTATACTCGTCGCGTCTCTCTATTTGGCTTTGGATCTCCTCAACAATGGAGTACGATTTCAGAAACCGAACGAGCTCATCGTACGACGCACAAATCCCACCGTTTAGGCCCGCTCCATCGCCGCCGACACCGTCAAGTCACCCGATGTACGGTCAGTCTCTGTATCCAAAAGTCGGTCAATCTGGTCCGTCCGTCGGTTCTCTTTTGGGTCGTCACCAACCATCTCTTCACCAAACTTCTGCTCCTTTCTCTTCTTCTTGTGAGTTTGATCTCGAGAATCGGAAGATTTCTGTACGTAATTATGTCAAATCTCTATGTGCGAACGTTGAATCTAATGCCTGATTGATTCCTGTTTCGTGTTTTTACAGCTGGATTAGGGATTCGAGTGACTCTAAAGCCTGACTATCGGATTACTCCTCCGGTATGATCTGAAGTTTCCTTTGTCGGTGTGTTATTTAAGTGATTGTGTTTCATAGATTGTAGTTCTACAGTTATGTGATCATATTTTGAGACGTCTTGGCTTTTGGTTTTCTGATGCTTGTCTGTCTTGTTGGGGTTTCCTTAAATTGGGTGTTGTAGCCTCAATTGGCTCCGCTAATTGGAGACATTCCAAGAAGCAATTTTCAGTTTGATTTTGATTTGGAGCGAAAAATTTTAGCAGAAGCACAGAAGGAAAATCCGAACTGGAGCAGGCTTGGGTTGGAAAATCTCCCATCTAAACCTCCTACAGAATCAGCTTCTTCTTTGGTATGCTGATTATTCAATCTTTTACTCTGCGACTTTATTTATTTTCTGATATGATTGAATGATTTCCGTAAACAACGCGTCGAACACTCTGCCTGGTGGGTATGGTTGCAAGAACAAAACTCAAAAGGAATTGACGGGAGCCTGCACGATTGGTGGATCATGTGTTTCAATTCAATACAACTCGCATAACCCTACTAACCCTTGACATATGAACTGCAAAGCCTTTCCCAATCTGCAATGGTTCTTCTTAGCCTGCCATTGAATCATTACGAATTTAGGTGCTTGGTCGGTTGGTATTTTGATGATAATGATTATTTGCAAGCCTAAAAATAGTTAATTATCACTGTCCTTGGAACCTTCAGTTTCAAACTTGGCATCCGTGTGTTACGGTCTTTACAAACATGCTGAAAATTTTTAAGGTTTCTTCTTCGACTTGTGAACTAAGTGAAGTTAAAATTGCAGGGTTCGGTCCCAGATCCTGTTGTGAGCAAATATGTTGCATCTGGCCTCGATCGGCAGGCAGTTCCAATAGCAGTTGCAAACTATGGAGACAATCCAACAAAGGTATTTGGCCGAGTGTTTTGTGCTTGTAAAGCTAAATTCCAGCGATGTTAATACATTCCAAATAGTCTGAACCCCATAACTTGATTGTGATCTCAACGTTCACCTTGGCCTGGGGATCCTTTATTAGTTAAAAGGTTGAAGTAAAGATTTTTGTAAGTGAAGGTTTTTGGTGTGGTATGATTCTTTGAATGACTTATGAAAATAGCTCCACGAACGACTCAATTTTGTGTTCCTTAACATTCAGGTTCGGGAGTTCGCCAATGCTTTTACACTTCTACGAGAAATGGGCTTTTCGTCCAACAATGTAGCTGAAGTTTTACTAATGTACGACAACGACACAGACAAAGCATTGGCACACTTTCTCAACAGTTCATCCTAAGCATGACTGGGGAGAAGTTATACATGCGATATTGATCTCACAGTTGTATGTATGTGCAGCTTGGCATTCTCTCTGTAAAAAGTTAATGAAAGTATCCGATTGCTGGAAATACGAACTTGTTTGTTTTAACACTTCATAATGTTGCGAAGAAAGTAGGCCTGCTTAAGAAAGTTGTAGGAAATCAATACCTTAGCACCAGAAGACATTTATATGAATTCACTTACTGGTATCTCACCCTTTTTATTCTCATGTTTCATGAGTATATGAACTGTTAATTGTAGCAACGTTGCATTACAAAAGCATAGTCTATTAAAGATCGAGAGTCAGACGACCTTGGCTGAGTTTCCGAGTGTCGATGACCTGGCCGTTGCATTACAAACATATCAAACAGGAAACGACTTTCATGGTGACACTGGAGTTTCCTGAATTTGCTGTTCTAGAAAGGTGCGTTGCATTCAACCTCTTGTCTACCAAAATTCAGGCCTTTTAGCTTCTTGTTATACCCTCTGATCTCAGAATCTTGAATGACATGAAATCATACTCCTGCACATATAGCTCCTGTAATCCAAAAATTTGTAGTCAACTGCTTAGACAAATTGGAGAAATCATTAAAGTAACAATTAGCCTTCCCAGAACATCTTGAATATTGACCAAAGCAAATCCCTTCTTGACATTCCAACAATAAGGCATCGGTGCAAGTAGGGGTTCATGTGTATTAGGCAAAGAAAAATAAAGAGACCTGATGACCAGGATGAGCAACAAAACTTCCCTTCATCGACATGTTTGACATCAAGTCCGATAAACCAGGATCCGGCGCTAACATCGTCATGGGCATACGTTCGAAGAATGGATCTGTACACTCCATAACTTACGACTACTTAGGAACATGGCTACATACAAGTCTTAGTTTATGATACTAAACAACTCTTGTGCAAGAAAATAATTTACCTGTTTATAAGTATGTATTTAGCTAAAGCTTGCGATATGACGTAAATATCACCTGAAGCATGGCGAAAGTACCTGGGAAATGAAAGAGAATGACTTTCAGTTCAAAATGGCAGCTTGGAGGTGAACCAACAATTCTAGAGTATTTGGTAACTCACGATTTTTTATCGCCAAATTTCCACCATTCCGGTTCATACCATTTATGATTCCTATAAAATCCAATGGTTAGTTTGCAGAAGAAAATGAATACATGACATCAAATTCTCTTATCCATCTCTTATTTTCATATTAATTGTCCCCAGTTGCATCATAAGAAAGAAAACTCACCGATCGGAGAAAACTTCCCCTGATTTCATGCAACCGATATAAACTCGAGGCTTATCCTTATGAGTTGCTAGTGTACTTCCTAGTGCATCTGCCAAAAATTAGCAAGGAATGCTTAGATCAACCATAGAAAACAGACAAAAGTAAACTACATACAACAATAAGGTTATGAATGCCACAACAGAACAGAACACCAAAACAGAAAAAAGACCATGAAACTTAAAGATAATACATATACAATTAGAACTAGGTCACTAACCAATATTCACATAAACATTGTCATTGACTTTGGCATAAAACTCAGCATCCCATTTTTCTGCAGCATAAGCAAAGAACAGTCTTGCCTTCTCTGGAATCTCTTCTACATGATTGTCCTGTGAAAAATAAAAGTTTAAAATGAGAAAAAAAGAGACTAAAGTTTGATCATCACATATATGGTGAGTCAAGTGTTCTCTGGCATGCCTTCAAGGCTAAAATTATTGAAAATAATCTCAGATAACTCAATTTAAATGATTTTTTTAAAGAAGTAACAATAAGGAGCCCAAACATACAAGAACGATGAAGTCGTTAGTTTGTCTATTTTCAACGTCAATTTCCCTCTCCAGATTTGCACTGCAAGAAGGAAATACCTCAAATCAGAAAGTTCCATCATACATTAGAAAAGTTTTATCTTTTTCAGCAGAGTTTTGGCTACCTTTGTCCAATGACGAATCGGGCAACGATTCCCTTTTCGTCCTCCATTTTTTTCAAAGTTGAACCTAAGAACATGGACATTAATCTCAAGCTCAAAAACCACAACCTAAGAGACAATTGATTACTGCTAAATCACCAAAGTTGTTTCATGCAACAAGTTCATCTGCATAAACCGTAGTCAGAGGAGTCCAATATGTTAAATCACATAATTGAAAAGTTCTCAACAATGAAGATTATACTAAAACAAAATGTCGGATTGTGTAACGAAGTAAGTATCTGCCATTACTAAAACCAACCTAAACTAAACAAAGAACCAAAGAAAGCAATTGCATTTACCAGTTCCCATCCACGCTTTACGGATTGCATCCCTTTTGTTTTTATGTCCAGACTTTGTCATTATTCCTATCACTAGTAAATGTCTCTTCTTTGACTGAACATCTTTCTCTGTCAAAAGTTTCGAGTTAAAACCCTCCTGTTTTGCTGTAGCTAATTCCATATGAAGGGCTGCTAGCTTCTTTTCCTTTTCTCTAAGAGGGAGCCATTAAAACATCAACAATATAGATATCTAACGGAACATAAGGTGGAGAGGTAAAGAAAAAACAAAAACGCAAAACAAAAAGAAGAAGAAACCAAATGATTCATGTTACCTGCAAGCAATAATTTTCAATGTATCATCCACTGATATTGCAGATTGTCCCTAAAATGAAAAACCAGTAACACACTTGATCTTTTTCTTTTAACAAAGGTAAAAGACTCAAACTCTTATGTAGTTTAACTAATTTTAGTAAAATAAATTCTCTATTCTTTAAAATTATCAGCAAAAACTCCTTATCGTTCTCAATTTTCTAGAAAATTTCTACTTTGTAAACTTCCGTTAAAACGGTGGAACACAAGTGACAGAAATAATACCAAAGAGCAATTAGAGTTATTGACATTATGATCCGAATGAAAAAGAGAAAATAAACCAGTAACACAATCACATTTCAACCTGAAACTGAAATCCCAGTTCTAAACAAACCAATAAAGCAATCACAATTCAACCTGAAACTCAAATCCCAGGTCTAAAAAAACCAATAAAGCAATCACATTTCAACCTGAAACTCAAATCCCAGGTCTAAAAAGACCAATAAAGCAATCACATTTCAACCTGAAACTCAAATCCCAATTCTAACTGAAATCCCGGTTCTAAAAAAACCAATAAAGCAATAACATTTCAACCTGAAACTGAAATCCCAGCCGTATAATCAGAAGCTTACCTGACCAGTTAATCTATCCAGTTCTTTAATCATATAAACCCTATTCTGCGAATCCTGCCACAACCTATCATTCACATCGAAACCCAGAAACGTTATCAGGAAACTAGAAAATTATTATCTACAAACATGAAAAGGCAGTGAAAGAGTATACAGAGAGACAAAAAAAGAAAAGGAAAAATTGACCTGCCAGCGACATAAACAGAAGCGAAAGTACCAAACATGGAGAGAAGAAGTGTTAAAATTCTTGATCCAGACACCGCAGCTGATCCCTTGTTAATCGATCCTCTACCATTGCTATGCATCTTTCCACTCCTCTTCGACTTGGACACGATCAACACAGCAATAACCACACACACTCTCTGCTAGATCTTCGAACAACTCCCGAGTCCTGATGGGCTACTATGAGAAAAGAGCGTGTGTGTGTTGTCTAGGAGAAGACAGACACTGTACGACTGAAACGGACCAGCTTTTCTTCGAACCTTGTCTTGTGTAGTCTCCTTTTGGATCCTTCAAGCCCAAGTGGCATTCGAATGTCCCATATCTCAGGAACAGAACAGGTGTTCGTACAGCCCAAAATCTCAAAGTTGTCAAACCTTAATAGCCATTGAACCCATGAACCAAAGCCTAAAATTTTTTCTAAAGATTTGATCTTTAGATCAATTTCTAATTAAATTGAACTTTTTTCCCCCCCTCAATTTCAAGTCGGGTTACCACTACAAGAGAATCCTCGGTTATGGTAAACCGGAAGTTAATCAAGTTTATATTTAAGAAAGTCAATCCAACTTAATTCAAGCACAAAATAATAATACTTCATTCACTGTCATCTCTACGTATTAGATCGGTACTTTGAATCCCAACAAAACTGATTCATGAGGTTAAACTCGTGACGGTGTTATCTTATTTGGTACTTAAATCTGCGGCTTAAAGAAACACTTCGTCGCCTACCTGCCGCTCTCCACATTTTATTTAAGGAAAAATCTGCAGCATCAGCAGTTACTGTATTGTACTTATTGTCTTTCCTGTCATTCACTCACCTACTTGACCACTTCCAAAGATTCGCCATATCAGCTGAATTTGTCGCAAACGCAAATGCCACTATCATTGATTGGTAGGCTTAAGTTCAACTCCGTATATGAATTCTCTTCCAATTCCAGGATAGAGACAACCCTGTGATCTAAGTCGAAGTTGGCTGGCCTGCAAGAAGATGATTTTTTTTAAAAAAAATTTCCTGACTACTTCATTTCATTGTCAGACATTATTATCTCAATATTAAACTTAATTCATTAATTTTGAATAAAGTCATTCGAACCGTATCGAATCAAAATTAAGCAGCAATGATTATGCAGACAGTGATTACTCAGAAAAGGCAAAGTTGGGCTTCTCTTTTCAAAAAGATGATTATTAAGTTCACGAAAGTTTACCGAAAAGGAAAACTTGGGCTTGAACTGGTAAAGATACTTTTGGTGGTGACGAGAAGGATTGATCGAGGAAAGCAGAGAGCGCACCTGGTAACTTCTTGGTGGAAAATGTACGATCTTGTTCTTGGTGGAAGAGGAAGACTCACCTGGTAACTTGTTAGTGGAAAATGCACAATCTTGTTCTGGTGGAGTGGAAGACTTGCCACTATTTTTGGTATGAGTATGGCTTAGACCACTTCTCATCAGACAAGTCGGGAAATTTATTTATTTATTAAATAAAAGACATACTTTTTTGAAATATAATTTAAGTAATTTTAATTTTAATTTTAAAATTAAAAATAACAATTAAATAATATTATATATAAATTAATCAGACATCTAGTTCAATTTATTTCTTAAATCCAATTATAATAAATTATTAATTTCAGTTAAATTTAATAATTTCGTAAAATTTGGATTAGATTATCACGTAATTAGTATTTAATTGATTTATATGTACTTCGTCATTTTTTTTATCTAAAGTCTAAAAATGAAAATTTTAAAAAAATTAAAAAAATTAAGAAAATTTTTAAATAATTTTCTTAAATTATAAAAATTCTCAATCTTTTACGTTTTAAATAATTTTCTTAAATTATTAAAAATTCTCAATCTTTTACTTATTTTTAAATATGGCCCCAAATTTGGATAATTTGAGTTTTTATCAATTATACTAATTTAGACTTAGAGCACGACGTCAACTTTAAATTAATGGATATTTATATAATTTTTAAGGAAAATATATTTTTTTATCTACGAGGTGTCTTAGGAGGAACCTAACTATAGGAAAATACTTTTTAAGTCATCTACTCCTAGACTAATCCCCACTCGAGCATAGTAGGTCCCTTCCGGGAGGTAAAGCTCTAGCCTTATGTTTTAAACGACTGAATACATGAGGGTGGTTTGAAACTGCGACCTCACCTAACCTAGAAAATAATTACTCCCTCCCTCTTATTCAAAATAAATATCGTTTTAGAGGGGTTTTAATTATTCAAAATAAGTGCCGTTCACGATTTTTCATGTATGTTTATAATTTTATTTCCAAAATTACCCTTTAATTTCTCTCGCATTCTAATTATACAGATTATATTTTTAAGACAATTTAACATATAATTAATAAAGGTATATCAAATATTTCACTAACTTTTTTAATAAGTGTACTTCTCTCTAAAATAACACTTATTTTAAATTTGTGGGAATATTAACCGGTGAATTAATGTATCAGTTAAACTAACACGTGACTGAAAACTAACAACTGTTCAACTATCAGCGTAAAGGAGCAAGCATGGCGATACACGTAACTGTTAAGACCCAGAGAATAACACCAGCAGACCACTTGTCGATTTACGAGAGACGTGAGCCATGACGACATCGTACTTGGTTCAGAGTCGGGGACAACAACCTTAATGCCCCCACACCCATTTCCTCTCCGCATCTCTCTTATCGTGTCTTGTTTCCTTTTTTCCTCGTCCACCATGTTTCTTTGTCTTTGTGTCATAAAGGACCTTTGATTGACCTCATTAAATATAATGAGGAAGAGAGATCGATCGATGATATAGAGAGTTTCCCTTTTCTTAACTTGCAAAAGGGTACATGTAAAACGAGGAAAGATCGTTGCTTTTTTATTATCAGAACGAAAATATCGTTTCTTTGCGATTGATTTGATATCGGAAGACACGGGCATTATTTGGTTTTGGTTTCGTTTGAGGTCTTTCAGGTTAGCCAATGTTCATGTTCTCGTAAACTTTTGTTCCTCGTGTCGTTCGTTTTAGAATGTTTCATCTGTTCTGATGCTTTTGACAGATGAGTTTCTTCGTTTTGTTTCACTTTCATGTTTTCATGTTCAGAAAACTTCTTGTTAGAACTTAAATTGTAAGTGGCATTCGGTTGCTTCTTTTTCAACAATGGAGGCGTTTATGATTGAACGAACAACTTATTGTGGTAGCTCATTTGTAATGTGAAGGTTCTACACTTCATATCGTTCTTGAAGTTCTTGATCACCCCTTCGTTACATTTACACGTGCATGCTATTCTCTTTATCTTAGCTTCTTCTTGTTTCTTTCTTCTGTTTTATAATGATGAACACTGAACACACGACAAGTCCTCCATGAAATGTAGAAAAGAGTATTGTAATCTCTTCTTCGAAGTGAATGAATGCATGTGCAGTTGTGTTTAGCCATCAGAAACTGTTCCATTACCTTTCATCTTTTGACCTTTTCTTCCTGGTGAACTCGATTAAGATTCCGTTTGCCATTCCTCTGCCCGCTTTCTGTTTGTCTTGCTTATAGAGGTTTTCACAACAGGAATAAAGTTTTCTTCTTATTGAACGCAGGATTTTGAAGAGCAACCATTAACAAGAAGATCATGGGTGATTTGTGGTCTATCTTTTGTGGGGAATCTGGTAGCAGTTCCGATATTACTGGAAAACTCTCCGGATTTCATCTTATGTTTTCAAGTAGAACAACTTCGTGCATCAATCAGGGATTAATCATTTGTTTCGATGCTCTGCTTCTAATCGTGCTCTTAGTAAGTTTCATCAGAAAAACATCAGCCACAAGAGATAAAGCTCCTCCTCGATTTCAACGCTATTCAAATCTGCAGATAGTTTCTGCAGTCTTCAATGGCTGTATTGGATTGGTGTATTTGTGCTTGGGAATATGGAAATTAGAAGAGAAGTTGCGGAAAACACAGACTGCCTTACCTTTAAGAATGTGGCTAACAATGTTGTCTCAGGGGTTCACTTGGTCCATGGTAGCCTTCGCCATAAGCCTTCGAGGGAAACATCTTCCGATGATACAACTCCGGTTACTGTCTGTTCTTGCATTCTTGTTTTCTGGATTTGTCTGTGTTCTAAGCCTGTCTGCTGCAGTTTTAGACAGACGGGTATCAGTTAAGATAGCTTTAGATATTCTATCATTTCCAGGAGCAATATCACTACTACTATGCACATTTAAAGAACATAAACATGGAGTACTTGAAGAAAGTGAAAGAGGTCTTTATGAACCTTTGAATACCGAGTCTAATGGCATCAGCAAGACGGATTCTGTTGGTCAAGTTACACCATTTTCTAAATCAGGATTCCTGAGTAAAATGTCATTTTGGTGGTTGAATCCTCTAATGGAAAAGGGCAGCAGGAAAACTCTTGGGGATCAGGATATTCCCAAGTTGAACTCAGTGGATCAAGCAGAAAGTTGTTATCTGCAATTCGTGGAGCAACTCAATAAACAAAAGAAAGCTGAGTCTTCATCTCAGCAGCCATCAGTCCTGAGAACAATTATACTATGCCACTGGAAGGATATTCTTATTTCTGGGTTCTTCGCTTTGCTAAAGATTGTTACTTTATCAGCAGGTCCTCTCCTTCTAAATGCCTTCATTTTAGTTGCAGAAGGAAAATCAGACTTCAAATATGAAGGCTACGTCTTGGCCTTAATACTCTTCTTTTCGAAGAGCTTAGAGTCCTTGGCACAAAGGCAGTGGTATTTCAGGTCCAGGCTTATTGGTTTGAAAGTGAGGTCTTTACTCACAGCTGCAATTTTTAAGAAGCAACTGAGGTTATCTAATGCAGGTCGATTGATGCATTCAGGTGGGGAAATTATGAACTATGTGACAGTAGATGCCTATAGAGTTGGAGAGTTCTCCTTCTGGTTTCATCAGACATGGACTACAAGTGTCCAGCTCTGCTTCTCTCTAGCAATTCTTTTCCGAGCAGTGGGGCTTGCAACATTTGCAGCCTTAGTGGTTATAATACTCACTGTTCTATGCAACACTCCACTTGCAAAGTTACAACATAAGTTTCAGACTAGACTCATGGTTGCTCAGGATGAGAGATTGAAGGTTAGTACCGAGGCTCTGGTTAACATGAAGGTCTTGAAATTGTATGCTTGGGAAACTCATTTCAAGAAAGTTATAGAAAACTTAAGGAAGGTAGAACATAAATGGTTATCAGCAGTGCAGCTAAGAAGGTCATACAATAGCTTTCTCTTCTGGTCTTCCCCTGTTTTAGTCTCTGCTGCAACCTTTGGGGCATGCTATTTCCTCAAAGTTCCTCTACATGCTAACAATGTCTTCACTTTCGTTGCGACTCTACGTCTAGTCCAAGACCCAATAAGAGTTATCCCTGATGTTATTGGAGTGGTCATTCAAGCAAATGTGGCCTTCACACGTATTGTGAAGTTCCTTGAGGCTCCTGAGCTGCAGACCAGTAACATCCGGCAGAAGAACAATGGGGCAGTCGATCATGCCATTAGTATCAAGTCAGCTAACTTTTCATGGGAAGATAACCCATCAAAGCCTACACTTAGGAATGTGGACTTAGAGGTCAAGCTTGGGGAAAAGGTGGCTGTATGTGGAGAAGTTGGCTCCGGAAAATCAACACTATTAGCAGCTATTCTTGGAGAAGTTCCAAATACTCAGGGAACTGTAAGAATACGAACTTATTTCCTTCTGGCTCATTTTAACCTAAAGAAAACAAGATCATAATTTCTCATTTCACCCTCTTCAGTCCTGTTGTATACCAATAGGATCTTTAAGATTTTTAAAATGCCAAGTATATGTCAGGAATTAGGTTGCTTACTTCCCTTTTGATGGATAGACTGATTGTTCTCTACTACAGGTTAAGGTTTATGGAAGGATTGCCTATGTTTCTCAAACAGCTTGGATTCAGACTGGAACAATACAAGAGAATATTCTATTCGGGTCTCCAATGGATAACCAACGATATCAAGATACACTTGAGAGATGCTCGTTAGTGAAGGACCTTGAACTTCTTCCTCATGGAGATCTGACTGAAATAGGTGAAAGAGGAGTCAATCTCAGTGGCGGTCAG
Organism: Erythroxylum shatona; assembly: GCA_027568895.1. Taxonomy (NCBI): domain Eukaryota; kingdom Viridiplantae; phylum Streptophyta; class Magnoliopsida; order Malpighiales; family Erythroxylaceae; genus Erythroxylum; species Erythroxylum shatona. Next base: position 32,707,646 of record JAOSBK010000007.1, read on the forward strand.
AGGCAGCGAATTCAACTTGCTCGTGCTATCTATCAGGATGCTGATATATATCTGTTGGATGATCCATTTAGTGCTGTTGATGCAGAAACTGCCACGATCTTGTTCAATGTAATTCAAACATTTTAAAAAATTATTCACTTCTTTCCTATTCAGACTTTTATTTATTGATCTCACAATGTGGTAAATAAAATTTTGTCAGGAATATGTCATGGGAGCACTTTCAAGGAAGGCAGTTTTGCTAGTCACTCATCAAGTTGATTTCCTACCTGCATTTGATTCTGTATTGGTCAGTCTTGTTTCGAAATTTCGCTTCTGTGAATAAATTGATCCTATTAAACTTCTTTTCTGGATGGCTTTGGTATCTCCGTATGTTTCATTCGTCTTTGGAAACATTTACATTTAATTTATGTCAATGGCAAATAATGTATTTTGTTAACAGTTGATGTCAGAGGGAGAAATACTCCGAGCTGCTCCTTATCAACAGTTATTGGTCTCAAGCCAAGAATTTCGGGAGCTTGTCGATGCACATAAAGAAACTGCAGGTTGTGAGAGGCTCACTGCAGTTGCTGCTCCAGAGAGAAAAGGATCATCTACCAGGGAGATTAAGAAAACTTATGCACAGAAGCAGCCTAACTTATCAAAAGGAGACCGATTTATAAAGCAGGAAGAAAGAGAAGTTGGTGACACAGGGCTTACTCCCTACATTCAGTATCTAAATCAGAACAAAGGATACTTGTACTTTTCGTTGGCTGCTCTTGCTCACCTCATTTTTGTTATTGGTCAGATACTACAGAACTCTTGGATGGCAGCTAAAGTTGATAAGCCTGATGTTAGCAAACTGCGGTTGATTGCCGTCTACTTGATTATTGGATTTGTTTCAACACTAGTTTTGCTCTTTAGATCTCTTTTGACAGTCATTTTGGGCCTTCAATCATCAAATTCCTTGTTCTCACAACTACTAAATTCCCTTTTTCGTGCTCCCATGTCTTTCTATGACTCAACACCTCTTGGAAGAATACTAAGTCGGGTAGTTAACAATTGACATTTCATGTTGCTTCATTAGATAGATTATATACAACTAATATGGCTTTGTATTCGTTTTTCTTTGGTGTATTAGGTCTCATCTGATCTGAGTATCGTCGATCTTGATGTTCCATTTGGATTAGTCTTTGCCGTTGGAGCCACCATTAATGCTTATAGTAATCTTGGAGTACTTGCTGTTGTTACCTGGCAAGTGTTGTTTGTCTCCATACCTATGGTCTATTTGGCAATTCGCTTGCAGGTATTCGTTTCTGATAACTTCATCTTCAGTAGAAGTACACATTCTTGAAAAACTGTAGAAAACATGTTTTAGCAGAAAGTAAACCAATCTGGTCTCTGTCAAGAAAAGAGACTATCTTATCTTAGGATGTTGTGATGGATAATTAATTTTATCCTCCAAAAGATAAATCTTTGTGATTTCCATTCTGTATATCTGCAGAGATATTACTTTGCCTCTGCAAAAGAATTGATGAGGATCAATGGCACGACAAAGTCCTTAGTAGCAAATCATTTAGCTGAATCAGTTGCTGGGGCCATGACAATAAGGGCATTTGAGGAGGAAGAACGCTTCTTTGCAAAGAATCTTGAACTAGTTGACACAAATGCAAGTCCTTTCTTCCACAGTTTTGCTGCTAATGAGTGGTTGATTCAACGGCTAGAAACAGTCAGTGCAACAGTTCTTGCTTCTGCTGCACTTTGCATGGTACTGCTTCCTCCTGGAACATTTAGCTCAGGTAAGTATGTTATTTATGTAGATGTTTTGCTTTCGGAATCCGGTAATAGTTCTATGTTTATGTGACACAAATCATAACAAGTAATGCAATCACCACAGGATTCATTGGAATGGCTCTTTCCTATGGTCTGTCGTTAAATAATTCCCTGGTTATGTCCATTCAAAACCAGTGTGTAATTGCGAATTATATAATTTCTGTTGAGAGACTGAATCAATACATGCATATACCAAGTGAAGCCCCTGAGGTTATAGAAGATAACCGTCCTCCGCCCAATTGGCCGGCAGTTGGTGAAGTGGATATTTGTGACCTCCAGGTAAATTTGGTTTTCTTGTTTGATATCATCATGCTGATTTTGGATAAATTACTGTTTTGAGGGTTTTTTTTTCTAATAAGCAGATCAGATACAGGCCAGACGCACCGCTTGTACTTCGAGGGGTTAGTTGTAAGATTGAAGGAGGTCATAAGATTGGCATTGTTGGCAGGACAGGCAGTGGGAAAACTACTCTTATCAGTGCTCTATTTCGTCTTGTGGAACCAACTGGAGGAATGATTGTGGTAGATGGTATTGACATCTCTAAAATTGGACTTCATGATCTGAGGTCACGGTTTGGAATAATACCACAAGATCCTACACTTTTCAACGGGAGTGTGAGATACAATTTGGACCCCTTAGCTCAACACACTGATAAGGAGATATGGGAGGTAAGTCTCTGATCCTGTTAACTCCAGGAATGAAGAGTCTTCTGTATTCTGATGCTTTTTGATGGAGAGCTTTTGTTACACATTATGTAGGTACTTGGAAAGTGTCAGCTTCGAGAGGCTGTCCAGGAGAAAGAGGAAGGTTTAGATTCTTTAGGTAAGCTTTGGATACTCGATTATATAGAATGTTCATTATTATTTCTTCGTCGTGAATGGTGCTAAACTACTGAAGTTTTGATACACAGTTGTGGAAGATGGATCTAACTGGAGCATGGGGCAGAGGCAACTATTTTGCTTGGGACGTGCACTTTTGAGGAGAAGTCGGATATTGGTGCTCGATGAGGCAACTGCATCAATCGACAATGCAACCGACCTGATATTGCAAAAAACCATTCGGACCGAGTTTGCAGATTGCACTGTGATCACAGTTGCACATAGGATACCAACAGTCATGGACTGCACCATGGTGCTTGCTATGAGAGATGGTGAGTCTATTTCCATCAAGTTACCTACATAATGTACCCGAAACCAGATGCCGGAGAACTGAAGCATAGGAATTATATGATCTTCATTGATGAGTTCTACTTAGCTTAGATCCAAAACACAGAAATTTATTAGGCAGTACATCTTTTCGATCAAGGAAGAACTTTAGACATGTGTTAACAAGTTCTTGTTGTGTTTCAGGAAACATAGTAGAGTATGATAAGCCAGAGAAGTTGATGAATATGGAAGGTTCACTCTTTGGGCAACTAGTGAATGAATACTGGTCACATCTTCACTCAGCAGAACCACATTGAGGCCACTATCCTTTCGTTTATATAATTTCTGGCTTCGGATCGATGATAAGAAAGGAGCCGTGAGTAAGAATCGAAAAGGATTATATAATTCCTGGCTTAGTATCAATGAGAAAGAAGGAAATATTGAGTAAGAATTATGGAAGTACAGTGATCACATCCAAGAGAAATCGATATTTTCCCGAGGATTCAAAGAAATGTCCTTTCATCAGATAAGGAAAGTGCAGATTCAGCATTCCACTTCCTTGGTAAAAACAAGATTTGTAGAGGAACTGATACTCCACTTGCTTGATTGTGAAGAGCTGGAAAAGTTGAACTTGAGCATGAAATCGATCCCTGATATGGTCTCTGCAACTCTGAATCTTCCACTCTCTATTATAAAGAACTAGTTTTGTATGCTTTTGCTTTTGATTGATCTGAAATCAAAATTTCAGAACAATTTTGTAATAAGGGCTTGAACTTTTGAGTTAATGGTGAACTGATTTACTGTTATTTAATATGATGTCTGTCTAGTTTCTCCATCCAAAGCCCTCTCTAGAACCTCGAAGCAGAGGTTCTCCAGCAAACATGGAACCTCTGTGTCCTTATATTGTATGGGAACAGTCAATTTCTGTAGAACATTCTGCCATTAATGGAAGTGCTGCCTTCTGAGAAAAATGATAGTATAGGAAGTGGTAATCTGACAAGAAGAGCAATATAAATTTGAGTATTAAAGACAAGACAAATAGAAACTTCCACCAAAAGAAAACACAAAAGGCAATGTTTCATGGAATGATAGTAACGAGCCTTCCATGGATTCTTGTTAGATCATCTGGAAAGCAATAATGAGATATTAGGTACCATCAATGGCGTATCTTTAGCTTCTGCACGTCAAAGATCTAAACTTTTTTAGTATCTAACCTTCCATGGATTCTTACTAAATCACTTGTAAAGCACTAATGAGACATTAGGTACCGTTAATGGCGGATCTCCAGGTTCTGCCCACCAAAGATTTAATTTTTGATAACTTTATTAAATGCATCTTCCGTGCATTTTCATTATTGTGCTTTGCTTGAGCCGTGGTGTTTGTGCATTTTAGACTTCTTTTTAACTAGTGAATAAGCAACACTGCAACAACATGTTAAATACCTTAGGCTTATTGTAAGGCAGGATTTGCAGTGGCTAAAAGCACTATGGGATTCATCTGGGAAACTTTTTGCAAGGAATTTAGCAGTTCAAATGCTATGGGAAGCCCCTCAAGATTTAGTTTTCTGTCACCACTGCGTCAACCTGACTACTGTACCAATCAAGCCTCTGTCATTTGCATTGACATTTTGCTTCTAGCCTTGCTCCTAATTTGTGTGACACAGAAATCTGTTGTACGGAAACGTGAATAAATGAGGAGTAAAAATAAAACAGCAACAAAAGAACACCAAGATTTTTATACTAGTTTGGCAATGCCTACGTCCAGTTTGGAGACGACTGAATATTTTACTATAATCAACGAGAGCATATAATAGTGTTTGTCACTCAATTTTCAAGAGACCCAAAATAACCCAAGCCGTACTAGAAAAGAGAAAACAAAAGAAATAAAAATATATATATAAATATTTTTTTCTCTCTCCTCTCACTATTCTTCTCTCTCCTTCCTCTTCTTTCGGGAAATTTTTCTCTCACTCTAACAACTCTCTCTTCTCACACCAAACACCTTAAGCTCTCCTTGTGCTCTCTCTCCTTCTTCTTCATTTGCTTCTCTTTTATAGAGAACTTCATGGATGAAGTCAACATTAGCTGCACCAACCTTCAATCAAGCCACCATTGTCGAGCCACCATTGTTGATCACTGAAAGTAGCTTCCATTTTTGACTTTGTTTGAGCCAATATTCAACAATTAGATTTATGGGTCATTTCTATTATCCTTTACTAATTCCATCTCTTTCTAACATAGGATTCCTACTCACACTTAACATCCCAACGATCTCCTCTTCAGGTGTGAACTTCCACATTAAAACTGGACTTTCTCTTGACCGAAAGCCTTTTTTTAGTAGCTGGAGTATAAGGCGTTACTAAGAGCCCTTCTACTCCACTGGTCTGAGCTCACCAGGAGTCTCTTTGCTCTTTTTTGTGGGGAGGTAATCACGAGATCTGATTACTATTTTCATATTCATCCCTTGCCGAACCATCAACTCTCATATTACTTATTAGATCTGGAAAGCCCATTTTTATAAAAGATCTACATCATGGACCTAGTGATGAAATATACAATAATTTTATCTCTTTCCAATGTAGATTCCTATTCACACTTGACATCCTAACACCATGAACATAATTAAGTTCACAGCCTTCATTTCTTACCATCCTTAATACTAATATGACTTACTACCGTCAATGGTTCTTTGTTGCAACCGGACATTGCACGATCTTGGAGCAAGGAAGATAGCCTTGATCAGAATCGGTCCTCTAGGCTGCGCTCCAGTGGTCGTCTGAAAGTTGACCGGCACGAACAAATCTTCATATATGGATGAGGTTAACAACTGTCTGCAGATATTTATTTAACAACAAACTTCGTCCCTTAGTGGACAAGCTCAACAAAGCTCTAGCCAATGCCAAATTCATCTATCTCGTTGCCTTTAAGATATATTCAAGCTTGTTCTCTGGTACAGAAACACCTTGCTCTTCTTCCAAGCTCTAACAGATTCTATGGTTACTGAAAGCTTTCTGTTTTCAGGATTTAAGGTCACAAATGCCTCGTGTTGTGAAGTGATTCCAGGAACACCAGCTTGCATTCCTCTACTAACACCATGTACTGACAGAGGCAACCATTTTTGGTGGGATGCTCTTCATCCATCAGAAGCTACCAATGAAAAGTTTGCTTCAAGATTATACAGTTCTAAATCATCTGATGAAGCTTACCCTTTTGACATTAGCCATCTGATTCAGAGCTAAATGAGGAAGATTACTCTCAGAAGGAAAAGATTTGAATATTTGGTGAATGATCTGTAGTTGTAAGTTTTATTGATCCTACAGTTGTGCGGGGGCAGTTCTACTTCTATTCTCTGTACTTCCACGGAACTGGCTGGGGCTTTTTCCACAAATGAGTAGTGATGTAATTGCTTAATTGAAAAGAGAGAGATTTTGTTAATATTCATAATTATCATTTAGTGGTTATAAATATAGACACCAGAAGCAGCTTCTCTATTAAGTAAAGATAAGGTTGAGAATTATTAAGCCTTTCTAAATCTTTATGTTTCACCATAACTGGTGTTATTGTCAATTTTTTAAAAATTAGACTAAAAATTGAAGACAAAAAATTTAAGATTTAAATAGTTCAACTGGTATTAGACTATCATAAAATTGATTAAAAATTAAATAATTTGAAATATGGTTAAAAAAGATTGTTTTTATCTATTGAAGAATTTGAAATTTAATTTAAAAAATGTTAAATGAAAATTAATTAATTGATTTTGATTTATAATAACTAATTAATTTATAAAAATTAACTGATTAATTAATAAATTGACCAATTTTTAACAATAAGAGTTATTAAAGTAAATTAAACCAAAAGTTAAAACCAAATCGAAGAATAATATACTTCAAAGTTTTTGTGATTAAACGGTTGAATTAGTTGAGTTTTAAAACATTGGTTATTAATATAGATAATAAAAAATAATATATACTTATATATATATATATTTCAATGTTTGATTTTTTATTTATTGCCCCAAAATTATTCAATATATATATATATATAAGATATTTATGTTTTTTTTGAATATATAAGATACTTATGTTTTTTTGAATATATATATATAGGGTGATAAATAAAAAATCAAATATTGAAATAATTTAACTCCCTTTGAGACGTCAAAAGCTCTAATTTTTTTAATATTTCAATTTTTAGTAGAAAAAGATTTCGCTAACGAAAAAGCTTTCAACACTATATATCTATTCCAATCTGTAAAATCTTCAGACCATTCGGGAAATTGAAAAAATAGCATATGAATGATATTCTTAACTAAGGTTTTGAAATCCAGACTGAACGTTAATCCGAAAGCCTTACTGGTCACCGGTTCGACCACTGGTCGAATCGGTGTGACGTCATAATTACGTAATAATTTTATTTAATTATATATAATATTAGTAATATTAAAAAATAGAAAAATATACCAAATAATATAAATAAATATAAATAAAAAAATCATTTGATCGGTTCAAATAATATAAATAAATATAAATAAAAAACATGATGCGTTTTAGAAAGAAAAAACAAAAAATTAAAAAAATTCATTGAACCAGTGGTCAATCGGTTCGACCAGTCTTAATTTAACCGGTCAATTGACCGGTTCTCACTAGTTCGCGTTGGTCCAATTAAGGACTGATTTTTAAGGATCACCTGGACCGGATAGCTAACCAGTCACTGGTCGAACCAGTCGAACCGGCCGGTCCGATCTGGGTTTCGAAACCATGTCCTTAACTATTATTAATGAAGGTGATAAAATATATTTTCTAAGACTAGAGTGGTCCTTTGTTAGAACCTCATACGGTTCCAAACGGTTTGGACTTGGGTAGGTTGAAAAAGGATATACAATCTTGGCAAGAATGGCGTTTCACATATGTTATGTATATTATACATTAAAAAAATAGCATACGAATGATATTCTTAATTATTATTAATGAAGGTAATAAAATATATTTGTTCCTTGGTTAGAATCTCTGAGGGTTCCAAATGGTTCAGACTTGAGTAGGTTGAAAAATGATATACAATCTTGGCAAGAACGATATTCTTGACTATTATTAACGAAGTTCATATGTATATATTTGGTCCTTGGTTAGAACCTCTTATGGTTCCAAACGATTTGGACTTGAGTAGGTTGAAAAAGGATATACAATCTTGACAAGAATGACGTTTCACATATGTTATATATATTATATATTGAAAAAATAGGATACGAATGATATTCTTAACTATTATTAATGAAGGTAATAAAATATATTTGTTCATTGGTTAGAACCTCTGAGGGTTCCAAATGGTTCAGACTTGAGTAGGTTGAAAAAGGATATACAATCTTGGCAAGAACGATATTCTTAACTATTATTAACGAAGGTAATAAAATATATTTGGTCCTTGGTTAGAACCTCTGGAGGTTCCGAACGGTTTGGACTTGAGTAGGTTGAAAAAGTATATACAATATTGGAAAGAATGGCGTTTCACATATATTATATATATGATATATTGAAAAAATAGCATACGAATGATATTCTTAACTATTATTAATGAAGGTAATAAAATATATTTGTTTCTTGGTTAGAGCCTCTGAGGGTTCCAAATCGTTATTATTATTAACGAAAGTAATAAAATATATTTGATCCTTGGTTAGAACGTCAGAAGGTTCCAAACAGTTTGGACTTGAGAGGGTGAAAAAGGATATATAATCTTGGCAAGAACGAACTTCATATGTATATATTTGGTTATTGGTTAGAAACTTCGAGGGTTCCAAACGGTTTGGAGTTGATCTTAAAAAGAAATTATAAAAATATATATATAATTATTTTTAAAAATTGAAAATTTATAGTAAAATTAAGATTAATTTTAATGAAATTCTATTTTCTAAATATTGGATCATCGACTTTTTATATCAGTTCTTCTTCTTCTTCCTGTTCTTCTCTGTGGTGTGTTTGGGTTTGTGAATTTGGTTTTCTGTCTCTAGGGTTTGCATTGAATTTCATCACTGTTACGTTATTCGGGGTTGCATGAACTCGCACGGAAGATGAAGGAGACGGCGTCACAAAGACAAGCTATGAATAAATGAAACGCAACGTTGGAGTCACAGTCACGGACGAGCTCACGTGATCTTATCTAGAAGATTCTGGTAGCAATAGGTTATAAACAGTTGTAACCGAATGAAAAAGACAGGCAAAATTTTAGTGAATGAATGATTCTCTTCTTTCTATCTCTATGTTCCTTTCTTGTGTGACTGTGTGTGACTCTGAGAGTATTGGAGTGTGCGTATAGCGTCACTTAGTATCAAAAACGTAACATCTGGTATCAGAGCTTACGTTCCTCGGACAAAGAATGGCAGAAAGCACCAGGGGAGCGGAGGTTCGCCGTTTAGAAGAGAGCATTAGGAGCATGCTCGAAGCTCAGTCCAGGCACGAAAAAGAGATTAGCGACATTAAGTCGATGTTCCAGCAACTCATGTAAAAAATGGATAAGGGGGATTTGGAATCGGTGGTGAAGGGTGCTGGCGAAGGGAGTCGTGGAATGGGGGTTTTCAAAGTCAACAAAACTGAATTTCCGACGTTTGACGATACTGGAGTAAAGAGCTGGAGTTATAAGTGCGAGCAGTTCTTCTCTATGGATCAGACTCCGGAGGAGTTAAAGATACGACTTGCTTCGAACCATATGGAAGGGGATGCACTCGAACGGTACCAACTTACTGTACGGAATAGGAGGGAGGCGTAGGAGATGAAATGGGAAGAGTTCATGACTCTCCTAAGACAACGGTTCGATGAAAACATTTTCGAAGATCCTATAGGAGATTTAAAAGAGCTGAGACAGGAGGGGTCAGTACTGGAGTATTGTGCATTATTCGACATGTTCTCGAACAAGCTCACTCTGCATGAAGATTACCTGGTAGGATTCTTTTTGAAGGGGCTAAAACCAAAACTGGGGTTGACGGTGAAGATGATGGACCCACAGACGTTGCACCAAGCGTACACATGGGCGCGTAAATAGGAGGCGATTGTGGCAGCCAGTGTGCCAGTTTATTTCGACAAAGGAAGTCGGGTCAGCGGTCCAGGAGGGAGGGAACCTTTGACGTACAAAGGGAGCAATTTCACAACCCCTGCGTCCAAATCTCCTACCGAGGTGGGAGTGTTGCCAACACCAGGAAACCAAGGAAGTAGGAATTTCAATTTCAGAAACCAGCGAGGCAGTAGAACTACAAGCAGTCGGGAGTTTGACGAGAAGAGAGCTAAGGGCCTGTGTTTCTGGTGCGATGAGAAGTACTCGCCAGGCCATAAGTGTCGGAAGAAACAATTTCAGTTGTATATGGTGGAGGACGATGAACAGGAGGAAGAGGTAGTCAGAGACGAAGAGCTGGAGGAAGGAGCTCCCCTCAATCCTAACATTTCACTTGAAGCCATGTGGAGTTTAAAGGATCAAACGGATTATAAACAACTTCGGGTCATAGGAAGCTATCGGTAGAAACCTCTGTATATACTGGTGGATAGTAGGAGTACCCACAACTTCTTGGATGAAAAAGTGGTAAGAAAGTCCATGGAAGAGGTAAACGAGATCAGTCCTTTAAGCATCACTGTGGGAGGACGATTAAAGCTGGTCTGTAAACAAGCATGTAGGAATTTTGTGTGGCATATGCAAGGGGTCAGATTTGCTACCGAAGCGCTGGTCATTAAGCTAGGAGGGTGCGACATGGTACTTGGGATGCAATGGTTGGCAACGTTAGGCGATATGTTGTGTAACTTCAAGCAGCGGACCATGGAGTTTCAGTGGGAGGGGAGAGTGGTGACGTTGTCGGGGCAACTCGAAAGGCAGGCCCGAGAAGTATCCGGTAAGAACCTCAATAAGATGATTAAGGATTCAAACCAAGGTGCATTATTTATGTTGCGTCTTTCCGATCCGATTGAGATCCAGATGCAAAACTTGAGCATTAATGACGACGATCATAGCAGAGAAGAGATTGAGGGATTATTGGCGGATTACAGGGAGATCTTTGCAGTACCTAAAGCATTACCGCCTCAACGTGCGTGCGATCATGCGATTCCTTTACAACCTGGAGTGGAGACAATTAATATACGACCCTATCGTTATTCCGGAGAGCAGAAGGACGCCATTGAAGCGGCAGTAAAGGAGCTATCATAACAGGGCTTCATACGGAAGAGTGTCAATTCGTATGCTTCGCCGGTCATCCTAGTAAGGAAGAAGGATCACACCTGGAGAATGTGTGTTGACTATCGTGAATTAAACAAGCACACAATCAAAAACAAATTCCCGATTCCACTCATTGAGGAGCTTTTGGAGGAATTACAGGGATCCAGCTGGTATTCGAAGCTCGACTTGCGATTTGGATATCACCAGATCCGGATGAGGGAGGAGGACATTTCGAAGACAGCATTCCGAACTCATGAAGGACACTTTGAATTTCTCGTGATGCCCTTTGGCCTCACGAACGCCCCTTCTACCTTTCAAAGCCTTATGAATGAAATATTTCGTCCCTTCCTTCGGAAATTCTTACTGGTTTTCTTTGATGATTTGCTCATTAACAGCACAAATTTCCTTCAACACATGGATCACCTTCGCATGGTTTTGGAGGTCTTGAGACAACAACAGCTGTACGTATGGGGCAATAAGTGCACCTTCGGGGCACGACAGATAGATTACTTGGGCCATTCTATATGGGAAAAGGGGGTTTCTACCGATGAGAAGAAAATCGAAACAATCCGGCAGTGGCCCCAACTGCGCACATTGAAAGACCTAAGGGGGTTCCTTAGACTTACGGGCTACTACCGAAGGTTTATCGAACACTATGGCCTTCTGGCGAAGCCCCTCCACAATTTGTTGAAGAAACAGGAGACCAAAAGTTGGGACTGGAAGGAACCACAACAGGCAGCTTTCGAACAATTGAAGGAACGATTAATGGCCGCTCCGGTGCTAGCGTTGCCCGACTTTAATAAAATGTTTGTAATTGAAGCTGATGCATGCGACAAAGGTATAGGCGCGGTGCTCCAGCAAGAAAGCTGTCCAATAGCTTTCTTGAGCAAAGCTTTAGCTCCCAAACACCAGGGGTTATCCACGTACGAAAAGGAGTTCCTCGCCATTATTAAAGTCGTAAAGCACTGGCACCACTATCTGAATGGGAGATTTTTTCAAGTTCAGACGAATCACAGGAGCTTAAAATATCTATTGGAGCAAAGGATTCCCACGCCCTTTCAGCAGAGATGGCTTCCCAAATTGATCGGATACGACTTCGAGGTAGTTTATCGAAGTGGAAAAGAGAACCTAGCGGCCGACGCATTAACCAGAGTTTCGAGTCAACAGTTACTCACAATGGCTGTGTCGCAATTGCAAGCCACCTTGATGGATGAGATTAAGGCAGGATGGGAAGAGGACAAGACCATTAAGGATCTCATCGGGAAGTTAGAAAATACAGACAACCCGACGGGGAATTACGAATGGTGACATTGTTGGAAAATCGGGTCCGGATCTGATCCGACCGCAGCGGAATAATCACGAAACTTTTCGTGACTTTTGATTTCCCAAAAACCAAGATCTATTTAATTCTATAAAATGATTAACACGAATCAAAATAAAGCGGAAATTTAATTCGTACCTTATGCCGAAGCTTGATCTTTATCTTGATGCATCCCTCGAACCGTTTCCGAAACCGATCCG
>JAOSBK010000007.1:32727099-32740147 GCA_027568895.1 Erythroxylum shatona
ATATCATCAAGATAAACAATTACAAAATCATCCAGAAAAGGCCGTAAGACATCATTCATAAGTCGCATAAAGGTAGCTGGGGCATTGCAAAGTCCAAAAGGCATCACTAGCCATTCGAAAAGCCCTTGATGTGTTTTGAATGCCGTCTTCCAAGTATCTTCCTCATGTACACGAACTTGGTGATAACCCAATTTTAAATCCAATTTGATGAAGACAGTTGCATGGTGCAATTGTTCTAAAAGGTCATCAATACGAGGAAGAGGGTAGTGGTTCTTTACGGTGATCTTATTAAGTGCACGGTAATCAATACACAAACGCCATCCTCCATCTTTCTTAGGAACAAGAACAATCGGGGACCCACATGGGGAATTACTTGGCTTAATAACGCCATTATCAAGTAGTTCATTGATTTGTCGTTTGATCTCTTCATTCTACAACACTGAATTCCGATACAAACCAAGGTTGGGTAGTGGCGAATCTGACACAAGATGTATTTCATACTCGACCGGTCGTCTTAGGGGAAGCTCGCGATTTTTTTCAAACAAGCCAGTATATTCTTCTAACATGTTCATCAGTCCTTCATTAGGTTCCCTACAGAGCAATGTGAGTGTAGGAAAACAAGGAACATTTGAACTTATTGGCTGAACCATTGCCAACACATACTTCTGTGAGGTGTTTATGACATGTTTTGCTTGACTCACTGTGATCAAGTCGATTGTTTGTACAGGTTTCTCACTGATAAGGATGAATTTCTTGCCACCCTTAGTTAGCTCATATTCTTGTGCCCTCCGATGGTAATGGGCATTACGATCATAGAGGAAAGGGTTGCCAAAGATTATTCGGCAAATATCAAGTGGTACTACGTCACATTGTACCTCATCAACATAGCTAGACGACATTGCAAAATGTACCATGCACTGTGAGTTAATTTGTTGGTTCACATCATTGGTGATCCACCCTAACGGGTACGGCCTAGGATGCATCGTTGTCTTCAATCCGAGTCTTTGGACCAGCTTCGCTGAAATGAGGTTCTTCTGGCTACCGGGATCAAATATTGCAGATATTATTTCCTTCTTCACCTGAATATTAATGGTAAATAACTCTTCTGCTGGATTTCTAGTCGTAGGTGTATAGAGCCTGTCTCCTTCGGCATTGCCATCAAAGACAGAGTCGGGTCTACTTGTTGTATGGACTTTAACCGCTCTGGTTCATCTCCTAGTGTTGTTGTCACCACAATATGCTTACGGCGTTCATCCTTCTTCCATTTCTTAGGAAACAACTCCGGATGAAGCTTCCAACACTTTGCCGCATCATGGCCTGTGATTTTACAATGCTCACAGAATTTGTTAGAAGACGAAGCAACTGAGGTAGTGGAGGATTTACCGTTTTTTGAATCTTTCCGATTCTTTATTTTGGACTTGCTATCTTCACCACCCTTCTCACCTCGAAGCTTGTTCTTCCTTTCTATTGCCATGGTCGTCGTGCTTGCAGCAGAAATATTATGAACCTGAAATAGGCTCAGCTCTGCATTAATAGAATTGTGCAGTCCCGCAGTATATTTTCGAAACGTCTGCGTGTCTGTTAGTGAGACGCCGAGAGCTGTTGCTTGTCGTCGAAACTTGGTGGTGTAATCTTGAACAGACTGTTCTCGATTTTGGCGTAGTCGGTGCCAACGATGAAGACCCGTTTCGGTTATAGCGCCAGCGGAGAAGATTTGCGACAACTCTCAACTTTCCGAGGAGCACATCATTCAATCCTTATTGCACCAGAAACATCCGAAGTTATGGAAGGTGATAAAGACACCACTCAACCCACGTTGACAGACCAAGTCGCTAAGCTCTCCTCGGACATGGCCACAGTCCTAGATTGGATCAAACAGCAAGCTGCCACTTCTCATGATGAACACGAGAAGATAGTCACCCCAAAAACCAAGGTGGCAAAGCCAAAAGCCAAGTTCGAACACATCGCTGACTTGGAAGGGGATGACGATGAAGAATCCATAGAAGTTGATAATGATGCAGGAAGCGATAGGGAGCCTTTCAAAGTGGAAGCCAAGATCGACATACCTTCCTTCGATGGGTCTATCGATGCCGAGAAGTTAGATTCTTGGATTGATCATCTAGAAACTTTTTTCACTATTCGGCAATATGGTGATGACCAGAGAGTCCTGTTTGCACCTCTTAAGATGACGGACCATGCGAAGACGTGGTGGAAGGCTCATGTAGCAAGCGGTGAAGCCAAGGACCTTACATGGAGCAATTTCAAAAAGTTGCTTCAACAAGAGTTCTACCCAATGGGATGAACTTGATTCTACAGAGCATCATTCGTACTGAATTTGCAGATTGCACTGTAATCACCATCGCGCACAGGATACCAACTGTGATGGACTGCAACGTGGTACTTGCCATGAGAGATGGTGAGCAATCATTCGAAAATGAAATAGATAAGCAAATTAGCAGTAAACCATGTCCATTTATAGAAGAAAGGGATCAAAGATTATAACTTTGTATTATAATCCAGGAAATCTAGTGGAGTACGACGAGCCAGCGAAGTTGATGAGCACAGAAGGTTCACTCTTTGGGCAACTGGTCAAGGAATACTGGTCTCATTTACACATTGCAGAATCGCATTGAAGTTAATCCAGTTATTTGAAGTATTAAAAATATGTCCATATAGGAAGCAGGACATGTACGATATACAAAAGCATTTTGTTTATAGGCGTGCCAGTAAATAAAGATGACTAGAAATTAATTCTAAGTTAGAATTTACTTAAAAAATATTCTACTTCTGAATTCTTAATTAAATGAAATATATTAACAAGGCAGAAACTTGTACATGATCCTCACCGGCAAAAACTAATCTACACGACACAAAAATACAGCAACTACAATAAAAGTTTCAAAATTAACCATAACGATCTGAGTTCTTAGCTAATGGAGTCCTTGTTTCCTGTTGGCTAAGATAGTGTCTCTAATCAAATTGACAATTACCTCGATAATTTCAGATTTGTGCTGCTCGGCTTTATTATAGATTCTCCTGTTTCTTTCCCACCAAATATAATAGATAATCATTTGGAAAGGAGTCTTGATTATAAATCCATTCTAGGACCCGGTTTAGCATACCGAATGATAGATTCCAACATTTCATCCCATACAAACGAGAACCTTGGGAGTCGAATCAAATTCAAAATTCTGTTCTATACAGATTTGCTATAACTACATTCGAATAACATATGATTTCTCGTCTCATTCATAAGTTTACATAAGACATAAAGAATCGTAAGACCCAAACCCACGGTCTTTAGTTCTTAATCTGTTCTTGATCACCAACCATAAGAAAATGGCAGCTTTGGCGCACAAAACCTACTTCCACACTATATCTATCCACCGGATTGATTCCCATGGTTCAACCAGTAAATTATGTTATTGAACATTCCACTTGTATGCAAAGTCCATATCAACTTATCCTTCCTTCTTACATTTGGCATCTACGGTAAGTAATTCTCCCGTATATGAAAATGATGAAGAAAATGAAGTCTGTCCCACTCCTGTTTGAACTATGCAATCGTAGTCTTCTTAGGGATCCTTTTTCGTAACACCTGTAGATCCTCACGCAACCACAGCGGGCTAAAATTTGACCAATTATCATACCACATCCAAATGTCATCGCCATCCCCTACCTTATATTTCAAACATGGATAAACCAGTTCCCTAAAGATTCAACATATCCTTAAAAATCCATGAATAACAAAAGTTACATTGGACCTGCCAAAAGCTATGAGTTTGAAGGTGAAAAATCTACACTCTTTTCACCCACAAGGCTTCCCTATCCTCACATAATCTCCAAATCCTCTTAAGTAGTAAAACCTGTTGCATTTGAGAAATGGAAATGACACTGATGGAAGGATAATTTCAATCCATTTTACTTTGGTCCCTTTATTAATTTCTATTTTTCCATACCAGATGAATGATTTTAATACCCTTTCCATATCCTTAATCACTTTCTTTAGAAGTGCCAAATGAGCTGCCCAGTGATCATGCATACTATTTAACATAGAAGTGATAAGAGTGACTCTAGCAGCTAAAGACAAGAATCTATTCTGCCAAGCAAGGATTCGAGCTTTCAATTTTTCTATCAAAGGAATAAAATCTAAATACTTAGGCTATCAAAGATAACAGGGACTCCCAAATAGCAAAAAGGAGTTCTCTGTCTTACAAACCCCACCATATTACTTATCCATTCAGGATTCTAAACATCAGAGGACACGTACAAACCACTCTTCTGCTCATTTATCCTCATCCCCGACCAACCGGAAAAAGTGGACACTATGTTCATCAGCATCATAATAAGTTGAGATTCAGCCTTGCAAAACAAGAAAACATCGGCAGCATACAGCAAGTGGGACAACTTCAACTCTCGACATTTATAATGATACTGGAACAAACCATTACTAGCCACAAGTTTAGACATAAGTCTTGCACATCCCTCCATCGCCAGAGTGAATAGGTAAGGGGAGAGAGGATCCCCTTGTCTAATTCCTCTCCTATTGAAAAAAGGCCTCGTTAGAATTCCATTCATTAACACACTCATCGACATAGTTTGGATACATTGCAGAATCCAGTGTTGAAACCTTTCTGGTAGACCGATTGCTTCCAAACATGACTTTAAGTAATCCCAGCTAATGGTGTCGTAAGCTTTGAATAAATCAAGCTTCAAAGCACAACTCTTAATAGGCTTCCCAATATGATACTCCCCAAACAACTCTTGCAAAATCAGTATATTATCAACAATGCTTCTCGACGGCAGAAAAGCACCCTGTGTCATATTGACCACCTCTACCAACACTACTTTCAATCTATCTACCAATAAAGTAGCGATAACTTTATAGACTGTTGAGCAACAAGAAATTGGGCAATAATCCGTCATCATCGAGGGCCTGTCCGTCTCAAGAACTAGACAAATAAATGTATGGTTAATCTCCTTTAACAAAGATCCAGAAGAAAAGAACTCCAATACAGCCTACGTTAAGAGAGGCCCCGTAATGTCCCAAGTTTATTGGAAAAAACCAGCTAGAAATCCATCAGGACCCGACGACTTTGAACTATGTATCCGAAAAACCACCTCTTTCAACTAAAGTGTTGTGTAAGGTGCAGTAAGCATCTCCTTAATCGACTGATCCAAACAATACTCCAGAACATTTCCTACCCCAAACCCACTTTGTTGGATTATAGTGCCCTACATTAAGTTGACAAAGTATCAACGAATATGGTCAAAAAGCTACCACTGATCAGAAATCAGATTGCCCGCCTCATCCTTCAATACCATGAGGGTATTAGTATTCCTCCAAGCCAAAAAAGAAGACTGAAAGAATTTAGAATTAACATCCCCTTCTTTAAACCAAGTCTATCGAGCTTTCTGTCTCATAATAGAATTCTACAATCT
This sequence comes from Erythroxylum shatona, assembly GCA_027568895.1. Classification (NCBI taxonomy): domain Eukaryota; kingdom Viridiplantae; phylum Streptophyta; class Magnoliopsida; order Malpighiales; family Erythroxylaceae; genus Erythroxylum; species Erythroxylum shatona. The sequence goes on from JAOSBK010000007.1 coordinate 32,732,542, forward strand.
CAGAGATTCTTGATAATTCTTCAATCGATCTGCTTCTACAGTCCGTAAACTGACATTATGTGGATCCAAATAACACTGATGCTGAATATCTGAGCTTTACTCAACTCTTTCAAATCCCTAGCCCGTGCTTTACTAAATTGCTTGATAGTTATTTTAGCAAACTTCAGCTTCTACATTAATTGGAATGCTTTATACCCAACCACCTCACAATCCCAAACACTACGGATGACTACCATGAAGCTTTCAACTAGTGTTAAACCATTGAAAAATTAAAAGGGAGCACCTATATTAATGCCAACACTCAGCTGATGGATCAAAATAGAAGCATGATCCGAAAATAATGGATCACCGAAGAAAGTTGACACTCTAGGGAAGGAATTGAGCCAACGAAGATTCACCAAAGCACGGTCTATTTTTTTCCTTATAAACATATTCCTCTGTTCTTTATTTTCCCATGTGAACCATCTGCCTAACCCTCGAAGGTCCACTAAATCAACTCGTTGAAGCAGTTGTGTAAGCTCCCTCCCTATTCTAGGATAAAAACCTACACTCCCCTCAACTTCATCTGAATTTAAACAACAATTGAAGTCCCCTAGAACTAACCATGGGAGTTGCATTCCAGAATGAATTGCCAACAAGTCCTCCCATAACTTTGCCCTTTGAAAAGCAAAATTGGAGGCATAGATAATTGTAACTTCAAAATGAAACCTTCCTATTAGCCAACAATGTAAATGAATGTATTGCTTGCTCATTTGAACATGAGCCTCAACCAGATCCTTATTAGACAAACACAAAATTCTGCCATTATAATGATAATCATGATTAAAAAAAACTTAGTCTCTAGGAGCGCCACCAAAATCGGTTTCTGCTCTGCTACCACTTCCTGTACCATCAACTTCTTAATGGGGTCATTTAACCCCCTTGTATTCCATACTAGTATCGACATCTAGGAGAACCCCTTAGAAAAGACATTCCGGGGATATAATCCCTTTATGCTTCCTCCTTTTACCCTTTTCCCGACCCTTACGCTTACTAGCAATTACCACAATAGGCGAAGGAGCTGCATCTTCAAAATCTAACTCTAATTCCTTACCTACAATCGAGATTAGTTTCGAAGCTTCTGCTGTAGCATGCATTATAGATTCATAATCACCATGAGTATGAGCTAATTTCAAACCATTAAGTTGACACTCTGCTCTCAGGGATTCAGTATTAGTGGGAGGACAAGTACGACTTAAAGGCCCCCCTATAAACTCTTCACCCCCTACACTAACAATAGTACGATCAGGAGTAGACTCAAGGTTGACCGCCATCGAAAGAGGTAGATCAACATTTTTATCTAGAACATGCATTGTCTCCACAGACACCACTGACCTTTTCCCTTGTACCACGATCTTCCCCTAGAATTAAACTTGTCTCTCTAGGCCACCTGGTCCACCTTAACATTGGTTTTACCATCCCCAACTGCCTCATAGCACTGCTCAGTATAAGACAGACCCTCATGTCCCAAGGAAGGGGACTTTTCCGACAACAGTTCCTCCTGCATCCCTGATTGAAAAACTTTACATATAACTACCCATTTCTTTTTAGATAAAGAAGGTGTCCACAGATAGGAAATAGTTATCTCATCCCTTACCAGATCCCCAGCTTCTCCAAGTCTTAGAATAGGCAGAGTTTCAGGTAACGGAGCCAGCTTAGGAATTCCATACAAATTTCAGCATAACCAACCCGCTCCATTGAAGCAGTTTGTGAATCCATACAGATGGGTTTACCCAAAGCACTGGCCAAATGACTCAATCCTTCAACCGTCCAATATTTCATAGGTAAATCATGAAACTGTACCTACAAAGGGATAACATCAATCAAGCCCCTGTCCAAATCCAGAGTCGGTTTCCATTGCTGCAAAAACAGGGGTTTATCCCCAATGTGCCATGGCCCCTATTCTATAATCTCAAACAGATTAGAGTTAGCCAAGAATTTGAACATCAACGAATCATCCCCCTTTCTAAGCTCTGATGGCAATTGAATAAAAGCTAAAAGTTCTTGTCAGATTTTGCACAAATAGACAATTTTCAGCGAGTTAGATCTTGCATTTATTCTATCTTATGAATAATGCAACATAGACTAAGAAAAAATAAGACCAAGATTATGTTCATAGAAGTCGAAACAAGACTACGAACGTGGTAATCAGTGATGAATTATTAGTTTATTAACTTTTTTCTCGAACTGCAAGGATCACTGAATTTGCACTTCAACACTTTCCAGGACCTATTTCCAATCCTCTCCAATCTATGCAAACTTTTCAGGAATCAACTACAATCTCATATGAGGAACCAAATCCTTGCTCTATTGGAACCTTATAGAATTGGTACCACATAGAATTCATAGAGATCGAAACAACACTACGAACATGGTAATCAGTGATGAATTATTAGTTTATTAACTTTTTTCCTGAACTGCAAGGATCACTAGATTTGCACTTCAACACTTTCCAGGACCTATTTCCAATCCTCTCCAAACTACGCTAACTTTTCAAGAATCAACCACCAAATCCTTGCTTTATTGATCTAAATGTGCTATATGATTCTTAACAACATTGACACAAATGTCTTTCATGTCTTGAAATGAAGTTGTGGTTATTTGTAACCATGTGGAGTTCAAAAGGTAAACTTTTAAATCAAAATTCAAGGAAAAAAGAGTACAAAAATCATTTTCATATGTTGTCAGATCCTTGTTCAGTGAGGCTGTGAGCTACTATCTTCCCACTTAGAGCAGTTAGCTAGGGTTTAATAACACATCAAAAGGAAACAATGAAATGAAATTGACTATTTTAACAACCCAAACCATGCTTGTGAACATTTGAAGTAGAAAATTGTTACATGCTTCATTATCAGATTATCAAAATCAAATTTCTACAGATGATTAACCCAGAGATAGCACCAGCTACATAGTCAGGAACTACTCAGTATGTCTTAAGGACCACCAAGGATGGCATTTTGGATATCCTCTCTACTCAAGGCATAACTGAATCTCCTCTCAACATCTTTTTCAAGATTTCCTGGTCCACTCTTCAGGTACCTGAATCCAAGCATTCTAAAAGATTAGATTGATAACTAAAATCCCTATCTCAAGGTAGAAAATCACTTAAACAATATCCAAGGAGCACAAAAACCATTATATTCGCTAGTTTCATTGATCTTGACTAGAGAACTGTTGTTAAAGTTTCGTTCTCGCTTGTGAGTTGCAACCTGATTTGATAATCCAATTCATTACAATAAGTTTTAAATAGCTCTGAATAATAGCGGTCTATATTACATAAATTCCAATGTAGGATTTCAACCCAAAAGTATTTGAACCTCCATTAGAAAACATGTCATGATTACAAACACACAAGCCACCTAAGAAATGAGAGGCAAAGAAACAAGCACCATAAGAAATGGTGATCATATTTTCTTGATAGTAGCTAGTTGCTTCTTGTATGAGAATTTTACATGACAACATGAGACCATAACTAATCTTAAACACTAAAAGGAAACACAAATCGAGAAAGCCCAAAACTTTTTAACACTATCTGCGTATTCATAGCTTATCTGCGTATTCATAGCTTCACAACGACACCCCATAAACCATAAAGAACGGAATCCATGAACAGCATCAAAAGAAAGATCAATAAAAGCCAAATGTTACCTTATAAACAGGTCAGTTACATCCAGCGACAATTGAGCGTGCCAATCAGGCTTTTCAACGAACCAAACGGCTCGATCATCCTTACTCTGATAAAACCCCAACTCTCTCAGCCAAACCTCAATGCAAGGCAAGCTATGAGAGTACAAAGGCTTATTCTTCTCAGAAAGCTTCTTCAGCCGCTCATCTTCTGCCGATGCTATCTCCTCCGCCTCTGACGATTTCGGTGAAAACAGTCTTACGGGCTTCCCAGGAAAGTGGCTCAGATTGTTAGGACAGGAAGAAGACTTAGAGAAAAACGAAGATGAAGTGGGCAAATGAGGGAATCTGGAGGAAGTTGAGGAACAGCGAGTACGTACAAGCAAACCACCACAGGCAGACAAAGGCACAGAAATGGCGAACATGGTTATCGAAATCCCTAGCTTTTGTCAGTTCGTTTCATTCTGAACCGAACAAAGTCGCAGCCTTTATAGTACTTCCAGACACGTAGCCATTAAAGTTAGCTTCTTTTGGAGGGAATATATCGTTAATTCGTTATCTCCTAATTTTGTTTTTATTTGCGGAATAATAGATTAAAATGTATCTTTTTAATCTTTTTAATTTAATTTCAATTATTTAACTAATCTCTATAAATTAAATTAAATTCTATTAATATGATAAATAAATAACATATGGTAAATGTAACATTTTAATCAATTTATACAAGATTTAAATTAAAACTTGTTAAAATTTAATCATAAATAAAAATTTGCTAATAAATAAATAATATTTAATTTATTTTCTCTTTACTTATCTATTCCATCAATTTTTAAAATTGTAGTAAATAATAACTTAAATTTTGACACATGTAGATTGCAATATATAAGGTAAATCAAATTTAATCTAATTTAAAAATAATTAATTAATAATGGGTGTTGTTGTTGTTATAATAAAAATAATCAATTAAATTATAAATTAATTAAATTATAAATTAATCTTAAATTTAATAATTTAAACAAAAGATGTTGTTTTAATTATTTTTATTAATAAATTATAATTTATTAATTAAAAAAGTCATTTTAATCTCTAATATGTTAATTTGACGAAATATGTGATTTCTCAACATTTTGTTGAATACCGGACCAGAGTCTGAAGATAAATATGAACGTAAATGTGATGCATTTCATTACATGAATACATGCACAGAAAATGAAAGTTGTGACCTGAATAGTTATCGAAAATGAGCTTAACGTTTAGAATATGATTAAAAGCCAAAGGCTCGCTCTATATAATGAGTCATGTATCCTCAACCGATAAGGAACAGTTAACAATGAGTCCGGTATCTACAATGGAAACAAGACAGTATTAGGCACTCTGTTACAACAATGTAATAATTGAAAATGAGTCTTATGAGCATTGCATATACATTTAATATGTTTGTTTGAGTGATTGAAATGAAATATTGACTTCTGTCATTCATTTCATCTCTCAGTTCTGAAATGTTAACGTTGTAATTTTGGTGAGTTATGCGAATCCAGTAAGGTAACCATCCTCGATAGTTCACTCAATTCGTATAACACATTTCAATCATCTATTACAATAAATTGGATGGTTAGAATCTTAAAGACACAATAAGGTACAGTAATTTGGGAGCAGCAGATCTACTCCCGTGCTAATGTCATGCATTACATATCAATCATAATTTGGAAAGTAAATAATCTTTTCATATTATCCTTTTCAAATAAATTTGATAAAATTTAAATTACTTAAGATAAACATAACAATAGGGTTTAGTCTCAACCTAACTGTATAATTTGATTGGATTCCGAAGATTGATGTGAGGCCTGATTTAAAATTGCTAAGAGAACCTGGCCACTCGGTTAAGATATGACCAAACTTGGGCCATGTGTTCTTAAAGATGGACCGACCAAACCATTATCGTGCCCAATTTTGAAGTTCAATTTAATCCCAACCCAAATTTGAATCATAGATTTGTGACACTTGGGGCCCAAAATTCTGGTTAATCTAAAAGGAGAACACTCTCACTGGCCGTACTCCTAAACTGAGCTTTCGAGATCGCATGTGAAATTTAAGGGTAGGTGGAAGAAAGTAAAATATAAAAAAATAACCTTAAGAGATGCTTGGTTAAAGAGTACGAAAATAAATCAATATGAAAGAAATCAATGACAATAATTGATTATTTATTATGATTGATTGAATAATTTTTTATACTTAAGTTTTAGGTAATAATCCATACTTTCTATATGCAGGAGGAATGGTTTTGATTCTTACCTATACTAATATTTTAATTTTAAAATACAATTAAAATGTAATTAATTAATATAATTAATTAAAATGTAAAATATAATTAATTATTTATTAAATTAAGATAAAATCTAATTAATTAAAATATAACTAAGATGTACTTAAATAATTAACTAATTAGTTAATTATATCGTAATTAATTAAAATATTATTCATTAATTACTTAAAATAAAACGTCATTTACATTATCAAATGAATAGAAATTGTATTAAACTATGTTACTTGATTTTATTGTAACAATGGAATGATAGCTATTATGGTTGTGGCGATGAATTGCACAATTTTTGTATGATTAAACTATATTATGAGTATATTATGTAACTAATGATATGTTGATGTAAGAAAATATTAGAGTATTTGTTTCAAGAGTTATTTGAAAGAAAAACTGCAATATACTTAATTCTAAACATTCTGTTATTATAAATAGGGTACATAAATTAAAAATAATTAATTAAAATATATTTAAAATTTAATATAAAACAAAATTTTAACAAATTTTTATGTTTCAATATTTTTAAAAAACCAACCACCATCTGATAATGGTAATTATTTGTTCATCTTAATCAACTATCATAATTATAATGATTATACTCATTATATATTCATTCTCATTCTTATTGTTAAGAATTCTACATCGGATAATTATAAAAATATTTAACCATTTATAATAACGTACAAACCTTCTTCTCTTGAGTTTACTTTTGAGAGTGACTTAGGCGCTTCTATCACTTATCCCCGATGTTCTTTTTGAACCAAGCAGCCTTAGTAATATTTTACCGAAGCATTGATCGGAGTTTGGAGCGTGCGAATAATCGTTTCTTCCATTTCTTTCCATCTTCTGTGGTAAAGGCAATCTATGGAACGTTGGGAAGAGAAAGCCAACCCAATTGATGTAAACAGAAAATTGACAAAACGAAGAGACGTGCCTTCAACTTCAAGATCATGGCGTTAGTCTGACGATTGAAGTGAAATCGTATGGGACCGGTTGACGTGGAGCTTCCAACGCCATCATCGCTTATAATGTGGCCCAGGTTTTGCTTTTCGCACTTGAACACGTTATTCACACCGAAACCATGACAGCTCCTTACTCAACAATGCCAAGTTTAAATTTGTTGTCTAATTTTATAGTGTCTTATTTTATTTCATAAATTTCAGCTATTTAATTATATAAATCTCACGTAGATTTTATGTAAATAAACACAGAATTTACATAAATAAATAGCTAAAATTTATAGAACAGAATAAGACATCATAAAATTAAACATAAAATCATATCCCCATGTTATAGGGGACGGAGCCATGTTATAGGGGAGGGGGGCCATGGCCCCCCCTTTCAAATTTTTTTTTTAAATAACTTATATAATTAAAAATTTTAAAATTACAAATATAAGTAGCCCCCTTAAAACTTTAGATGTTAGCCCCTAGCCCCCTTTAGAGTTGAGTCTAACTCCTTACCTGCGTATGGAAATGACCAATAGTCTCGTGTAATAAAAGGTTCGTTCGGTTCATCGGAATTGGTTTAAAATAATAGCATTGTAATTTAATTTTCAAAGATTTATTTAAAGATTGCTCGTAAATGGGTATAAGTTAAAAAATTCAAAAGTATGATTGATTGATT
>JAOSBK010000007.1:32754735-32772529 GCA_027568895.1 Erythroxylum shatona
GTGGTAGAATGCACACTCCTATTATATGCAAATTCAATAAATGGCAAACATTCACCCCAAGTTTTCAAATTCTTACCTACTATAGTACGCAACAAGGTACCCAAGGTCCTATTAACTATCTCGATCTGTCCATCTGTCTGTGGATGACAAGTAGTAGAATAGAGCAATTTTGTACCCAACTTGCCCCACAACACTCGCCAAAAATGGCTAAAAAATTTAGCATCTCTGTCAGACACAATAGACCTAGGAATGCCATGTAATCTAACAACATCTTTGAAAAATAAGTCAGCAACATGCACAGCATCATCAGTCTTATGACATGCAATAAAATGCGCCATCTTACTAAATCGATCAACCATAACAAAAATGCTATCAAAACCCCTCTTTGCCCTAGGCAAGCCCAAGACAAAGTCCATAGAAACATCAAATAACAGTTCAGTAGGCACAGGTAAAGGGGTATACAATCCATGAAGTTTGACAGTGGAGTTTGCCTGTCTACATGCAATACACTTGGCACATACACATTCAACATCCGTAAGCATTCTAGGCCAATAAAAATGTTCATGCAAAATATCCAAAGTCTTAGCAACCCCAAAATGACCCATTAATCTACCACTAAGAGCCTCATGCACAAATAAAGCACGCGTAGAACAATTAGGCATACACAATTAATTACCTCAGAATAAATAGCCCTCATGCCTATAGAATTTCTGGAATGTAGCATGCTCACAAGCAAAATAAACAATAGCAAAGTCAACATCTGAAGTATACAATTCCTTAAGCTGCTCAAAACCCAAAAATTTAGAACTAAGAGCAAAAAGTAAAGTGTACCTCCTAGACAATGCATCAGCTACCACATTCTCTTTCCTTTTCTTACAGCGAAGCATGTATGGGAAGGTCTCCAGAAACTCCACCCAAGTAGCATGTCTCTTACTCAACTTGCCTTGTCCTTTCAAGTGCTTTAAGGACTCATGATCCGTCCAAATGACAAACTCTCTAGGTTGAAGGTAATGTCGCTACACCTCCAATGCTCTCACCATAGCATACAGTTCCTTTTCATAAGTCAGATAATTGAGTTGTGCACCACTAAGCTTTTCACTGAAATATGCAACTAGTTTGTTTTCCTGCAAAAGTACAACACCTATACCAAACCCAGAAGCATCACACTCAACCTCAAAAGCTTTCTCAAAATTAGGTAAACAAAGAATAGGAGCAGAACACAACTTATCTTTTAACTTTAAAAATGCATGTTCCTGTTCCTTACCCCATGTAAACCCCTTCTCCTTTTTGACTATTTCAGTCAACGGAGCAGCAATAGTAGAAAAGTCCTTCACAAACCTCCTGTAAAAACTGGCAAGTCTATGAAAACTCCTTACCTTACTAACACTCTTAGGTGTTGGTCACTCTTAAATAGCCTTCACCTTCTCACTATCAACCTCTACTCCCTGAGCATTAACTACAAACCCTAAGAATACAAGTCTATCAATGCAAAATGTACACTTCTTAAGGTTCGCATATAGTTTCTCCTGTCTCAATACATCCAAGACACACCTCACTTGCATGACATGCTCATTAAGATTAATGCTATAAATCAAGATGTCATCAAAGTAAACAACCACAAATTTACCAAGAAATGCACGCAAGACATAATTCATCAACCTCATAAAAGTGCTGGATGCATTAGTTAAACCAAATGGCATGACTAACCACTCATACAACCCATATTTAGTTTTAAACGCAATTTTCCATTCATCTCCTAGTTTCATTCTAATATGGTGGTATCCACTTTTCAAATCAATCTTTGTAAAGATACATGTACCATGCAATTCATCAAGCATATCATCTAACCTAGGGATAGGATGGCGATACTTTACAGTGATTTTATTCACAGCTCTGTAGTCCACACACATCCTCCAGGTTCCATCTTTCTTTGGCACCAGTAATACAAGTACAACACACGGACTCAAGCTCTCCTTCACATGTCCTTTCTCCAATAGCTCATCCACTTGATTTTGAAGCTCCTTTGTCTCCTCAGGATTGCTTCTATAAGCTGGACGATTAGGAATCTGAGCTCCAGGCACAAAGTGATGGCGGAATGGCCTGAAAGTGATCGGAATAGGGTCTGGTGGTTATTGGAAAATTTTTTAGGCAATCTAGGATTTATCGGATAAAACTGGAATAGGAAATAGGAAGACGATTCTGCGTTAAATGGTTGGGAATTTGGTTTCCAGGAAAGAAGGAACGTTGTAGAACATTTTGTGAACTACAATTTAGATGCAAGAATTGGATTAATAGGATAAGGAATGATTGAGTTATAGTGGATTTAGTGGTGGCATGTTAATCTGGGTGATAGAATGAAGGCAGATGAGGAAAACGGGACTTTTGAGGAGGTTGAGGTTCAAATTGGGTGAAGATGTCTTCTGGAGATTTTTAATTTAAGATGTGAGGAACAAACTTGAAGAAGGGAAGTTTTTTATTTAATGAACACAGGAAACAGAAAATGGAAAACGAAATTGGAACTTGGACAGAATTCTGAAAATCGCACAACACACAAACGATTGAATGTTTTTGGCAAACAAACAAGCCCTTTTGATTATTTTCGGAAAATAATCAAACCCTACAGATCAAAGTCTGAATTTTGAGAGAAAAACATCTCGTTTTTAAAAATCTGTATATATATATATATATATTTTTTTTTACAAATGAAAAGAACATGAGTTTAAATAAGGAAAATGCAAGGAATAAGGATAGTCACATGTTGACTTCTCACATTCCTTTGGCTGCTAATTTTCTGTAGCTAATTAGTGTCCAAAAGTAGCCCATTAGCATGTAATTAAAGTCTAAACATAACATAAACATGGTAAATAATAAAGATAAATAAGAAAGTAAAAGACTAAATAAAAAGTCTTGTGGTAAATCTTCGTTTATTCATTGTGGCCAGCATAAGCTTCTTTCAAATGAGCTTCAATATTTTGCTCATCTATAACCGACCTGCTTTTTTTTTTTAGCTTGGACGAAAATAGGTTGAGATGGTCCTCCATTAGTTGTCCTTAAATAATACTATCCAACGTCAAATAAAATAAAGTGCAGTTTAGATATCGAGTGTTACTATTTACCTTAGGGTATACTATTTAGGATCTGAAGAGACTTTTGTGGCCTTACAAATTTAATAAAAGATTATACTTTAACTTTTTCCCTTTTAATATCTAATATGAATGATTGATGTTAATTTATAAACTAAAGGACATGAGTTAGATGGCAACTGCGATTCTGTGAATCACGTGATTTAGTATTTAAATCATTTTTCTTAGAGAATAAGACAGAAATGTTGGTCATACAATCCACAAATGTCAAAAACAATCATGAAATTATCATAAAATGGTGATATATTTAGATTAAGAACTAAATTTCTAGAATATTTGTATTATAATCGAATTTTAACTAATCTTATTCTAGTTAAATAAATACACAAAGGGAAAAATATATGAAATTGTTATATTCACGAGACTCTAACTTTTTAAAAATCAAAACTTTGTTTAAGAAACAGCTAAATATTAATGTTTTAAAATACAGGCAGGAAGTTAAATTGATAAAAACAAAAAATTTAAGATTGATATGGTAATGAATCGTTATAAAATTGATTAAATAAAATTAAAAAAATTTAAATATGAATGAAATATCTCTCCGACCTCGCTTCAATGCAATACTTCAAATTTGATATGATGATGATGATGAGATTGTCTTTATCTATACAAAAGTTTAGAGTTTAATTGAAAAAGTAAATTATTAAATAAAAATTAATCGATTTATTTTAGTTTATAAGAATTTATTAATTTTTAAAAATTGATTAATAAATAACTTAATTAATTAATTTTTAACTAAAAATTATTAAAATAAATTAAAAATTAAAAAATTAAAAAATAAAGATTATTATGATTAAACTGCCAAATCGCTAATTAAGTAAGATTCTTAAATCATTATTATGATTAAACTGCCAAATCGCTAATTAAGTAAGATTCTTAATGATTTACTTAATATTAATAATAGAATGTGTTAAACGTGAATTAAATATTATTAAACGATTATTTTTGAACTCGGATTAATAAATTTCACCTGTATGATTGATTGATGTTGCTTAAAAAAAGAGGGTTACATTGTAAACGTGGACCACATGTTTTACTATTTAAATAAGCGAATACAAAACACAATCATGTGAATGGCCAACAAATGTCAAACACAATCATGTGAATGGCTAAGTATTTTCTCTTTTTTCTTTTTTAGGATAGTATAATTAAATCTTGAATATATAAAATTTGTTTTGATTTAAATACTTGAGTTTGATCAAATTTGTTCAACCAATTTTAATTTTAATTTAAACTAAATTTCTAAGATTGATCTTTGTTAAATAATTCAATTATTTGCAGTTTGATTTAACTTATTTTAAATTCAAAAAATCTATTAAAAATAAATTTAAATTCAATTCAATTAAATTTGAATCTTAAAATATATATTTGATTTGTTAATTTTAGATATCTACTTCCAAATAAAAAAAACTAAAAATTAATGTACTATACAATACGGCCTCATTACTACAAGATAAATAAAGAGACTATATCTGATAGATTCAGGTGCAATGTAAATTAATAATAATATAAAATATCAATAAATATGATATATGGGTTTACACTATTATGTAAGAATAAGGCTGCATATTATTAGACTTTCTTAAATTTTAATTTATTATAAAACTTCAGATTGAATGTGATAATAACGAAGATCAGTAAATACGGTACTTTAAAAGGTAATATTAAATGGATAAAATTGCTTATCACTAAGTGTAGAAAAAAAATAGTCTGACCAATTAAAGGATATGATTATTTAGTTTAGTTTATCCAAAAAAAAGAATTAAAGAACTAATCTATTAATTAACGGTCTCTTCTCATGGGAGGCTGCCTCGTGCATGTCTGAAAGTGTGGAAGAGACATACAAAAGGTGTCTCAGATGAGATCAAAGACTCTTTCTTTTTTTTGTTTTAATCTTAATCTCTCCCTCCAAATTCTTAGTTTCGTAAATTTAGTTTCGTAAATCTCTCAAGTTTAGAGATTTTTGAGCCATTCTTTTCCTTTTCGTCTTCTCAGTGTGTGTTTGTTTAGTGGTTGCTATTGTTTCTCCTAATTCAATCCATCTTGCGTTTTCGTTCTTCCTTTTTTAACTTCACGAGCACACATACCTTTCGTATTCTCAATTACGGGATCCTTTTTTCTGTTTTCTTTTTCGCAAATTGTTGTCTACCCTTTTCTTATGCTCTGTTCTTCTTTATGATTGTGTGTTTTTCAATCCTTGGAACTCATTGCAGACTCGTTAAGATTTGACGATTTGTTGGACTGTAATTGCCTGGATGTTGCTCTTGTTGATCCGGGTTTTTCTTCATTTTCGATCTACCGACGCTTGATCTGATCAATAGTTGCTGTTATTGGGTATTATGGGAGGTTAAAGATTGAGTTTTGGTATGGACGACGCTTTTGGGTATTGGGTTTTGTGAGCCAACCGTGGTTGTTGGGTGCTTTTTGATATTGCGTGCAGAAAGGAGCTTTTTTTTTTTGGTGGCGGTAAATTTGGGAACGCGGGTTTTCTTTCTTTTTTTGTGTGGATAGATCTTTGCGTCATAGATCTGCTCTTTATGCCTTTTTAGCTTTGGTTATGAATATAAAATGAAAAGAATGTAGTGGAGAATCTTCTCCATTCTCTTTTTTGCTTCAACTTACAAGGCCAGAAAGGTCCACTTTTTGGTTTTCCTTCTTGCTTCTTCGTCGGATTTTGCGAGATTCAGGAGCTTTAAGTTCAAGGTTAGCTGAAGTGGTAATCTGTAGTTCGCTTGAAGCTCGTTGTTTTGGAGGTCTACATGGTATTATTGGTCGGTTCGATTTAACATCCTGTCAGTCCGATTATGTTTTGTTGATATTTGGTGAAAGATTATTGCTTTGATGCATTGAAGGGTGAATTTGGGGTTAAGGCAAGCATTATTGCGTGAATTGGAAACAAATTTAGTGGATCATAGCCAATCAGTTCAGACGGATTCGTCATCTGAAAATAGTTGTGGGTGCAACAGTGTGGTTGGTCTGGATTGCATATTAAATATTATCAGGGCCCTTAGGATGGGGTCCTGCTTATCTGCAGAAAGCAGGAGCCCTCGGCCTGGTTCACCTTCCTCTCCTGGCTTTGGTGCCAGGAAGAGGAAGAACGCCAAGAAGAGATTTGGGTCCCGGAATTCTTCTTTCGAATACCGGAGGGATGAACCGTTACACAGAATTCCGGGGAGATTGTTTCTCAATGGCTCTAGTGATGTTGCGTCACTGTTTACTCAACAAGGCAAGAAAGGAGCCAACCAGGACGCAATGATTGTTTGGGAGGTTATAATCTTTCCATCTTTCACTTATTTTTCTTTTGGGTGGTTAGGTCAACTGTTGGAGCTAGAAGTTATTTAATATCAATTAGTCTGCTATTTCTGTTGACTAGCGTTGGCAACAAGCAACATTGGATCCCGTGTGTCTTAGACCAATGATTAAAAAACATGAATTGTGGAATAAAGTTCAATTTTTGAAGCCTGAAAATCTGTTGAGAGTTGAATCTAGATATGTAGAGAACATGAGGAGGTTGGCCGTATCTTCTTTCTTAATTTAGATATTGTTTTGTTACATGGCAACTCAATTGTTAAAAGATAGATATTTCATTCCTTGTTTAATTGGATGATTATGCAATTTATTGTCAAAGGGCTATCATTTGCTTGTTTGCTATTCTTTAAACAGATGCCTACAGCCCTGCTTATATTCTCTCTGTTCTGCAACGTTTATGACTTATTCTCTTTGACTAGATATTTGATATATCATACTTTTCATGAAAATTTAATATATAATTATCTTATTGATGGAAATATGGATTCCAGAATTTTGGCTCAAGGACAGATACTGTTTTCTGTGGTGTTTTTGATGGCCATGGTCCTTATGGTCATATGGTTGCCAAAAAAGTGAGGGATTCTCTTCCTGTGAAACTGAGTGCTCAGTGGGAAATTAGTGTAACCAGTGAGGACATTCTTAGGGAGATAAGCCTTAATACCACAGGAAGCATGAATTCTGAGGATGCTGCTTTTATATCTGCTGATGAAGAATCTAGGACCTCTGTGGATCGTGATGACACTGAAAAGCACCCAGAGATTTTTCAGACGCTGAAAGATTCATTTCTTAAGGCTTTCAAGATCATGGACAGGGAACTGAGATTGCATACAAATATTGACTGCTTTTGCAGTGGGACAACTGCGGTTACTTTGGTCAGGCAGGTTTGTTTAAATCAACAGCTGCTTGCTTAGTTTGCATATACTGTTTAGACAACATCTTTTGTCTACCCTTGATGCTAATTCCATCACCTATTGCGTAGGGACAATATCTTGTCGTAGGAAATGTTGGGGACTCCAGAGCTGTACTTGGTACACGAGATGATGATGATTCTCTGGTTGCATTACAGTTGACTGTGGATCTGAAACCAAATCTTCCAGGTAGCTTGCTAATCCCTTTCTCAGTATGTATTAGGTGCACATTGAGTTCATCTATTTGAATAGGAAGACTAGGCATACTAGGAAAATGTTCTAGGAGCTCTGAAAGGGGAGGGCCATCCATCCGTTGATGGTAACATACTGTTACTCAGGCCAACCTAGAATACCTTTTGAATGAGATTATGCTTGCTTCTTAAGCTTTACTTGTTATGTGCGGTGTCTGCAACCTTTTAACCAATGAGTTTTTTTTTGGGAGAAAAAAGGGGGTTGTTAAATATTTCCCATTGGGTGAATATTTGGTGGAGGAAACAGGAAGTGAAGGTCTGGTTGATTGTTATATGAATTCCCTCTTTTAGTTCTTAACTGTTAGTGTTATTGACTTTTTGCTAATTTGCTCTGTACTTTTTCTTGTAAAGCGGAAGCTGAAAGAATTCAGAAGTGTAGAGGCCGTGTTTTTGCACTTCAGGATGAACCTGAAGTAGCTAGAGTCTGGCTGCCAAACAATGACTCACCTGGTCTTGCCATGGCCCGGGCTTTTGGAGATTTCTGCCTTAAGGATTTTGGTCTAATTTCTGTGCCTGATATATCCTGTCGGCAGCTAACTGAGAAGGATGAATTTATAGTCTTGGCTTCAGACGGGGTAAGACCTAGATAGGTAGATCATAAGTGGTTTTTATTGAAACGGTGGAAAAGGATTTGTATCTTACAAGGTTTAACTTGTGATAGATTTGGGATGTGCTCTCAAATAAAGAGGTGGTAGACATTGTAGCAGCAGCCCCAGCTAGAGCTTCTGCTGCTAGAGCGATAGTTGAGTCAGCAGTTCGCGCATGGAAGTACAAGTATCCAACCTCCAAAATTGATGATTGTGCAGTGGTCTGCCTTTTCCTTGACTTGAATAATCTATACAATGCTTCCATTGTCAAGTCTAAAGAGCAGCAGCTTAATTTGGTGCTTGAAGCTGATATATCCAATCAGAAAGATGATAACCTTTCTGTTCCAACCAATCTGGGATACTCTTGCGGGAAAGAACCCGTACCAGAGGGTGCTGCGGAGGAAGAAGAATCCTCCGAGAAGGATGAACTGCTAGGAGAATCCAGAGTGGAATGGTCTGCTCTTGAAGGAGTGTCACGTGTCAACACCCTATTGAACTTGCCAAGGTTTGTGCCGGGAAGGGATGCTGAGCCACCGAAAACTCGGAAATGAAACAAGCGGAGCACCCTTTGGATTTTCTCAATTCTTATTTCCATCCATTGTTTTGTTTTCATGATCATGGTTCCTTGTTCCTGTAAGGTTAATTTTTGTTTTCTGCAGTAGGGGAAATCTAAGATTGTAGGACCATTGAATGATCAATGTCGATCGGAGAGGTGGTGTCCAGGCTAATATTAGTGTGTCTGGTTGTCCTTACTTTCTCTCTTATCTCTGTTCTGGGGGGAAATTGGGATTTTTTTTTTCTTTCTGTAAAATCCAACTCTCGGGTCTCTGTTCTGTTTTTGCTCTATATTTCAGGTATGATCAATTGTTTGTTTGTCCATGTTCATAATAACAAGCCATTGCTCAACTAGAAAAATTACAAGATTCTTTTTTTATCCACTTCTCCCTCAATCCAGTTAATGCATTTCAAAGAATTGATCTTTGTTTCTCTCATCATCTCTGAACTCCTTTTACATTCCAAACGTCTCTCTCTTAGACTCGTTTATGTTTCTGAAAAACAGAACATAAACTTTGGTTCGTGAGACTTTATCAGGAAGTACGAGAAAGCTTGTTTCTTTTCACTATTTCATAATGGAAACTTTCCATGTTTTGGTTGGAAAATAGAACATGTACATATAATAGTAGATAATGGTTTTTACAGTTGAGAGAAAATTTGATTTCTGGTAATAACATGCACATGTTCTGTTCTTCTGTTAGAAGAGTACATGAATCTTTATAATGAAAATAAATGATCAAATTATTATTATTATTTTGGGTAAAAATTGAAGGACTCTCAACTCCAGGTATGCTAATCATATAGTCTTCCCTTCCAACCATCGGTTATAGAAATCCAACGACTCTCGTGGCTTGTATTCTGGTACTGTATGCCCTGCACCCTGCATAAACCATGAAGTTGTCTTCACTAACTCCAGTTCTGTTCTGAACGGAAAAGTCTGCATTTTTCTGTTAGATTCAGGCAAATTGTGATTATTTTTCTATGTTCAAACCTTGATGGTTAGAAAAGTGAGGTTCTTGTCATATCCTTGCAAGTACCTGTGACACGGGTTAAAAATGGAACTGTTTGAGCAACATTGAAGAAGAAAGAATGGGGAGGGAGAAAGAAAGTGGAGGACTTTACCCTGCAACATCCTCTCCAGACAACCATGGCCTCCATTCATCTAGTACCTTATACCCTAATGACTTAGTCCAAGCTTCTGTTCCAGTGTATGGCACACACATGTCATGGTCTCCACTGCATCAAGAAATATAAGAAAATAAATTCACAAGACTTTTTGATAAGATTAAGGAATGGATGCTTCAGTTATTATCTTGTTTTTCTTCTTCTCATCATTACCTGTAAATAAGTGCTCGATAACCATGAGTAGTAAGGTTTTTGTGGTAAGGAAGTATATTTCCAGCTCCATAGCCATAATTGACTCTATCTGAGCATAGCTCCCAAACTCCAGCAATGGATTTCTGATAATTGTACAGAAGCGGTTAATTGAAACATGTCATGGCCTCCAAGTCATAAATACCAGAAAGTTGAAGGGAAGTTTACCGGAGCTGCATGAATTGCTTTTCGAACATTCTCATCATTCAACCAAGAGGTTGCAATTTCATCATTCTGTTCATAAAACACAAACTCATCATCATCAACAACCAACGAACCCCTTTGTTTAGTTAATCAGAGTCAGTACTCACAACACAGGGTACACTGCCACTCAACGCAAGTTTAGGCCATGAAGGAAGATTGCCATTTCCGTCTCTTTCAAGTCTCCAAAGTGGCCATGCCCGACCAAACATCCTCTTCCTAACCTTAAGAGGCCTGTCTGTCTTCCCCAACAGTCGGAAGCTGAGTGGCAAACTTGTGTTCCCTGACCCATTTTTTGATGATGGATCATGGTAACATGGCTCCAAGATGTTATATATGTTTAATCCATCTAGAGACTGATATGATCAAAGCAGCAATCATATATCAGAAAAACTCAAAGTCACTTGCAGATTTAGTACCCAAAAGTGAAGCTTTCAGTAACTTAAAGTGAAGCTTTCTGCAACTTACTCTTTCCACTTTAGAAATGCTTTTGTCGCAGTTGTTGCTGCGATCTGAGTAGTTCCCTTTACAGGAAGACACAACTTCCTGCAAAAAACGGAAACTGTAAAGAATCAGATGTTGAAGAACAGCTTCGAGGATGTGAATCATTCACAAGAAATCACTCTTCTTCAACCTGATAAATGTCATCGGAGATCAGAGCCATTCCGTGTGCAAAGGGAATCAGAGCATTGATTCCTCCATACTGACTTCCAGTGGCCCCATTGCCCACCGTGTATCCCTTTCACAGGAGAAATTGGTTGGTTAGTGTAGTTTCAGACGATTCAGGAGAATTCAGTTATAGTTATGGCTTACCTTGAAGTTAATAAGAGGCTTTTGACCTCCATTAATCCCTGCAAGATGAAGATTACTCTTAGCAAGCTTCATAAACTTGCTGCCACGGAAGGAACATGGAGATGGATACCTTTTACAACTTCAGAGGCAAGAGTAGGAACATAGATTCCAGCATATGACTCCCCGGCTATGTAAAATGGATTGCTCAGAAATTCTGGGTACAGTCCAAACCACTGGATGGAGAAAAAGAAAAAGATGTACAATCACAGAACTGTCAACTGATTTAAGTTCATGCAGAAGCAGCCACAATTGGGTACAATCCGAATTTATTCAGTGCAGATTAAATTATATTTTTTCAATCCTGAATTTAACTTGAAATCTGATCAATTCGAGTTTGACTTGATGACTTTGAGATGTGTGGTGTTTGAGAATATACAAAGTTAATTACCTTTAGAAGGAAATTATGAGTATCATAAGCAGTTTGAAAGTCATCAGTTGTGTATTTGCTTTGGTTTTCAGAGTATGACAAGCCAACCCCACAAGGAGAATCCAAATAAATAATGTTTGAAACCTGTTCAGATCATCCCAAAAAAAAGTATCAGAACACAAATAATCATGAAGATTGTGGATTAAGAATCTATATATAATCAACCATTAAATGCCAAAAACAGATAGAAAAGACACACAAGACCTTGGACCAGCTGTATGGATTAAGTTGCAATCTTGGTAGGCTCCCTTTTGGCTGTCCTTCTTGAAAATTGAACGGTCCTGCATCATATCAATCTAAGTTATGATAATTCTTGATCATGGACCACTCCAATAGTAAAAATTCTTATTTTGAGTAGTTTTGAAATTTCCTGAAAAGGGTTTTACAAGATAATATCGAAGACTGTACCGTGTTCATATACAAATCCATCGAAGCTAGAGCAACCGGGTCCACCATTCAGCCACAGAACTACAGGATCTGTTGTTGGACTCCTCTCTGATACCACAAAGTAGTAGAACAGATTCTTCTGGTCGAACCTGACATAGCTGCAGAAGTTGGAGGAAACAAACACATGTCAGAAACTGTAATATATATATATATCTATCAGTCACCTTAAGTGAGTGGAGACCAAACATACATACCCGGAGTAGTGTTTTGATGGGAAGGAGGAGGCGGCATTAAAGCCTGGTAAGTAGGTGATGAGTGACCTTCCAGGAGCTGCTTCCATGGACGTAGAACTTAGGAACGTGCACAGTAATGCACACCAGAACACGTTCAGGTTAAACATGGTCAGAAACCTGATAGATATGTATCTTTCCAAGTAGAATTCTGGAGGGAAAGAGAGAGGGGTGATGTATGAAGAAGCAGGGAGGTTGTTTTTATGGAGCTGGAAGCACAAAGGGACATGGAAGGTAGAGACAAAGTAAACGATAATTAAAGGACGAATTGACAAGGAGTGAAAATCATCTTATTGAAGTCATCACCAACATCAAAGACTTGTGTGCATTTTTTTGTTTTTTGGGTCAAGTCTTTGGGAGGTATGAGTTGTCCATAGACAAAGATGATTGGCCTGAGTTGGTGGTGCGAAGTCCCACTAAAGACATCAGTGCTCTTGTTCATATCTCAGGCCTCTAGAAGGAGGACCACCAAGTTTCAGGATAATTTGATGATACGTGTGTTTTCATTTTTCATACAACTATTTCATCCCATACTTAAAACATGTAAAAGTGTTCTAGTTGGTCCAAATTGGAGAGAGTTTTTTTACTTTAGATTAGAAAATTTATTTATTTATTGTGATTTATTTTTATTAAGATTACAAGGACATTTTTATCCTTGTTCGTCTGACAATGGCAAATACCAACAACGACGTTCATGGGTTACCTGAAGTTTGGGAGTCAATTCGCAATATGGAACAACAACAGGCATTGATTTAGGACCAGTTGTTAGCGTTGTTGCGAGGAGACATCACTAGAAGAATTGAGGAACCAATTGTTAGGGAAGGTGACCCTACGAGGCATCCTTAGATTCCAAATCTCGTGTCATAGAATTGTGAAAATAGTTCCAGTGATGAGGAAGAGGTAAGCCAAGACGAAGAGGAGACTATGAATATAAAATTAGGGTAGATATCTCATCTTTTAGCGGAGATCTAGATATTCAAGATTTTTTTAATTAGTTAGCGGATGTAGAGAGATTCTTCGATTATACGGAGATTCTAGAGGATCGGAAAGTGAAGTTGGTGGCCTATCATCTAAAAGGGGGAGCTTCCATATGGTGGGAGTAGTTGTGGGAGTCAAGAAGGAAAAGGGCGGAATCTGGTTTCTTCGTGGAAGAGGATGAAGCAATTGCTTAGAGGGAGATTTCTACTGCCAGATTATGAGCAATATATTTTTGATGCATATCAGCATTGTCATCAAGGCGGTTGTAGCGTCCATGAATATATAACAAAGTTTTTGAGGTTGGCAGCCCGCAACCAGTTGTCTAAATCTCAACCTCAACAAGCCTCACGCTACTTGAGAGGGTTGAGATCGAATATAAAGGAGAAGATATGAATCTAGATGGTGTTTGCAATGTAAGATGCGAGAAATTTAGCTATGAAAGCTGAATCTATATTGAATGAGAAGCAATGGGAGTTTAAACGCTATATAGGTGAGAAGAGTTTAGGCGATAAAGGAAAGGAGGTAGTTACTGCAACTCCTACGAGGAGTAGTGTTGGCAAGGGAAGCACTAATGGCGGAAGCTTAAACAAAGTGGCTCCAACAGCTTCCAAACCCACCAATCCGTATACTAAACTAGCTCCATTAAAGTGTTACAGGTGCGGCAAGCCAGGACACAAATATAATGAGTGTCTAAAAAGGAGAGTAGTAAACATGGCGGAACAACAAGAAGAAGATGATGAAGAGAAAGTGTGTGGGCCCGAAGGTGATGGTTAGGAACAACAAGAAGTGCAATCTATATTTGAGGAGTTTGTAGATATGACTCCAGAGGGACTTACCGGCGGGATTACAGCCTATGTGCGATATCTAGCAACATATTGACTTGGTTTCGGGAGCCAGCTTGTCAAATCTGTCTCATTACAGGATGAGTCCAAAAGAGAATGAGATTTTACGGGAGAAAATAGAGGAGTTTATAAGTAAAGGCCATATTCGGAAGAGTATGAGTCCATGTGCAGTGCCAACATTACTTACGCAGAAGAAGGATGGGAGTTGAAGGATGTGCGTTGACAGTAGAGCGATCGACAAAATCACTATTGGCTATAAATTGCCCATTCCGAGACTTGATGATATGTTTGATCAACTGAGTGGAGCCATTATTTTCCCTAAAATTGATCTTTGGAGTGGATACCATCAAATAAGAATAAGGCCTGGAGATGAGTGGAAAACAACTTTTAAGATAAGGGATGACTTAGATGAGTGGTTGGGCATGCCTTTCGAATTATCCAACGCACCTAGCATTTTTATATATCTTATGAACCAAGTGTTGCAACCTTTTATCGGTAAGTTTGTGGTTATTTATTTTGATGATATTCTTATCTATAATAGATCTATTGAAGAGCATGTGGGACATTTAAGGCATGTATTTGAGGCCTTAAGAGAAAATCAATTATATGCCAACTTGAAGAAATGCCTATTTATGTAGGAGAATTTGCTATTCCTCGGATATGTTATGGGAAAAGATGGCATCCGAGTGGATAAAGATAAGGCAAAAGCTATTAGAAATTGGCCTACACCGAGAACCGTTGGAGATGTGAGTAGTTTTCATGGTTTGACGACGTTCTATAAAAGGTTTATTAAGAATTTCAGCAACATTGTACCTCCTATTACAGATTATCTGAAGAAAGGGAGTTTAGATGGGAAGAAGGGCAAGAACAAAGCTTCGCTCTTATCAAGGAGAAACTGTGTGCAACACCAGCCTTAGCCTTACCAGACTTTGAAAAGTTATTTAAAGTGGAGTGTGATGTGAGTGAGATAGGTATTAGGGTAGTATTATCCTAAGAGAAAAGAACTGTGGCATATTTCAGTGAGAAACTAAGCGAGGCAAGGCAAAAATAGGCTACCTATGATAAAGAGTTCTACGTCAATGTGAGGGCTTTGAAGACATGGGAGCACTACTTAATTAGAAAGAAATTTATCCTTTATACTGATCACCAAGATTGGGTATTTGGGAAGACAGAAGCAGATGACGACCAAGATGCATGCTAGATGGTCAGCTTATATTGACAATTTCCCCTATAAACTTATCCAATAAGGTGGGAGAAACAATGTAGTGGTAGACGCGTTGAGTCGATGAGTAGCCATGATCAGAATACTAACAGTTGAGATTGAAGGTTTTGAATACTTGAAAGACTTATATGTTGACGATGAAGACTTTAAAGGAATATGTCAAACTTGTCAAGGAGAGAGAAGCTGTATAAAGACTACCACATTCATGATGGGTTCCATATGAGAGGTAACCAACTATGCCTCCGGTAGACATCAATGAGGAAGAAGGTAATTAGACACTTACACGGGGGAGGGTTAGTTGGACACTTGGGTAGAGACAAGACACTTGAGAAGGTACTTAAAAGGTATTTTTGGCCTAAATTGAGGAGAGACGTTATTTCTATTATTTTTAGGTGCCAAATTTGTCAAACTTATAAAGGTCATGCATCAAACACGAGTTTGTACATGCCATTACCTTCTCCTGACAATATTTGGAAGACCTTTCCATGGACTTTGTATTGAATTTACCAAGAATGCAAAGGGACATGGATTCAGTTTTCGTGGTGGTTGACAGATTCTCTAAGATGACGCACTTTTACCCATGTAAGAAGTCAGCATATGCGACAGCCATTGCTAAACTGTTCTTCTGAGAGGTTGTGAGGCTCTATGTGGTTCCAAAATCAATTACCTCTGATAGAGACACTAAGTTTCTGAGTCATTTCTGGAGAATTATGTGGAGTATGTTTGATTCATCCTTGAAGTATAGTAGTACAGCTTACCCACAAACTGATGGATAGACTGAAGTAGTGAATAGGACTCTGGGTAATTTAGTGTGATGTATTTGTCGTGATATGTCAAAGAATTTGATTTTTCTTATCGCACAAGCTGAGTTTGCCTACAACAATGCTATCCATAACTCTATCGGTTGATCTCCATTCTTTGTGGTTTACATTAAGGTATCAAATCATGCACTAGACCTTATTCAGTTACCTAAAAATATTAACATTCATGCGAGTGCAACCAAGTTTGCTAAAGAAACCCAAGAAATACAAGTCGAGGTGAAGGAACGACTTGAAAAAACTGATGCAAAGCATTAGGCTAATATGGACCCACATAGGAATAATCAAGTGTTTGAGGTACGAGATGAAGTAATGACATTTATGAATAAGAAGTGTATTACTGAACATCACCACAAGTTGAAGGCCAAAAAGTATAGTTCATTTAAGATTGTGAAGAAAATTAATAAAAACGCATACGTCATTTAGTTACATTCGTGGATGAGTAATATCAACCTAACCTTTAATGTTGCGGATATTTACCCTTACTTACTGGAGTGCAAGTTAAGTTATCCAGAATATAACTCGAGGTCGAATTCTTTACAAGTGGAGGGGACTGATGCGAAGCTTAAAATTAGAAAAAATATTTATTTATTTATTTATTGTATTTTACTTTTATTAGGACTACAAGGACCTTTTTTTTTACATACAGAAGAATCAAAATATTGCTTATCGTAGGGGTTCGACCTGCAACATCCACCCTTCTACATGTCGGGGAGGTGTACTTAGTACATGGATTCCTACTAGTAGTGCAAAACCTATTTTGGCTAGTGAGTCTGCCAGTACATTGATTTCCCTATATACGTGGTTAATATCTACTTGCCAATCCTGGTCCAAAAACAGTCTGATTTGTTTGAGGATGGTGTTCCCTCAGAAGTCGTCGCTATCATTATTAAGGATGTCGACTACCTCTTTTCAATCAGAATGTAGTTGGACCAACCTATACTTCAGTTGGTAAGCCATGGTCAACCCTTGCAAAACTCCTCAGAGTTTCGCTTCAATCGGTGTGCATACTCTGATATTCCGCGTAAACCCTGTGATCCAACGTCTCGTGTGATCCCTTAGGACTCCTCCAGCTGCCGCTTGTTTCCCTTTTGCTTTCACAGCCCCATCCATGTTGATTTTGACCCAGTTTGGAGGGGGTGGTTCTCATTGTTGATTTATCCACTGCTCTCCACATCTTCTTCCGATGCTGTATCCTTGGAATGCTCGATCTATTTCCTTGCTTTGTTCTCGAACTGAGTGGAATAGGTGCCGCGTGCTGGTCTGGGTTCTGTTAAAGACTTCTTCATTTCTGGTTGTCTAGAGTCTCCAACAAGCAACAGCAAACCACGTGCTCCAAGCTGTTCCATCCTGTAGAAGGGAAACAGAATCTAAGTTAGTACAAAGCCAGTCTCGCATAATATTACCTGTAGGGTAGGACCAAGGATGTTTTTATCCTTGCTATTAAGTTCTCGATTATTATAATTCATATAAATACTTCTTTATTTTATTGTGGAAGAACTTTTACCTATTTTTAATCAAAATATTCTCTCTTTTTTTTACGATTTTCGTCTACCTTTTGAGTTCTTTGTAGATGTTACGGTTTAAAATGTCCCACATCGGTAATAAAAGAAACTGATGTGGAGTTTATAGGCTTATGAGCTCTCCCAC
>JAOSBK010000007.1:32772629-32806056 GCA_027568895.1 Erythroxylum shatona
TAAAATGTCCCACATCGGTAATAAAAGAAACTGATGTGGAGTTTATAGGCTTATGAGCTCTCCCACCCTTCAAGCTAACTTTTGGGGTTGGTTCTCTCATAAGACCTATAACAGTAGATACTCGATTACATCAGCGTTTTCTGTACTTTTTGATTAGAGTACTGCGTTTCAGCGCTGCGTCAATCATGGAGTCATTGATTAAGCTGCATATATATATATATATGAAATCACCAATTTAATTGGACCCTACTCCAAAGGAACACAAAAAATAAAATTTGTTAAAATATTTTGATAGTAACTTATATGTTTTTTGTACATTAAAACAACAAATAAATTAATAAAGAGGAAGTAAACTAATCCCTAAGCCAACAGGCTTTACCTCATACACTCAAGCCTAGGCCTCCTCAGAATTAATTAATGAAGAAGGAACATCAGAAAGAATAATAGAAGAAAGAAAACTTGGTAACGAATGCCAAGTAAAACAATCTGCAGAGCTACTCTTGTCAAAGAATGAGCGGTTCTATTAGTATTTCGAGAAGTTCATAAGAAGGACAGATGTTGGAAGTGAGTCTTTAGCTCTTGACAATCAGCAAATACTAAACCAACTTCAAAGAAATCAGAAGAACTAGAATTAATCCCATTGATAACCTTTAAACAATCTGATTCTAACAAGACATTATCCAAATTAAGGCTTTTGATCCAGGCTAAAGCCTCTCTGATAGACATAGCTTCTGCTAGAGTGACATTGGTACAAAAAGGAATATGCCCTGAAAAGCCCAAAATAAAGTTACCGTGAAGGTCTTGAAGAATAGCCCCAAAACCTGATTTGTTCCGTCTTTTATCAACCGAAGCGTCTACATTATATGTTTTTTTTAATATTATAAGGTATTTGCTAAATAATTCAAAATAAATAAAATATTAATTGAATAGCATTTCGTATATGATTCCCTAATTCATACAAAAAGATAAGAATTAAAACTAGAAAAGGACCAACAAGTAGAAGTTGAGAAACAAAGGAGATTGCCATTACTATGATAATGAACAATTAGGGCAAGAGAGAAGCTTTTATTTGTTGGAATGGTTTTCAGGATTTGTCAATTTTAAAGAAACTTTACATGTCTGTTTGGTATCGACAGAGAACATTTCTGGTGAGAAATTTTGGCCTATCCATACAAATTCTTTCATAATCTTCACCTATCTACATCAAGATTTCAATTTGATCATGACCCTTTTCTCAATGAAGTTGACTAATACGATTATAACAGTAATTTTGCCAGGAAAATCGATTCCAGGATAGGAAATATTACTCCATTTTTTACTGCTGAAACAGGGAAAGCAAGAGTAAGGCAACAGTGTGAAACAGATGTAGAGGAACCAAACTCGTCGCCCTTCAATCATTGAAACTTGAAAGAGATGGGTTTGAATCTTTGTCGTCCTACGTTGAGGAGTCATATCAGGAAAGTGAGAATTCGTTTTTCTTTAAAAGATGCCAAAGCAGGGTACTGGGGTTGGAGTTCAGTTCGTACACGTTCTTTTCTTTTCTGTTGTTCATATTCACAACAATACTTTCTTGGTTAAAATAGCTGATTATGAGAGTGCACTAATGATCATCGTCACCTGTAAAAAACGCGTGAAGTGATTCCTGTGGAAAGGGCTCATATAATTTCCAGGTTTTTTGTTTCCAGGTAAAATTGCAGGTCCCTGCCTGTCAGAACATTCTCTGGTTAGTGAGAAATATAGAGAATAATTGATTCACCAACTTTCACCTTCTTAACAAAGTTGTTTGCAGGTTTTCAAAGAGATAGCCACCAGATATACTAAAGCGAAATTATGAAAGGAAAGAACATTCAAAACAAGGTCAGTGAAGCTCTTTCCATACTTTATATCAGAAAGTACATTACATACAGCTGTTATTCTAGGTATTGATGTGGATACAATACAAGGCTGTCCTCAGGAACTGTACAACAGAATAGGGAACCTAACCTTTGAAGGGGATAAGCTTCTATTCATGGCAAAAAGGGGTCAGAACTCTATATATTGCCAATAAATAGTAAGAAACTGAGTACAAATTTAATTATATATATATACAAAGAACATATTTCGGTCAAACTATGGTACAAAAGAAGATGAAAGAACTCTGTATACCCTTGGTTGCACTTCATATCAATCTCTGAAACATTGCCAACAGTAATAACAGAATTGTTAATCCTTTTCCACTCATTAGGTGGGAAGCCGGAGAAATTTCTCCACCCTTTACTGAATATACCGATCCTGTGGTTTCGTCCTTCACTTTGATACTTGATGAGCCTAAACAAGCCGTAAGACGGAATTAGCACAGAATCGTGATAATTCATTCAATAACAGGGAATCAATTGGAGAATAGGAGATGGGATTATTGGATGTCTGGATAATATGCCTCGTCTGACAGATATTAACTGGAGAAAATAAAGAAGTATATCTTGTGCTAATTGATTCTGCAAAATATTGAGAGGGTGTCATAGCATACTCACAATCGTATTCTGTCCATCCAATGACTTGCTTTTCAATATCATACATAAAAATCTTGTTTGAAAGTGCCAAATCTGCAACGGAGCAACTCGTGGGGATAAATTGACTGAAAATGAACGGCTATAGCTATATGCGAGACAGTGGATTGCACCATCTGAACTAAGCAATCCAGCCGATAAAGATTTTCATATGGAAAAGCAGTGAAAGAGTGTGTACCTCCAAGAAGAGTCATATCCCTACCATCCTTAGATTGCATTGCACTGTTCTGCCAACCGAAACACCACAACTCGTCCTGCTAGGAAAAGCTGAATGAAATCTATCTCTAGGAAGCTAAAATAGAATATGTATTATGTTTTCAGACCTTCTATTTAACAATCATATCCATATGGACTGTATTAAGCCGAGAAGGCTGAAATTAGCACGGACTGAAATCAACATGATATATACCATGCCACTGCAGATAGTTTCTAATGAAAGAACATAATAAAATGCCAAATAAGACCAAAATCTTGAACTGATTGAAGAATATAATCACAGGAGGCTTAAATTAGAAAAGATGTAAGAGAGGAAGGTTTAACCAAAGATTGAATGCATACATCGCCAAAACAAAAACTGCAATTTAGAGCTTATCTAATGCTGAAATCCAAGGAGGCACAAATAATACGGTTCTAGTAATGAAGCACTGAGAACGAATCATGATGATAAGTCTTAAACCATCATACCCTAATTTTGAACAGATACTCTCGAGGATAAACAGACAAAGTAAGGGATTCTGCAAAATGAAACTTGACAACAGGAAATCCATCATCAACTCTGCAAAAGTAGAGGGCCAAAAGAAAAAAAATGAGAATGTTGCTTAATAATTAGAACTAGAAAATAGATTTAGTACCAAATTCATTTAAATAATTTGGCTAAAATGCAAAATTCTTGAGGCACTAAGAAAAGGAATCTGATGTAATAGAAAAGTCTGTTATAAGCAGAGCAATGGAGATCTGTGCTACAAGTTCATCTATTAAACAAAACAATATTTTTTGGGATGCAATATACGCAGGTTAAAGTTTGCACTTTTTAGTTTAGAAACCTTTGTTCAGGGTCATGGCAATATCTGCTAAAGATACACAGATATGATCATAAGAAAAAAAAAACAAAAACAAAAGAAGCTTCAATCTGTAATTGCAGTTGAATCTTACTTTCCATCATATCGAAAGCATGTAAACTGCTCCTCAACAGTGTGCAATTTTAATCCAGGTTGATGTTCCGTGATCTAATCCACAAAGACCTTATCCATAAGTTCTAAAATTCAGCTGCAAACTTCAAATGGAAGAGGTTAAATAACAGAATGTACCTTGTTCATCATTGTCTCATAAACTACTTCAGGTAAATATGCCAAGGTAGTTCCACTGTCGATAATTGCTTCTTTCTGTTTTCCAAGGTCAAAAATACTAGTTGGAATTTCTAGTATAGAGCCACCCACCTCAATATCCTTCAACACAACATTGTAATGTGCCCTGAAATTGATTTTATCAGAACAAATTATAGTCTTTAGACCTTACCTAATTGATGAAAGAAACCAAGAAAAGCTGAAAACTTCAAGCAGTAAAAGAGAAAAAAATGCATTGATGCATCAAGTTCGTCTGCACCAAACGTCCTAGTTTGCTCATGTCAGTTTCTTGGGCAATCATTATTGAAGAAAATGAAAAGCAAGATGTGATAGAGAGTTAATTAAATCTTGTTCAACCTAGATGAAACTGAACCTACTTGTTTGGCAGCATGGGAGTAGTATTAAATTTTGGTGATACCAATTCCCCAATTGCAAAGATTCCACCTCCATTTACACTGTCCAAGCAATGTGAAAAAACTCTTTTCACCTTTCCAGCAGAAGCAAGTTGTGAGATCATAGATGAATTTGACTGCCCCAATCCAAGTATTCCATCAACTGCATCATTTGAGGAACCCAGCCCACCAGATTGTACAGCTCCACACCTATCAATCACCAAATTCTTTCATGAACAGAAATAGCAGCATCATATAGATATGTTACCAAGTTCAACTTCAAACATACGTGCTCATACATAAATATAAGTAGCCATCAAGACCCCAAAAAACTAAGTAATACCCATCAGAGTAAAATGGCTTCAGATACTATCTACCCAAAGTCTTCAAGGAGCACAAAATGACCTCAGAAGTTGAGCAATACCCAAATATGACGGTCCCATTGGTAGATGAAGTTTGAAGGTCTCCAGTTGGACGATCAAAATGCAAAGTGTCCTTTACAAAATATCCAGCAGTTGAGCTTCCATCCCCGTAAACAACATTGTATTGGCAAGGAATTGTCTTATTGCATCCAGGAATTACGCCATTGTACGTTGAAGTACAGAACTCATCTCCACAATTAACACTCGAGGAAGAAGATGAACTCTTTGGATCATATAACCTCAATTTTATCTGCCACAAAAAAGAGAGTACAAATTGTCATAAAATAACTTTCATGTTCTAATCTAAAAAATAATAGGTATCATCCCAAGTTGTTGAAGAAGCATACACCAAGATCACTTTTATCAGGACACTTGTCACAGCCGACGCAATTCACCCATAAGATGTCACTTCCTGTATCGACTTGGACATAATAGTCATTCGATGGATTCCCTAATCCAATCTTGGTGAAATAGAGGCTATAAATACATTAATCAAATATCAGCAAAACCCAGGAAACAAGTTCTAGCTGGAGGAGAGTACTACATTCAACAAGCATAGATAACAGAGAAATCTCATAGGAAGTTAATCCGCCATAGCCATTTCTTACCTAGCTTCAGATGGATGGCCGTTACCACCTAAAGGCAATTGGGCTGCGTAGAGAATCCTTCTATGGCGTTGAGCATCATGGGCTTTAAAAGCACTGAGGCTTCGTTCTCGACCAGCAAACTTATGTTGGACCTTAAAAACGAGGTTGGCTCGTGAATGAATAGGCATGTCGAGTTCAATGACCAATACCAAGACCACAGTTAACATTCCCGCCAATCTGTGTAAATCCATAATATGCCACCTCCACCACCCAGTAGCTGTGTCTGAACAAAAGAGAGCGTTTTACAAATGATTGCCGGCGGTGGGTCGGATCGGCGTGTTCTTCCTCCGTTTTTTTTTTTTGGTCCGAGGAAGCAGTTTGAGATTGAATAGCGGATTAGGAAGCTTAAAAAAGGGAAATGAAGCTGACAAGAGATAACAGAGAGACAAAGAGGAGACGGAGATGAAAGGGAAAGCTTGCGGTTTCAACGGGAAGCGACACATCCTTTTCTGTTAGATACATGTTCTAAGCTCTAACCGTATATTTATAGTAAACAACGTTGTTGGTCTTTTTATCCTTTTTTCCAAATTTGTCGTCACCATGAATATTTCTCATTTGTTTCGGACAAGACAAGAACCGAATCGGCCCCGTACACCACTTAGATTACTACATTAAAGTTTCAGAAATTTCATTTTACTTGCACCCTACTCAAGTTTCTCTCTTTACTCGAGTCTTCTTCTGGAAATGGCTCTGTTTGCCCTCTTCTTTTTCTTCTTCTTGATGGAGCTCAAGAACAAGAATATGGCTTTCTTCAGTATCATCCACATTTTTGTTAACATCAATGAAAAGAGGAAAGAGTCAATCTTTACGGTGAAGTAGAGAAGCGTTCATGCTTCTTCTTCTTCTTCTTCATGAACAAGAAGATGGCTTTCTTCTGTATCATCTACATTTTTGTTTAATGCCAATGAAAAGAGAAAAGGTTCGATCTTTACGGTGAAGTAGAGAAGCATTAATACTTACATTGGAGGTTGCTGGTTCAAATGTTAACACTTACTTGTGGGGTTGGTTACTGAATCCTCAGATGTAGACCTTCTTAGGTAATAGCAGGTTTGGAGGTGTTTGATTCAGTTTTTGAAGAGTGATTAAGTTTTTTTTTTCACCGTAAATGCTGATTTTGAAAAAATTGAGTATTTGACTTCTAAAATTTAAAAATAACTTTTTTGAAAGTTAAAATATAACTTTATGAGAAGTTTAAATTTGAAATTTTTTTTAAAAAAAATTTTAGGTAAATTTTTTAATCAATTAATAAACCTATTTTTAATTCTTTTTATCTTTATATTTTATACATAATTTTCACAATACTCACAAATATATCTTCATGTTTATTTTGAGATTTATATAACATTAATTGACTTTTTATATGTTTTAATATTTATTTTTGATATTAATTTTACTTATATTATAATCCATATAAAAGATTTGGTTAAATATATTTTATTTATATTTTATATAGTTTAAAATTATATAATAATTAATATATTGTACTTTATATATTGTTTAATATATTTTAAATAATATTTATATTTTAAATAATTTTTATTACAAAATAAAATATAGCTAAAATTAAAAGTACTTTTTTATTTTTATGTTGTCAAATAATTTATTGTATGAAACTCTTTCAAAAAAATCTTTTTTAAATAACAGCTAAATAATCAACTGACTTCTTAGAAAAAAAATTTTAAAACAAATTCTACTGATAAAAGTTATACAAGTTATACTGTTAAAAACTTTACTGATATAAGCTAATCTAAACAAGCACTTATTATCGGGCTCTTTTGTTATCTCTTGTCGTAATTGGGATCAAACTGGGTTATGAACAAAGAGGATCTCCTGCCTAGTTGGCAGCTATTGTTGGAGGAGTTTGGTTTAATATTAGTTTTTAAATTTAATCTTGACAATGTAAAATTTTCGATTTACTATGTTACTTTTATTGATTTAAATTTAGTCATCGTTGCCATTATCACGTTCAATCCAAAATTTCATAATAAAGTAAAGATTGAGAAAGTTTGATGGTACGCAACCTTACTCATATATAATAAAAAGATTATTTCTGGTAAACTTATACGTAGATAAGACAATATAATAGTGATACATATTAAAAAAAAATGGGTAAAAAAAAGACACTAAATTATTAAATAAATAAAATTACAATAAATACATAAATTAAGAAAAAAAATAAAAAAATAAAAATTTAAATTTAGTGATTTCATTATATTATAATAATTTATTATGCGTTAAATTATATTATTAATTGATTATAAATTTATAAAATATAATAAATAAATAAATAACAGAGTTTGGCTTTAAACCCCCGGACGACGCCTCATAGATAAGTAGGGACACAACTGAGCATAAACCCTAAGTTTCTGATTGGTTCAACAGTGCGTGGGATCGAAGAGTAAGAGAATGGGATTAAAGCTCTTCGATGACGGCGATGCCGCTGCCTCCGACATATCGAAGATACAAGTGGACAAGGAATTTGCTCGCAGGTACGAGCACAACAAGAAGCGCGAGGATATCCAGAGATACGAGGAGCTTCGTAAGAAAGGTTTGATTGAAGATTCAGAGTCCGATTCCGGTTCCGGTTCGGAATCCTCCTCCGATGGAGATGATTTTGAAGAAGATATTGATGTCACTAATCCCAGCAAAACAAAGGATATGGAGTTCTTTAAGAATTTGCTCAAGGTAAGGAACCGCGACCCTTCTATTTATCAAAATGTCTCTCTTTTTCACTCCGATTCCGGAGAAGAAGAAGAAGAAGATGGGGAGAATAACAAGAATAAGAAAAAGGAGAAGGGAAAGAAAGCCGTTTATTTAAAAGATGTGGTTGCTCAACATTTGATAGAGGAAGGCCCTGAGTTTGATGAAGTTGAGCCATCTAAGGGAAAAACCAAGACTTATAATGAAGAACAGGATGATATTAAGAATGCGTTATTGGATGCGCTGAAGGATGCTGAGGATAATGGCGAAGAGGATTTTTTAAGAGTCAAGGACAAAAGTAATGAGATTGAAGGTGCAGACATTGATGATGGCGAATTGAAGGAGAGGTTGGGTGAGTATTTCGGTCAGGAAGAGGAGTTGGACGAGAACGGGATGTTTTTGAAGGATTTTTTCTTGAATAAGATGTGGGTCGATAAGGGGAATAAGGATGATAAAGGGTTTGATGAAGTTGATGAGTTGTTGAAAGATGAGGAGGAGATTGAGAAGCAAGAGGAGTATGAGATGAATTTTTTCAGGCATCAAGAGGATGCTGGGGATAGGATTATGGGTCATTCCAGGAAAATCGAAGGGTCAGTGAGGAAGAAGGACAATGCTAGAAAAGAGCAGAGGAAGAGCAAGGAGGAGAGGACAAAGTTTGCAGAGATGGAGAGGAAGGAGGAGTTGAAGCACCTTAAGAATTTGAAGAAGAAGGAAATGCAGGAAAGGATGAAGAATATTATGTTAGCTGCTGGGGCTAAGGGTAGTGATGATTGTCCGTTGGATTTGGGCGACTTGGAGGGGGAATTTGATCCTCAAAAATATGATAAAATGATGGAAAAGGCTTTCAACGATGAGTATTATGATGCAGAGGATATTGATCCACATTATGATCATGATAGCGATGGTGATGACGATGATGATGAGGGTGAAATTGAGAAGCCTGATTTTGGTAAAGAGGATGAATTACTTGGACTTGCCAAGGGTTGGGATGAACTTGATTTTAGTGGTGGCTTTTTAGCTGCAAGAGAAAGGAGCTTGAAAATAAAGGCCGAAAATGGTGAGGTTGAAAATGACCAAGATGAATTTCATGAAGAGGAGAGGGATGGAAGTACGCGAAAGAGGAAACGAAAAATGTCACTTGTCAAGAAAGTTAAAGAAGAAATGATGGAGGAATATTATAAGTTGGATTACGAAGGTACTATTGGAGACTTGAAGACCAGGTTTAAATATGCCAAAGTGAAACCCAAGAGATATGGATTGAAGGCACATGAGATATTGATGTTGGATGATAAGGATTTGAATCAATATGTTTCTGTAAAAAAGCTGGCACCTTACAGGGAGAAGGAATGGAAGGTACCAAATAATAAGAGACAACAGATCAAAGAGCTTGTCCGAGGAAAGTTGAAAAATGAAAAATCTGTTAAAAAGAACAAAAAGTTGGAGCAGTCAAGCAATGATCTTGGCGATCTATCTAGGAATGCCAAGCGAAGACGCAGAAAGGCAGAGCTCAAGCTGTCACATAGTCGACTCCTTGCATATGGAAAGGTACAACCTAAGTCTAAGAACAAAAGGGAGCACTGACCACAAGCTTTGAGGTAATTTACTACATGGTAATCATTAACATAGTTCTTGACCTTATCAGAGCTGCGGTTGATTAAGTGCAGAATGGTCTTTCCTTTGTCATTGGAATTACTTTTGAAAGACGATTGTTCCAGCTTTTGTTAGATGATCAAGATGAATTGAGAAAGGACTATAAATTTTCTTTTTCGGTGTAGTTATGCAGTGAAGAGAAGATCTTATGGACAACAAAATATCCGTTTTTTTTTCAGGATTTTACTGTTTTTGCTATTGAGGCCCATTTTTGTGTTGAGCTAATGTAAACTAGCAATGAGAATGTTTACTAATTTATAAAGCAATGAATTGATCTCCTACCATTTCAATGTGTCCCTATTCTTAGAAGTTGATATCTGGTTGTGCAATTTTGTCCTTTTCTCCATCTACAGATTATGTGCTTGTTGAGTTTCAGTATCAGGCATTTGCACAGGGCCTGGATGAACAAACCTCTCTTTATGACATGTCACCTATTCATCATCTCGTATGTAGTGGGCCACCATGATGAATTGAGAGGTTGCATTTTACTACCCCACTAGGTTAGTTGTCGCCTTGGCCCTTGGTGCATGTTTGAGACATGGATTCCTCTTAACTTTTTACACCATTCAATTGTCAACTTTTGGTTTGGTAGTTGAGAAGTTCCACCAGGGTTCTTCACTATTTACGTACTTATCCAACAGGTTGAAAGTTCAAGAAAAGGTAGTTAATCAAGCTCACTTTACACTTCTGCTTGCTTTAGACAATCAGAAAGTTGGAATCTCTTAACAGCATCGTCATCAAAGTGGATGGCCTAAAGAGATGGTGACACAAGAATCCATTTCATGTAATTCTCACTTTCTGCAAATGGAGGAAAGAAGAAATGTCAAATTAATTAGTGATGGATATAAGATTTTCTACTACATGAAGCTCATGATCTAAAGTATACGAATCTTTATTTGATGAATCGTTGCTAATTGATAATAGTATGACTACTTTGCTCGCCGCTTCAATGAGCTATCGACTTTGGTTGGCTGCATTGTTTTTTTTTGGAAAGTTAATTAAATCAAAGGAGGTCAGCTACAAGCCTGACTATATAGAACAAGACCATCCAGGGAGTCGGGATCAAAACCAGAAAAAGGGTAAACAAAGCAAAAAAGGTAGCCGTCAGCCCGACATTGTATCTCTAATTTATTGAAGGAACTGGTCTGTTACTTTGTTTTTCAGGTAAAGATTCTAAAAGTTCGTTGCTTTCTTCTCAAATCGCGTGGTTTGTTTGTTCTCTATTTTATTTTGGAAATAAAATCTTATTTCGTTGGATAGAATCAAAAAGAACACTCAGACAACGGCACCTCACTACGGATGACAGTTGTCTTCACTGTTCCTTTGAGGAATCTTCCCTCCACGCTGTGCACGATTGCCTCCAAGCACGTCGTGTGTGGACCATGTTGTCGCCCTAACTCGCTGTGACTCATTTTTTTACTCAACCTCTGAGCGACTGGATTCACACTAACATCTACACCTGCCGTCGTCTCCTGGGTCATGATTGGGCGATCATCTTCGGCCTCACTTGCTGGTTCCTCTGGATTTGGTGGAACCAGTCTCTATTTGATCCTCACTTCACTTGCCCCCCTCTCCTGACTCTTCCATTTTGTCTTATGCAGATCATCTCCGCTTGTCGTCCGCGAGGTGCCACAACCCTACCAGTCGAGTCCGGCCCCATCACGAGCTACACGTCCAGTGGAGCAAGCCGCCCCCGGATTGGATCAAGTTAAACACCGATGGTGCTAACAATCGCAACACCTGCACAGCCGCAGCTGGTGGCCTCCTCCGCGACAGTGATAGCAACTGGCTTGGCGGCTTCACTCAGAACCTAGGATGGTGTGAACTTTGGGAAGTTTTCACAAGCCTCTCTTTTGCCTGGCGCCTCGGCTTCCGCTGCATCGAGTTGGAGGTGGACTCGCTTGCGGAGCATAATCTACTCACCTCCACCGCTCACCGGATCCAAGTCGCCAACTCTATAATTATGGGCATCCACGAGCTACTTTTAAGGAATTGGTCTGTTGTTCATCGGCACGTTTATTGAGAAAGCAACAGATGCGCCGACTGGCTGGCCTCCCAGGCGGACCGCTTCGCTGTTGGAGTTATTTTTTTGATACTACACCTTCCGGGTGTCGCCATTTCCTCTTCGAGGATCAGTCGGGGATCTGTTTCCCTAGAACTGCTTTGTAATTTGCTCCGATATTTTTCTTTAAATAAAAAAAAAGAACACTCAGAGAACACTTTTACTATTAAACAGTGACTTAAAGAGAATTTGTGCAATGCAACATTTTTATATCAGAGGGATGGTCAGAGAATTTGTATTTATTCACACAGCTCAGACAAGGACGTACCCTCAATTTCCATGAATGAATTCATTAGTTGCTTTTCAAAAACCCTGACTTTCTCCAACAACGTCACCCCTCCCACGCACTTATCAAACATCTGATAGGCCGTTGATCAAGTGGTTTATCTTTGGTACTCCCACTTCCAGATGTCTTGCCTTTTACTCTATAAATCACTCGACTTGTTACGATCCAAATCATCCAATCCAACTTGCAAATTCTTCTTTCAATTGATGTTGGTAGTAGTTTCTTCATCAGTACCTACTGTCAGAGTTCTTAACTTTCCTGACCGACAAACATATTTTCGGTAACTACTACTCTACTCTATATAATTGCAAATGGAAAATGCTTCAACACCAACGATTTCATTTCTCTACCAACAGTTTCACTGCCTCACATTTAAAATCTTAAGATGCAACTTTTCACAGCAGATGTTGACATCTAATTCCCGCCATGCCATTCTTGCGTTTCTCGTTCCTGTGCTCCTCAGTTTTATTGGGATTAAATACCAAGGGAAGGCCACATCTCCTTTTGAAACTCACCCTGTAACAACCATGGCCTCCATCTTTAGTTTACTGTCCTATGGCTTAACATTTGCTTCTGAGCAGGCATTTTCTAAAACTCGTTTTGCACCCATCATTCGATCTTTCATGACGCTTTCTAGTTCACTGTCCTTGATCTCCTTGGCTTTGATATTGTTCCCAGAATCAATGCGGTTTGCTCTATATGGATCATACCTCCTACTTTCCATGAGAGAAGTATACTCCATCGTTGAAAAGCTGAGAAATCTGTTTCATTATCACCAGCCATTGCGTCTCAGGAGGAGACGACCACTTTTGCCAAGGAGCTCCATGGATGTTCATGTTCCGTACCTGCTTCATTCCTAACGTGGAGTTATCAAAACCAGACTTCACAGTAACTTGCATGCAGATCAAAATCAACTACATATGTTTGTGGAAAGCGTTTTCTGCAATATCAACAGGAGTCCTGCGGGAGTAGCTGCCACCTTTTTAGTCTGAACCCTTTTTCCAGGTTCTTACCATAAGCAACTTGCAACGTGTGTGCTCGAACAAACAGATTAAGGAAGCAATTACAGGGCTATTTGTTTATTAATCTGGAGTTGATGCTTCGGAAATTAAGCATACGAGCTTTCTATTCATCTGTGGACTACTCGATAGGGTTTAACTCTCAATGGCAGCAGCAGGAGAACTAGTTAAGACATTCTAAGTTGTGGGCCTTCTTCTTTATCCTATGAGATAGGCCCAACTTTATGTTTTCAATTAGGGATGTCAATATTTAAAATTAAAAATATAGAATAATTTATTTTTTAATTAAGTTTAGGTTTGAGCTATTCAGACTTAAACTTACCCAAAGCTCAACTCTTCCAAGTTAAACGATATTGTTTTGTTTAGAATAATAAAATCTCGAGTCAATTCTAAGCCTGGGCTTGGCCTATGGGCTGACCTATTAAAAACAACTAAATTAAGATTTATGAGTCAAGAATTATCATCCTTATTGAAATCTAATAAAATAATAATATATTTTAATTTAAGTATATATAAAATTTAATGAATTTATATTCAAATCCAACTTGAATATATTAAAGGGTACTTGGTTCACTTGAAAAAAGTGATAATACGATTTATAATGGATGTAGTGAAGAATGGAAATGGAAAAGTATTCATTTCTCTCGTAATTAAGAGGTATACAGTATTATGAGATAAATTCAAAAGTTTGTTCTTATTTATTAAATTGACTTAGGTATTGAAAACCATTGTAATTAGGGATGATTATAAGACCAAATCGAATTCAAATTTAATAAAAAAAGTGATAAGTCAAAGTTAAGAGTAAGCAAACGCTTGTTAGATTGAATTCTAAATTCTTTTAATTCAATATTTAAAATTGAATATGTGATTTGGATTTAGGTGGCAGCAAAAGAAAACAAGTAACTTTTTAAAGTCTTTTACTCCCATTGGTTTCATCGGAAAGTCTGAAATCTATAAGGCAAAGCCATGTTGCTGCTTTGGTGGCTTTTTTGGTTTCTGCTGTCTCGCCTCTCTATGTCTCAGTTTCAAATCAACATCCGAAACTAACCCATCTGACGGAAAACCCAAAGCACTCACCTAATCTACTCTAACATCTATATAATCCATCACAACCAACCCCATTTGTTGTCTCCCTGTGCTTGTCAAAACCCAAGCTTTCAAAGATGGCTTCTTCACTCTCTGCTACCCCATCTCCTTCACCTGTGGTTAAGAACTCCACCACCAGCTTGCCTCATTGCAATAACCCCAGCTTTTCCAGGGTCTGCTTTCCCCTCTCTCCCAACCCAAAGCTTCGATTTTTCACCAGGGTAATTCATCTTTCTTTGTTTTTCTTCTTGGGAATTTTACAAAGTTTGAGTCTTTAGTAGTTATCTATTGTCCTTTTGGTTTTACTTGAATTGGCTCCTTCATTTGGTTTTCCGAGGAATGTGGGGAATAGTGTTGATGTTTTTGAATCTTTAGTTTTCTTGTTGTTTTGGTTTGGCTTATGCTACATTTCAGGATTGGAATGCCATTTTCTACGGTTCTTAAATGCTTTACCTTTGATTTGATAGTTTATCATTTAGGATGGTTTGCTCTTCTTTTCCGTTTATGTTATTTCCCTTTGTTATTATCTTGAGATTCCAGAGAAGCTAAAACCATGAAAAGGAGTGGGAAACTAGATTATAAGATCTTTTTGGTTGATTTCATCATTGTTGACCCTTGAGCGATGGAAATAACATTAAAGATACAATGATATTGATGAGAATTTTGAGTTCCATTACATAATAAAATGCAGTTCATTTGATTGTTTTCTACAATTCCTCGAATCATTGAGGTTTATCTCTTTGTTTAACTTGATGAAAATCTATTGTCAGTTAACTTTACTTTGTTTTTTTTTTTTTTAATACCAATTGTACGGCAATTTCTGGAGAATTAGGAACTGAACTCGATTCAGAGTTAACTCGTTGCTGACGAAAAATGGGAATCAAAGAAAAAAGAAATTGAATTACTACATTTAATCTTCATCTGTTTCAATGGAAACAGCCAATAGGAAGCCACATCGAAATGTTGCATGCCTGTGCTGTCATTTTAAAGTAGAAAGTGTCCCACGCGACTATTGACATGTCAGTCAGTTGTTGCAAAATCTTAAATGAAATTAATGGAGAAATTTGATGTCTTGACATTTTGTGACATTTTATCTCCAGAACATGAGAGTTTGCTTCTCTTTAACCACGGTCTAAACAAGATTTGAACTGTTATGTATCAACTTCTTTGTAGGCCTCTCCGTTAAGAAATGTTTGTATTAAGGATCAGAAAAAAGGGGAGAAAAAAAAAACACCTGTAGCCTATAAGTTATTAACTTCTATATCTTAAAAATTGTGCTATCTATTGTCTAGCTTTCTGATGGAGTAAGCAGTGGACAAATTTAGTTTTCTTCTATTTGTCTTTAAATAAACTTCTCTGAGCAATTACTTGACCACACACTGGAGGTTTAGCATAACTTAGTAGTCCATTGCATATACTGTCTGCTTGTTGCTGAAACAATAAATTTCAGAATGCAGTTGCAGTCATTTTG
Organism: Erythroxylum shatona; assembly: GCA_027568895.1. Taxonomy (NCBI): domain Eukaryota; kingdom Viridiplantae; phylum Streptophyta; class Magnoliopsida; order Malpighiales; family Erythroxylaceae; genus Erythroxylum; species Erythroxylum shatona. The sequence goes on from JAOSBK010000007.1 coordinate 32,788,254, forward strand.
AGAGGTGTTAGGATGTGTACGCTTTATTGTTCTTTTTGTTGCAAGAGCAGTAGTTATCGGGGTAATCATTGATGTTAGTACGATGGAGACCAAACAGATTGGTCATGGTCCAAGTAGATCTGTATAGTGGGTTGCATTGTGAGCTTGTAGAATGTTGTTCTTTTTGTTGCAAGAGCTGCAGTTATCGAAGCAATCATTGATGTTAGTATGATGGAGACCAAATGGATTGGTCATGGTCCAAGTAGATCTGTCTAGTGGGTTGCATCGTGACCTTGTAGAATGCAATTGGCAGACTAAGCTAGTATGGTATGCTGATGATTTCTTAAACTTGAAGACAAGAGAAATGCCCTCATGCATTCTCTCTCTTGTACAATTTTTGACATTTTAGGCGTGCACATTTTATATCTTATTCACTTTGTAGTCTCAGAAACTGTTCATGTGATTGAGGCATTTTGAATCTCATTATTACAAATCTGGAGCTGCTCTGTTCATTTACATTGCCTTTTCTTAATGGAATTCTTCTTATGATTAGACTATATTCTACCAGTTTTAACCATTTATTTACATTTCATTTCAAATTAGCATATTGAGACTCTTTTATAAAGAACTAATTTTTGTCAATATTATGGGTTTGCAGCCTGGTCACAACTGTTCCACTGTGGTGAAAGGACAATTGAATGAGGTAAGCTTCTTTCAAAAGTTTCCGTTAGCAGATCTATTTTCAAATCTTCGTTCCTTCCTCGACACGCTTTTGGGGTCATCTGTTGCCTTCAAGGTTGCTGTCGAGGGATCCTCAAATGCTGCACCATCATCTCCTCCTAAAACAGAAGTACCATCACAGGAAGCAAAGGATGCTAAGCAATCAAATGAACCTTCACCTCCAACTTTGGCTACGGAGGAGACTATCTCTGAATTCATTACTCAAGTTTCAAGCCTTGTTAAGTGAGTGAATTGAATCAAAATTTGTACTTTTCACTCACATAAGACTCCATTTTTATCGTAACAAAGATATTCTTTACTTGTTGCAGACTTGTTGATTCAAGGGATATTGTAGAGTTACAGTTGAAACAACTTGACTGTGAAGTGATAATTAGGAAAAAGGAGGCCTTGCCTCAACCACCATCTCCTGTTCCTGTTATAATGAGTTCGCCATCGGCACCACCAGCAATACCACCAACCCTTCCTACAGCTGCTCCTGCAGCATCTAGCCCTGCATCTTCTGCTGCACCACCACCTGCTCCTGCTGCTGCCAAATCCCCAAAGTCTTCACATCCACCACTTAAATGCCCTATGGCAGGAACATTCTACAGAAGCCCTGGCCCTGGTGAACCCCCATTCGTGAAGGTAAATAACTTCTATTGGTGCTTTTACTGTTTCTCATTGATGAAAGTTTATGCTTGACGTGGAAAACGATAAGCATTTCCATTCTAGGTTGGAGACAAGGTGCAGAAGGGGCAAGTCTTATGCATCATTGAAGCCATGAAATTGATGAATGAGATAGAAGTAAGTTTGAAGTATCTTCTCCATTCAGTTTTACTAGTGCCTGTTTTATCATAATTAGCTCTTAGTGAACAACAATTGTTTTCTGTGGACATGGATGCCTGCTAGATGAATGAGGATATAAAGTAACAGGTCTTCAACGTTAAGTTAGATTGTAACAGTATATTGATGATCCGCATTAGGATGTACTGGCATGTGAGTTTATATGATCACTGATGCAGCATTTACCCGTGTGTTAACTTTCTCCAAACGTATCACTCTTCAGGCTGATCAATCTGGAACCATAGTTGAGATCCTTGTAGAAGATGGCAAGTCAGTCAGTGTTGACATGGTAAGACTTTGTTCTTCCTTTGACAAACAAACCTTAAAAGTTTTTTCAATTTCTGTCAAGTGATTTGGATTTACCTTTTGTCACCTCGACAGCCTCTGTTCGTGATTGAACCTTAATGCTTCACCTCCAAGGGACTAGTTAAAAAGAAACCAGCAAGGATCTAGATGCGAGCGAGAGTAATTGTTGGTGATGTTGGGAGTTGAGGGTCCTTTGTGTTTTGTATTAGGATGTTTTGTTTGAAATTAAGCTTTTACATATGAGAATCACAACCGACTTCCCATATGAACTAATTCGTTTACTTCGAAACTTGTAAGCAACAGAGACTGTATTCTTTTTGCAGTGTATTTTTCGAGATAATGGATTGGTTTTGTAAGTTGATTTTGCTTAATGTTGGTGAGGTCCTTTTATTTTGCATCTCGGAAGCAAAACAGGACATTGAATCTACATTTCTTCAAAAGGTCCACTTGCTAATGATCTTCTGAACTGAAAACCTTAGTAGAGCTTTAATGTGTTTCTGGGAAACCATTCCAAGGATCTTTATGTTCTGTTTCTGGAACTGGAGTTGAGCTACCAGTTCTTGAAAACCCACCTGATATCTAAAACTTCATACCAGATAAGTGATCCTCAAGTAAAATTAGCACAGAAAAGGCACAGCAAAATTCATAAAGGTTACTTTTGAGGAAATGAAATCTTCTATCAGAATGTTATTGTACGGGTCCCGAAAACATAGTAACTTTTGACTATCTGAAGATGCAGAACATGGAGAAGAAAAGAATGACTCGGATAGTTGCAAGTCAAAATTCTGCAAAAAAGGAACATTTCGATTCCCGAAACACCAGTGAAACAATCCCAGATAAGCGAAGCTAGCCCATTTCCATTTCCATCCTCTCGTGAACTTATTTCAAACACCTTGCGAACAGAGCATGACAGACCTCAAATTTGCCTACCAGCAGCATCAGCAACAAAGGGCAGGTAAGGAGTCTTACCCAGAACACAACTCACCAGCCCGTACACAAAGCAGAAGCAACTAAACACGAACACCGCATTATGACCCCAAACCATCAACTTGAACCCAAACCCACTTCGACCCGGGTTAAAGATTCTAGCCAAAAGCAAAGGCACAACCAAGAGAACATCCAAGGTCACAGCTTGCATCGAATTGAACCTCACATACTGGCTGAAACTAGGGTTTCTGACAACCCCTAAATAAAGACCAAAAAAGGCGACGAAACTAGCATAGGGAACGGATCGGTAGAGGCTTAAGAGAGGTACAAGGGGTTCAAAAAGGAGACCCAGAGATGGGTATTGGGTGAAAAGGAAACGACCGTACTGTAGAGAGTTGAAGAAGGGGAGTGTGTAAGCGACGGCCGATATCAGACGGTCTGTGGCCGGCGTGGGATTGTATGACATGCGGGTGACGGTTGATTTCGGCGACCGGCGTGAACTGGACAGTGGGTTGAAAGAGAGAGATAGAGGCGGTGTCAAGGAAGAAACAAGGTGACATTTTGATACCATTTTCGAAGTGGGAATCGGTGAGAATCGCAGTAGAGAGGCTGAAGCCATTGTTCTTCTTCTTCTTCCTCTTCCAAGAAATGGGGTTGAAGGAAGAAGGTTAAAGATTCCTTTTTTGTTTTTTTCCTACTTCTGAGTTCTGTGTTGTTTAGGGAAGCAATGTGCGTATACTGCATTCAGTTGGGCCTCATTGATTGGACAAGCCTTGGATGACAATTTTTAGATTGAATAAGGCAAATTATTTTCGATAAAATTAATAAAATTTTATTTCGATCAATCATACTTATGAACTCTTTAATAAGCTATAAAATGGTAATTTAGACTGATTATTATTTAAATTTGTTCATATTTAACTTGTAAATTATTATGATTCGTTATATCACAAAATAATAAGGAATTCGAGCTTAATCATGTCAAACACTTTTTGCCACTGCCTCTGCTACCAACATGTTATGATGGACATGTTTTTGTTTCAAAGATGAAAAGATTGCAAAAGAGTTAATAGAATCCTCCATAGATTTCACCCAAGCTGCTTGTGATGTTAACATCACTATAGTTTCATGGAAACAGTAAACCAGAAAGACAATAACAGAAGGGATTGCCTCCAATCCTATGTAGTTGTCTTTGCTCATGGAAACAGTAAACCAGAAAGACAATAACAGAAGGAATTGCCTCCAATCCTATGTAGGTCTCTTTGCCTGTCTGATTCTTGCAAATGCAAGCCCTTCCGTCAAAGCTCATCCTGCACCCCAAAATCAAATACACCAAATAAGAACAGTTGGGTTACTAGATTGGTATTAAGCATGTAAATGAAGAAATATAAGAAGCAGAAGACTCAGTCTTACATGATAATCATCCATGTAATCTCTCGGATCATGCTGCAAAATAACACCTTTTTCATTAGTTTCCGGAAAAGATCATTACCCTTAAAAAAAAAAAAGTTTGATTTCTTCATACAATCTTTAGAAGCATAATAGCAAACGATTCAGACACAAACCTTTCTGTATCTGTCTCTATATCGATCTCTCCGATGTCTGTCGTACCCTCTTTCTTTTCTTCTCCTTTCACCGTCCTCTCTAGCTCTCTGAGCTTCCTGCACAACCCCAAAATATCTTTCACAAAAAAACCAGAAGCTGATAGATAATTTAGTGAATAAATTAGTCTAGTTAAGTTAACAACCTCTTCCTCCTTCAATTTTCTTATTTTCTCTGCTTCTTCAAATGCCTCCTTTTCGATCTGAATGTCCCAACAAACAATCCAAATTAGTCCTATGAAATCATATAGTTCCATTTCCACACATCAACTGCCAAAGATAAGTACTTACCTCCCTGTTTGCTAGAACTTCTTGTACTACTTGTTTCGCATACTCAGGATCATCACATATTAGCACATTATCAAAAATTGATCCAGCCTTCACCTGCAATCACAATAAAGAGAATATGTGCTATGGTATTACTGATTTAGAATATGAAACCCAGAGCAGAAAATGGTGAAACTTTTAAGTTTCCGTACCTGCCATACTTCGATCCCAACATACTTGATTGGCTTAAGCACATAAAGGTCAGGGTCATCTTCAAACTCTGAAGACACACAAGGGAGGAAATTTTCAGAATGGATACTCCTTCAAAAGGACAAATAGGAAAGCAATTGCAGCAAATGACAAATAAGAAAATACCTGGATTATCAATATAAGGAATCTTCCACTTCCCTTTGTAGTTAGGGTTCTTGATCTTCTGCCATATTATAATAAATTTGCATGATGAGAATCTCTTTTAAGTACAGAAGCTTGTAACTTATTAAAATCCAAATTATCATACCTTGGGCTTCCATGGTCCTTTGTATGCTGGGTTTGGTATCTTTGGGGGTTTCCATATACCATTCTCTTCATCGTCCCAGTCTTCAGGCTAATCAAAGAGAAAGTGATGGTGCGATTTAGCTTTTCATTCTTCTGTATTATCATTAATCATATAACCAGTAGGAATCAAATCACGAAACAATGGTGTTCGTATTATCATCAAGAAGTCTATATGAGACATAGTTAACTGGTAACAGATTGATCGGTGGTTTAGTGGTGGCACAAGAATTCAAAATGCGGATAACCATGTGGTTTGTTTTTCCAAGAACTTAACTTACAGCTAATCAACTAACCTCTTTAGCTTTTGGGTCCGGAATTTCTTTCGGAATAGAATCATAGCCCTGCATCATGAAGATAATAACAGTTAAGTACACACCACTATATCCAAAACATGGACAAAAAAGAAAGAAAAGAAGTTTGACGCATACTTTGGGCTTCACAGCATCAGGATCATCAATGTACTCTCTGTCATCCCAGTCTGCAGGCTGTGAAAATGGAAAGGAAGCCAGTGAAAGGTTATAGCATCTAAGTTCACTCTTGAATCAGCAATCTAAAATAAAATCAAATTCAAGCTCTTGAGCGTAGAATCTGGAAACCTTTTTAGCATTAACTTCTCTAATCTTCCGCGGGGGAAGGATATCCCAATCTGTATACATGCTTCCTGAATCCCTTTCACGACCATCAATTAGGAGGCTATAACTTGCATCAGGTCTTAGGATGAATGTGTAGAAATGAGTCAACTTGTCGGTTTCACATTCCAAAGCCTTCTTAATAGGATAGTTCTGACCCTGGTAAGAAAGAATGACATGCAGCTTCTTTGTTTGTGTTCCGCAGATATCTGGTCCAAACATCAAACTGCAGAAATTGGCAATTGATGTCAATAGAAAACCCTTCAAGAAACAAAGCAATGAGAAACAAGAGAAGGGTGGAGAAGGAAATGGAGGGAGGAAGAAGGAGAAAGAGGAGTGGGTTGGCTAGGAAGAATCTTAGCAGTGAAGAAGTGATATTTAAAGAAAGCTAACGAAGGAACTGATGGCAAGAAAACTAATGAAGGTTCTAACCCCGATCTAAGACATAACAACTGAAATATAAGTGCATTACTTCATGCACAAAACCATAAAAGACCCAATAGTAGACGCACCTGTACGGGGTGTCTCCACCAAATTTCTTTTGATTTACAAAACCCGAGAGAAGTTTTATGTAACCACCACCACACTCAATGTCCTGCTCAAATCTTATTGAGTATTGAAGGACCAATGTTCTGTTCTTGTTGTTAAATTCTGGTATCTTTGCAGACATCGCAAAATGTCTGGCATCAGTGGTTGTCTGAACACCTGCACAATATCCAATTAGAGAAACATTATAGCACCTGCTAGGATAAGATCATTTGTTTTGCAAGATAAACACAAAAATGAACACCAAAGAATGAGTTTATGTCATAGCTCCAACCTCAAGATATTGTCACATAAACAGAGTTCTCTCTAGTTGCAAACATTCCTATTCTTCCCTTTCTGTTGCATTTTATCAGGTGAATATATGTGTGTACGTGTGCGTGCACGCGTGCGCTTCAGGTGATTCAATATGATGTACTTGCTCTGACATTAAGTATCTCAATTAGGGAATATGATAATACCTTTATCGTCTGGATCTCCAGACCACTTCCCAGCTGTGTGTTTGAATGACCCTGCTTTTCCTTCACTCCTCTTCCAATCAGATTTAACCCATCGGCTTTGCCAACCATCTGTTTCCCAAGACATAGGAGAAGTCAACGACACAACTAACTAAATAAGGTTTGAGCAGTTAAACACATAACCATAATCAAGCCAAAGCCCTTCCTTTTCCTGAAGCCATAGCAATAATACCCAGAAAGGTACTTCCTTTCAGTTAAGCAAAGAAGCACATTAGAAAGGTACTACTCTTTCTAAAGGAGCTCTCTCAGCAAAAGAAAACGTCACATTTGCAATTAGATCACGACCTTACACCACAAAAGTAAAAAACTAAAGAGAAAGGCTCGTTAAAGATGGAATCTTTGTTTTCTTATGTAGCTTATCGAGAGGCAAGAACGTATCAGAAGCCAAAAAACAAAAAGTAACTACATACACTATCAACGAAATAGCTTCAACTTCCACGAGTCAAGTTTTGAACTTGCAATCTTCTGATTCCAAGTTATGGATGATGAGGTAAGGTGGAAACTTGTTACTGTCTCCTAATCGCATCAAATTATAGTTTAGCGCAGACAAAAAACAACCTATAGTTACAGAGGAGCTTACCTTCAAAGGTCTCTTCAAAGATGATCTCGGAGGCTGAGAAATGAATCAGACTCAGAAACAGCAAGAACCAAAGCTTAAACAGAGGATGAAGCTTGGTCAAGACGAGCTCCGCCATTGTAAGCAAAAAAGAACTGCTGCCTCACTTTACTGCGAGCTAGCTAGGTGACCCTCTGTGACTAGTTATAGAAAAGTATGATAACTAAATACCCTGAGTTGAACATGGAATTGCAGTCGTGCCACTTGATCATGTTCTTTCTTACAGCACTTACTATAAGTAACGCGATCTGATTTTCATTAAATTAAAATGTTAATGGCCAATGAGGAGGTGAGTGAGATAACATGTCTAATTACGTTGGTCTCCACCGGCCATAGTTGATTTCTATGTCTAGACCTTATTCTTTTTCTGTTTATTCTGTTATTATTGCCATTTGTAGTTACAGTAAGTAAACATGGATCCTCAGTATTTCCAAAACCGAAGACAGAAACGAAAGGGAAAATAGGGAAAAAAAAAAAAAAGACAACATCTTTGCAACATGAGAGGGACTATTGTCTGAATTTCCTGGAAACCGCAATGCCAAAGGGAAAAAAGGACCAGTCTTTGGTTGTTGGAAATAAAGGCTAACGCTTTTTTGTTATGAGAAAGGACTCAAGGATAGTAGTGAAGAAGAGAGGGTCAGGGTCAGGGTCAAGGTCATCCTTTAGTGTTCTATGATTGTGTGGTGGGTTGACTTCCCTGTTCCTTTAGACCTTTCAAAGTCTTCCTCTGTCTGTCCAGAGAGTTCTGTCCAATGAAGATGTGGAGAAAGCAAGTGTGATGCATGAGAGCACAGATTGGCCAATCAGATTTGAGGAAACTATCTGTTAGCCAATCAAATTTCTCTGATGATGCAGCCCACCAACACGTTTGCAGAGAATGTTTCGCATTTGTTTCTATTTCTCTTGAGTTTGAAGTTGTGAATGGTAAAGTTGACTGACTAAGCTCTTAGTTAAATCTGTTAATTATTCAGAAAAAGTTTGAACCTGTTTATATAACAAGTTCTGAACTTTTTCAATTCCGACCTAAAATTGTATATATAAAATATTTCGACTAACCTATTAAAATCGGAATCAAAATTGAGACTATTTTGCCAATTGGAAGTTCATGTTTGATCAATTAGGGATTCACGTGACCATATATACCTGTGTCGTTGGTCTCAAATCGGTTCCAAGATTAAGCCCAAATTATCATCTTACGGACAATAAAGAAGTAATAAGATCCCACAAAAATAGGGTTCATAAACAAAAGATAAAATGATATCTTAGGAAATAAACTATTGAGGAAATAAGGAAATAAAGAAAGTAATAAAATTGAAAATATTTTGCAAACACTTTCCCTCAAGTTGGTGAATATATGTTGATTATTCCTAGCTTGTTGATTAACTCTTCAAATCTGATTCTAGTAATTGCTTTTGTGAAAACATTTGCAACTTATTTGCTAGTGGGAAGGTGAGTTAGATCAATCAAACTAGAATCTACTTTCTTCTTATAAAATGACGATCTATCTATACGTGTTTAGTTTGATCATGATCGATATGATTTTTTGCAATTTCAATAGTTGCTAGGTTGTCACACCAGAACCTCATTTGAGGCTCTACTTTGATCTGAAGTTCAGCCAAGAGTCTTTTAATTCATATTTCTTCACAAATTCTCAATTTTATTACTCTATATTTAGCCTCTACACTGCTTCTAGCAACCACTAAGTGTTTTTTACTTCTTCAAGTTACCAAATTACCACACACAAAGGTACAATGACCTGTTGTAGACCTTCTATTAGTCACTGATCTAGCTTAATCAGCATCTGTGAATACTTCAATGCTCCTTGTCTCACCTTTCTTGAAGAATAATCCTTTTTTAGGAGGCATTTTCAAATACTTCAAAATTCTGAATACCACATCCATATGTTCCTATTGAGGGTTAAACTTACTAACCACACTCATAAGAAAACTAATGTCTAGTTGAGTGTTAGAAAAATAGATCAGTTTTTCAACTAATCTTTGATATCTTCCTGTATCTACTAGTATATCTTCTTCTTTAAGAATCAATTTATAAGTTGATTATATAGGTATCTCAGTAGGCTTTGACCCTATCATCCCAGTTTCCTGTAAATGGTCAAGTGTATACTTCTTTCGAGACACAGAAATGCCTTTACTAGATCTGGCCACCTTCATCCCCAAAAAATATCTTAAATAGACCATACCCTTAACTTGAAATTCTCAGGCCAAAGCATCTTTTAAGTCCTTCATGCCTTCCTAATCATCATATATAATAACAATATCATCATCATAAACTATAAGAATAGTCACTTTACCATTAGTTTTCCGTCAAACAAACAAGGTGTGATCAGTTTGACATTAGTAGTAGTCAAGTTTTTTCAATGCCTTTGAAAATCTATCTAGCCAGGCCTGAGGTGATTGTTTCAAGCTGTAGAGTGATTTTTACAGCTTGCATACTCTCTAAAGATGTGTAGTTTCTTTTAGTCCCGGAGGCATTTTCATGTATACCTCTTCTTCAAAATCACCATTGAGGATGACATTTTTTACATCTAATTGTTATAATGGCCAATTAAGATTTGCAGCTAGTGATAATAGAATCTTAACAGTATTGAGTTTGGCTACGGGTGCAAAAGTCTCATGGTAATCAATCCCATGCGTCTGTGTGAAACCTCTAGCTACATGTATTGCTTTGTACTGATTAATGCTTCCATTAGGATTATATTTGATGATGAACACCCATTTACAGCCAACCACTATTTTTCCCTGTGGTAAATTTGTCACTACCCAGGTCTGGTTCTTCTTGAGTGCATTCAATTCATCATATATAGATTCTCTCCACTTAGGATCCTTCACTACTTCCTGGAAACTTATAGTAATTTTTTCAGTAGATAACTGAGTCACAAAAGCCTTAAAATGTAGTGATATAAGAAACAAAATTTTTGTTTGGATGCTTTGTACAAGATCTTACTCCCTTCTTGAGAGCTATTAGCCATCTTAACTCCTCATAATTTGCAGTAGGTTCTAATTCATGGCCTTGATCGGAAATTGTGATAGATATTTCTGGTTTTGCTTCACATCTTGCATATTGTTTGCCTTTCCTCCTTGAGTATAACCATGGTTGCACCTCAGGATTTTTGTCTTATTGTCTGTCCACCGTAATTTTAGTATCCTTCTCTTTATAACATTCATTGTTTTCTGTGTAATTATGATCAAGTTTGTGACTAGAATTGGCTATATCAATAGCTTTAATGGGAATGGTGGTGTCAGGATCTAGTATCTCAAGTTTGGTGTTATCAAAATTGTGTGTTTCAGAGATGGTTTCATAAGAATCAGGTATGGTTTGATAAGGACTAGAAAAAATAGAGATGCTTTTAGGAGAATCAGAGTTCCTTTTAGGTTTGGTTAAGTCATGGCTAAATGCAGAAGGAAGAATTTCTTGGTGTAATATGTCTGGTGAGCCATCGCTTCCCAAAAAGAACCATTCACTCTCACTTCTCTCCCCCTAAATGGGTGTTTTTCAAAGAAGGTCACATCCAAAGTAACAAAGTAATGCTTTAGAGTAGGAGAAAAACACTTTTAACCTTTTTTAGTAGAAGAACAACCCAAGAAAATACACTTAAGGTGTAATATACTACTCTCACAAAGCATATACTCAGCATACAAGAGTATATCCGAGCATATACACTACAGGATTGGCACGTTGAGCAAATACATTATCTTATTTATGACATCATAGTATCACATGATCTTCAAAAGATCAAACTTTCCCATTTCATTTACAAACATAACATTCATTGTGTCGTTACAATTCATAATTACATTACATATCATTAAAGAGGGTTTAATCTCAGTTACAAAGAGTGCAACATGAAATGGAATGCTAAACCAAAAGTATTATATCTAGACTTTGCAAGTATTAACTAACCAGACCTTTGAGTCATTCTTGTTTCCAAGATTGACAGTACTAGACTTTTACTAATTTGCTTTAAAAGCTAGGTCTCTTTCATACCTGAAAATCGACATTGCAATTTTGATAAGTTTGCAAACTCTGTGAATGAACCATCATCGATGTGCTCACTCAAGCTAGAAGACAACCATCACAAGTATATAACCAAATTCACAAGTATATCACATTTTCCAATTAGAATTTCACATCACCTTTCATCATATTTCAGTAAGTTCAACATGTACACAAACTTTGTATATTATTATATTTGAACAATTCAGCAATTCATCAAAAATTCATTCATACTATCAAATTTCACAAGTGCAACATGAATATGAACATTTCATATCATCATTTCAGAATAAACCAATCATTCATCTCAATCATTCATATGATGCATGTCAAATTATAAATATGCAACTGCACATGTGACTCTACTTTCATTTTTATTTTTTTATGACAACGCCTATTTACTATCTTGTATTCATTATGGATGCTGGGCTCATTTCATTTACTGTCCCGTATTCATTAATAACTGAGCATGTGGTTCTTTGTGCACATTCATGAACTTTAAGCTTTTTTTCATGTCGGTCACAACTCCTTTATCTAATAATGCATATCAATGTGATGAAATGCATCAATTCACATATTATGCTATTAATGCCTTTCATTCAATGTGCTCAATCATTTATCACATTCTTCATATCTGAGTTTGTCATTCAGTATTCAACATTCAGTTGAGTACACATTTTCCATATTCATATACAATCAGAAAGCACTTCCAATACAATCTTGAATATCAAACTTCTCGAACCAATAATGTCCGAAATCACGACAATCATATAAATACCACTTCAATAATTAAAAGTTAATAAAAAAACAATTCAATCTTAGTGATAAAGCATCTAGGTTAACTCACAGTACGCTCCAGATAAGTTATTGCCTCGACAATTCGACAATGTCTAGATGCTGACGACAATTTGTGCTTCTATAGTCATGCAATACACACATATTTACACATCACTAACTTGTTTAATCAAATGAATATTCAATCACGCACATGTATATGTGTCATGTTCAGTACATGCTCAATTGACTTTTCCCAGGTATGTATCCTTATTCACAAATCTTGACCATTCATACATCATAGCTTGGATATAACTAGTTGGCAATTATATTTATATCTTAAGTAAACTTGATTACTCTCAATTTATCAATTATACATTCAAATCCTTGCACACACACAAACACACACACACACACACACATATTTGGATCACATTTGCATTCATAAAAGTACCTTCATTCCTTTAATAACTTATAAATTCTAAATTTAGGTACATTGATATCAAACAATCCATTCCTTAAGTTATAACATCATTTAACAACCTAAACTTATTGAACCTTTAACCCATTAATCAAACAACTATCTAAGTTCATTTCAAGTCCAAATACATCAAAATAAAATGACTTATCCTTATATGGTTAAAATATCACACAAAACAAAAAAATTCTCACTTCCATGCATTGCCCACAATCACGGTATTCCTTCAATTTTTTTTCCAAATTTTAACACCTTTATGATAATTCATTAATTATACCTCAGTTATACCTTAATTCTACTTTAACCCTGCATCATTTTCATCTCCAATTCTAACTCAAAATTATTCAATTGGTAGATCATAAATTATATTCTTTCACGTATCAAAAACTAAATAAAAACTATCTTTCACTATCATACATATAGTCCTAGATTTTTCCCATTTTAAGAACACTACACTAGCACCTTTCTTTAGCATAAATTCACCTTTAATATTATACTTCAGATCCCAATCCAATTTATCCATGTAACAACCTATAACCTACGACTCTTATACATCAAGAACAATACATAAAAATATCCCAGTTTATCCATCATATTCCAGCACACTTCATCATCAACATCACATACAATTCACCCTAATTCAATCATCATAATCTTTCTATTATAACCTGCCATAAAAATAGCACTTTACTTGTCTAGCTCTAATTTCACGTTAATTAATAAGATATCTTAGCCCTCAAAGCTTGTAAGCATACTCCAAGAACAAAGTGGGAATAGGAAGGGGTTTCACAACAATATGAAGGCGGCATAATTTTGGAGTGGAAAGGTGTAGAATTTTAGCAAAATTCAAGGTTGTGAGGGTTGGGTGTGTCAGTTGATGGTGAGAAGGAAGAAGATGGTAGCATGTAACAAGAAAAAAAACAAAAAAATGGTCTTTAATGTGTGGAAATCATAGGTGTAGGTATGTGGTGAGGGAGTGGCCACTCGTCATGACATTTTTCATGTTAAGATCCAAGCCTTATGTCTCATACCTCAATTACCAATTGTTACTTATTGTTTGGTCCATTTGTCACATAGTTTCCTAAGCCATTTTTCACCCAATAATACCATCATTTGTCACTCATTTATTCAAGCCATTTGTTAATCTATTATTAATGTCATGTGTCATTATTTTATGGGCCTAGTCACCCTGAATCTCCATGCATCAATTTATCTTGCCATTTACCAATTTTCCTAAAATAGATGCACATATTACTTCATCAATCACCCAATTGTAACAATAAATTCCAAATTACTAATTATAGTTCATCAAACCAAAATTCAAGACATAATCAATACACAGTCACATCATAATCATTAAAAAACTTTCATACCTCGAAACATACCAATTGAGTGCATATACTATCCTTACAATGTTTCTAAATCATGATTTATGTGTGTATGCGAATATTATGCATGTAAATGACATGCACCTCAAGAATTCTCAAATGATATAACTCTTATGACTTAATCTAACCATTAGACCCTAAGTATAGAAACAGGCTAGTTTTCCACAATGGTAATTATGCACAAAGGCAACACAACCAAAAATATCTTTGAATAGAGTATTAACAAAGGGAACTGAGGAATAAATCTCAAGCAATTATTATAAAGGTGTATGAAACTCCAAAACTTTTAATGACATTCTATTTATTAAATAAGCAAAAGTGAGAATAACATCCCCCCAAAAATGATTCGGAACATTTGTTAGGAGCATAATAGATCTAGCAACCTCAAGTAAATGTCTATTTTTTTCTTTTCGAAAGATCATTATGTTGTAGTGTATTAGCACATGAGGTCTGATTTATAATACCATTGCCGGTTAAAATTTGATGAAAGGATTGACTTAGATATTCTTTACCATTATCACTTCGTAAAATCTAAATTTTTGTGTGAAATTGGTTCAATTTAAAGGAATAAAATTCCTTAAATACTTGGACAAAAGATATACCTAAGTCAATCTTATATGATCATCAATAAAGATTACAAATCATTTAATATTGTTTTTAGTTCTGACCGTTGATGGCCCCAAAGCATCACTATGAATGATGGAAAAAGGCTTAGTGGGTTCATAGGCTCGGGATGTATAAAAATTTCTGGTGAGTTTAGAGAGTTGATAGAATTCACACTGAAAAGAAATTTCCTTTTTTATTGAAAAGAGTTGGATATAATTGCTTCGTGTAAGATAAATTATGGTGACCTAAACTATACTGCCAAAGTGTTATTTCTTCATTAGAAGATAAAATAGCATGAGCTTTATTCCTTCTTAAGTTGCAAATGTAATATAATCCCTTAAACTCCCTAGTGTTGCTAATCCTCTTCCCCGATCCATCATCACCAAAATTAGCTGTCTAATTATGTTCTTTAGTAATCCTTTTAACATATAACGTATTACAATCCAAGCCAGACACATAAAGAGCATCACTTAAGATCAGTTTATCATCAATTATAACAATCGCAATCCCCTAAACTTTTAGAACCTGTCCATTAGCTACCTTGATAGTCCTATATACAGGACAAGGTTGTACATCAACAAGTAATGACTTATCACAAGTCATATGATCATTAGGCCCTGAATCAACAATCCAAAGACCACAATTTGGGGTTTGAACCCGTAAAGCAATACAAGTATTATTTGTTTAAACCATGTTACTAGTTGATAAAACCTTTTTAGCCTTCAAATCATACTTGCTAAGAAATTTCCTTAGCAATTCAACTTCTTCTTTGCTCACTGGTATGTTATCTCCCTCAATCTTCTCACCACCAGTAGTTATGTAGTTTTTATTCTCAACCTTTGATCTGTTTTTTCAATTTGGAGGTTTCCCATAAATCTTCTAGCATGTGTCCTTGGCATTGCCACCTTTTTGACAATGGTCACATCAAGGCTTACCTTGTTTTCTCTTAGATTCTGCCCCATTTGTTCCTTTGACAGCCATGGTTGAAGATTAAGAGGGACTTTAATTGCTTGGAGTGCCTTGCTTCATCAACTTCTACTCTCTTCACATTTCACCAAATTGACTGCCTCCATAATGGTTGGTAGTGGTCGAGTTGCTATAATTCTTTCACGAACCTCCTCATAAATAGAGTTTAGTCCCAAAAGAAATTCATACACCCGTTTTCTTTCCACAATTTTCTTGTTGCATGCCATATCTTCACTGCAAGCTCATTGGTGTAGGTCATAGAGGTCCAACTATTGCCACAATTTTATCAACGTAGTTTAATAATCAGTGATTTCTCACCTTGCTTCAGTTTCCCTCATAATTCCTTTGATCTGAAATAAAGCAGCGGTATTTTCTATAGTGACATATGTCATTTTGGCATTCTCCCGCATCTCTTTTGCAGAGTTTAAAGAACAAACTGCTCACTCACTTCGATAATCATGGAGTTAACCGACCAACTCATCACCTAGTTGTTTTCGGTCATCCACGCCTCATATTTTGAGTCAGATGTAGTTGGTGTCCTAGTTGTGAGGTATTACTCCTTCCCTCTCCGTCTTACGAACATAATAAATGTTCCCATTCAGCCAATGGTTGGTTTCCATTGCCAGCTATGTGTCAATGCTGTTCTAGGAAGAGGATGAGTTTCTTATGCGATAATGGTGTTCGACATTTCTAGGATCGATCCTAATGGAGTCATGCCTGACAAGCCAATGGCAAAATTATCCCCATACTCAACAACAATGCTCCTATCGTCCCGAATGAAACCATCCTCCTCTGTGTTCAAATTGTTGATACCATGGCATGCACGAATTGGAGGATAATTTCTGTATATTATTTCTCATGAATCATCAAAATACATATAAGGGAGATAAGCAACAGGTCTGCTATTCAATCCCTTGATTATTGCCAAAAATAAAGAAGTAAATAAGATCCCACAAAAATAGAGACTAGAAACGAAAAAAGATAAAATAATAACTTAGCAAATAAACTGTTGAGCAATAAGGAAACAAATAAAGTAATAAAACTGAAAATATTCTGCCAACGAGGGGGAATGAGGCCTACAAAGGGTTCTTTATTGAAGGAAATGCTTGATGTAGAGGCAATAAATAACTAGTGTCTCCGGTAGCTGGCTCATCAATACAATTACCAACAAGAAGAAAAGCACAGCAGTCTTCTAACACAAAAATCCTCTTGAATTAGAATTCAGGATAGATGAAAACCAAACAAAATCTCAAACATGTTTCCAATTGGAGTTTGGTACTAATATAAAACAAATTTGCACTGTCTTTCTTTCCCTATTTGGCCTGAGGATGTGAAGAAATGAAGTCAACAGCCATGTTGACAGAGTAAATCTTGTCTGCTTCATTATCTGGGATCTCGAACCCAAACTCTTCTTCAAGGGCCATAACAATCTCCACAGCATCTAGACTATCCAATCCAAGATCATTTTGGAAATGGGCATTCGGTGTAACCTACAAAGGAAAATGATAATTGAAAAGAGAACAGCCACACAGAATAAGGCATACATCTAAGATTCAAGTATGGCAACATTAAAGCATGAAGAGCTTAACTACAACGGCAAATGTCATAAATTGATCAAGTACAACATTAGTCTTATCTTCACATATTATGCAAGAAATCAGAATGAGGCAAAGATCTTACCACTCAATTAATTGGTGTGGTATTCAAATAACTACGAAGAAATTTTATATCAATCTAGCGGTATTTACAACTCACAGTAAAAGGAAGAAAAAAGTGTGATTATTGCGTGAGATCGTTTCGCTAGTTATAGGCATGACAATGTTACATTTACAAGTTCCATAATTTCATGGTCTAATGAACTTTGGTTCTGTTCATGCCCAAATATTTCTAACAACTTAAGAACTTCCGCATTGTTAGAGAATGCCAGCAGCAAGGGCCAGAAATATAAACAACAAAAGCAAATGGACTTGGAGTGCAGTGAAGGAAGAGCAGAACCCCTCCATTTAAAATGAATCAACAAATCTGAGATGGTAGCATTCAAACTAGGACATCATATATGGTAGCTCTCAAACA
>JAOSBK010000007.1:32806156-32833220 GCA_027568895.1 Erythroxylum shatona
GTCAAAGTTAGTAGGATTCCATATATGGTAGCTCTCAAACAAGTTATAAACGTGTTCAGGAAAGCTATGTGAATCAAACCTAAATACAGTTCCATATAGCTTAGCAGCCAAAAGAACGGAATTGCATTTCACAGCTCAATAAACCAGTAGACCTTCTAAAGACCAAGGCCAGCTCATTTCCAACCTCTCGTGCTTCAGAATATGTAATCGAAACTCACTTCAAACACGCTACAAACTTACATAAACCAGTACACCTTCTAAAGATCAAGGTTTGGGAATGAAGAGAGAATGGCCTTGCGAGAAAACTGAAAAAGCCTCTCACTTTACAACAAATTACGAGTCTTGAACATGCGTCAACTTGAAGAAGCAAGAGGTTAGGAGGAGGCAAGTCGTTGAATTCAATAATACCCAATAACCCAATCAGAATTGGTTGGAACGAAGAGGAAAGGAGATGGACACGCAGTTTTCAATTCAAGCTCCACCTTCTTATTTGTTCTTGAATGTTAGTATTGATAATTATTAGCTAGTAGTTATTACCCAACGCAATTGCCCAGAAAATTAAAAGAAAAAAGAAAAAGAAAATACCTTGGAAGGATCAACCTTTTGGAAGTTTTTGACAACGGAGATGACACGATCAGTGACCTCTGATTTGTCCAGGAAGGAGCCTCTGACCTCGTCGGAGAAACGGCGGAAAAAGGCGTAGAAGATAGTGTTGTTGGAAGGATTAGGGTTTTGATGAAAAGTAGGACATACCTTGACTCTTAGGTACTTTAGCAAAGCTGCTTTGGCCGCCATCTACCTCTACTACCAGCACCGAGCCTCGCTCAGCTTTCTCTGTTTCGGTTGTTGTTTATGAGTTTTTAGTTTCTTCCTATACAAACGAAACTTCTTGAGCTCTCCACTATTCTGGCCATGGCCGCGCGAGAAACAACTATAACGACGTCGTGCGGCGAAAGCCCTATAATTCTTACCTATGCCCATGTATTTTTGGAAATGACAGGTCCAACCCAATCCCAGGGTCCAACTCAATCCGTAACAGATAAAAATCTTCGATTTAATTGATATTTATAAATTTTAACCGAATCATTCTTGGCGAACATGAAACAACAGAAGCATAAGTATTACTGAACACGATACAAAGCTTAAGTGGAGGAGAGATGGCAGCTTTATCAGGAAAGTTTCAATTTTTACATGGGAAGCCATTAAAATTCTCACGTAACATAAAAAAATGAGAGAAAGACAATGACTTCACTACATAACAGAAGGAAAAACTGGAGCTTGGAGAAGAAACTGAGGTGACTTTAGCGGAAAAGGAAAGGAATACCTTCTTGTACGTTTCAACTACTCGCCTGACATTGCCTCTGTAGCTCCATAGGTATAAAAGTTTTCCTTCAGTAGCTTCAATTGTTTTTCTTCAGGGACTTCAGTATCTCTTGATAAGCTAGTTTTTTGGCCATATCCTTCTTTGCTGCCGTGGATGTATGTCTGAATATCTTGCCGTTTGCTTCAACCTCTATAGTAACTGAAATCATGCCATTTTCTGGAGCAACAATTGGTTTACTCAGTTTGAAATGCTGTTTTTGGCACAACTGGTGAAGTTCCCTAACTGGATGGAGTTTCATTGTCTCTGGAGTAATCAAAGGTTCCAATAATGGCCTTATACTCTTGAAGACTATCTCCTTGTTGTATCCTGAATCTACAAGGATAGCCCCTGCCAATGATTCTATAACATCTCCAAGAACCTGTTAGGGAATTAGGGAAGAGCCTAATCAATATCTCAAACAAAAGAAGAAACATAGAATATGTTTGGAAGGAATGCCATTATCAAACTCTGATAGTAGGTGAAATGATTATCGAACCTTTGTCAATGATGTCTCGGATTCCCATCCGAAAGAAGAATGTTTCTTAACATGCTTAACAGCCTTGGCAATATCCCTATGAAGATCTTGTGATGCATGAAGAATATGTTTATGCAATTCTGCTCTAAGAGCAGATTGTGCAAAACACTCATTGTTCACGGAGGCTGACCTCATGTCAGTTAACATTCCAGGTGACATGTCAGGATATTTATTGTATAAATGAACCGTCATAAGATAATCCAACACAGAATCTCCAAGAAATTCCAGCCGCTGCATAAAAAGTAGAATATTGGAATCGACACTAACAAATGAACCATAAATGGTATATGAAACTGAACCATCCCCTCAAAGAGACATTAATTCTTCATGAAAAAATAGAATGAGATGTGATTATCATCAATACCAGAAATCAATACCTGATAGCATCTAGGTATATCAGGAAACATATAAGAGCCATGAGTCAATGCTTCCAATAGTAGAGAAGGGTCCCTAAACGAGTAGTTCAACAGAGACTCCAAATAATTAATATTAACAAACTTGTCCGGCTGCACATGGAAACTCCTCTCATATGGTACATCAATGAAATCGACTTTTATACCGATCCAATTCATAAATTGCAAAGCTGCTACTTCACCACCAGTACTAAGGTAAGCACCAATCAGGGCCTCAACTACATCTGCAACTCTCTTAAGCTTTACCATCCTCCTTCCTTGTACATATATTTTTCTCATGTCAGAAAGCAACTCCTCTGTCAAAGCAGAGGTTTCAGGATTATCACAAGGAATCATCCACTTTCTTGGATCAAAAGACTCGGTACGAATGAATCCCTGCAGTTTAAGAAGTTAGCATTCTTGCTGGCATTCAGAGAACAGATGTTAGAAGCCCTACAGATAATATGAATGGAAAAAATATATTAATGTTAATAATGTCTACAGTGAAAGAGATAAAGCATCTATGTCATTACTACTGATAATTTAATAAGAATTACCGGCAGTTTGCTGTCACATCCTAGCTTGCAAAGTGAGGCATTACAAATAATCTTGTCCTTCTTAATACTGAGAAGGCCCTCATGATGATTTTGGAAGGTTTTAAATAATTGCTGGCTTGCAGCATATTTAAGGAAAGAATCCCCTAGAGTTTCTAATGATTCCAAATGAAATCTTTCCTGGCATTTCTTCGTGGTAATTGCTTCCAAAACCTACCATGCACAACCGGGTTAGCTCAAGGTCAAACAAGCACAGATTCAGTAATTACAATAAATATGGAACTAGATACGAGCTTATGTATGGTTAAGACGGAAATTAAATAAACCTAGATATACTGGTAAAACTGTAGAATATTATCAACACATGATGTCATAAGTCACCAAATATTATTTAAAAAAGGGCAAAGCACATAAAACTGCAGATTGTAACTGTTACAGGATACCTTCGTGGTTGGAATGGTAGGAACTTCTGGACAACATTTCTTCAGGTTGCTAGCAATGAGCAGGGACTCCAGTCGATACATAATAGATGGGATGAATGTGAAAGTATAGAAGGTAGTCACTGATATAGGCCACATGATGATACTGCAAAGTTCAGGGGGCAACTCTACAAATGCTTTTTTTGATTCTACAAAAACAAAGCATAGAATATTCAAAATTTGATGACCACATAAATAAACAATGACTACCATATCAACAAAAAAAATCATGACCTTTCTCCTTCTTCTGTCTGCTTGTACAGATGTAATTTTTCACTGTAAAAATATGGCGAGCTTTCAATAGTAACTGTTGGTCATAACACAAAGTGATATTGTATCTGCAATTCAATTCAAGCTTGGCATTACTTCAAGCCACCTACTATTTTGCTTGAATATGAGGTAACACAAATGCAAATTATTTCTTAAAATAATGTTACGCACTTTTTTTTATAGTATTCACTGTAAGTCATGAAACCTTCATTCTGATGCCTCAAATGTGATCTCCCATCTAAATCATCAAAAAAGCCAGTGATACAATAGAGTTTTCCATTATGTGGGGTGCAAACCAAAGAATTCTGAAGCATGCATTTGCATGCAAGACCACTTTTGGTCTGTAAAGCACCGGAATTATCATTAAGAGGACAGTTCAAATGATTCCTCCAAGCATCTTCATATTTGAACAACACAGAAGTAACAGTTGCCCAATCAATGGAAGGTTTATAGCATGACACTGGAAGTAGAAAATAATCTACCAGAGGATCATTTTCTGCATGCAATATACTTGAACCCTTATATATCTTAGTCAGCTTGTGGTCTAACAGAACCTCAAAAAGACCGATATTGAACATCCTGCATAAATTGATCTGTTTAACAATGAAAAGGACTTCAGAATGCAGAAACAATACAAAATTCTATCTCAATTGCACAATAGCATTGCAACTAAGTAGAGTAGAACTAGATGCCATACCGTTTCCCATGGAAAGGTGAACTCTCCAGCATCTATTAAGTTCACCATCAATGAACCTCTCTCCCCTTCTAATTCAAAATTCAAACTTAGGATATCGGAATCAAGTTCACTTGGGATCATGAGCACAATATCATGAACTGGAATTTCATACTCAAACTTCTGATTTAATTTGATCAAGTAACAGTGATACTTCTGGCTTAACCTGTGTGGACCGTGATAGACCAGATCAGGTGGAAAATAAACAGGCTGATCATCATTATAAGGTATGCTCCCTGTACAATGAACAGTTTTTAGTGTTGCAATAAAGAGGTTGAAGATCATTGCAAGGGAAATAAAGTACTTGAAACTATGAAGAGGCTCACCAGCTTCTTTAACATGAGCTTCTTCCATAAAAGTATCTGGAACAAGATAATCCGTTAAAGCACCAAAAGCGTGCAGTTGTTTACATGCTTCAAGACATGCCTTCTGCTTCAGAGTTCTAATGTTTCCTTCAACCACAATAGGCCGTATAGGACAGCTCGAGGGGAGATGAAGAGTACAAGTCTTGTTTTCCTTCTCCATAACACACCTGGGAGCAGGTTTGAAGTACCTGGAGAGCATGTACCATAAAAGAAAACTCAAATGAAAGATTAGGGAAGATATTAAAACTAAAGAGCAAAGCAATAATCAAAATAAGTAATATGAATTACTAACCCATCAGAAGGAAGGCGCGAGCAGTAGAAATATATCAAACTAATGCTAGAACTAAGAGTAACAATTGCACCAGTGCTTTCAACTTGAAAGAAATCATCATCATTGAATTCACCCTCAAAAGATGAACAAGGAAAGGCAGCATGGCGTAGAGACTCCTTTCTCATTATATCACCACTTGCAAGATACTTCTCCATTCGAGATTTGGTACAGATGTCCCCACTGTATAATTTTGAAGATAAAAGTACTAAAAAATTTATCACAAAGTTGCTCCTAAAAATAAATCGACTGTATGTCCTCAAAATGAATACGAAGAATCTGAAGGTTTTTGCAGCAGTACTATATCATGAGCTGAAATCTAAGATGGCTATGAACAATGCCTACCTCTTCAACATAATCACATACTCAGAATTGTGCATTCTAGCACGACCTCGAGACTGTATGAAACTACAAATGGTGTCTGAAGGGTCAAATCTAATCACTAAATTGCAGCTTTGTATATCCAAACCTTCCTCAAGGATTGATGTTGCAACAATGATGTTCACCTGTAAGAAGTTTATTGTTTCATTACAACCAATTGAATGCAGAAAACGAATCAATGGGATTTAGTTACCAATCCATCTCTGAATTCATCCACAATCTCATCTTGTGCCTTTCGACTTTGGTGTTGCAGCCGTGAAGAATTTCCTGCAATGTACTTTGTCTTCCAGTTACTATATTTTGGGAGCAATTCACTGAGTAATGATTCAACAACCACTGCTGTAATGACTCTTTCTACGAACACAATGCATCTGATGTCCTTTAAGTTCCTGTATTTGTAAAATGCTAACTTCTGAAATGGAACAATCATTGAAAACAACCCAATTCTACTGCATAATAAAATAACGCAAAGTTCAGATTAAATTACTTCATCAATGATTAAATGGTTAAAATAACAGAATATAATTGACGGATGTAATAAAACTCCCATGAAAATCACGTGTTAAGAACTAGGAATCGACCTTTTTGAAGATTCCTAGTGACCTATCACATATCAGATGTTGGCAGAAGACCAAACATGATGATAGGTGTCCAAGAAATAAAGCATGACTTCATGGGTGAAGTTGAACATCATTGTACAACCTCATCTATGAGTAATGATGTGTTCACTGAGTAATAATGATGTTCAAAAGTATCATTCAGATTCCATAAAGTGCATTAGAGAAAACATTATGGCAGAACCAACTCATTTTAGAAATAGGAGAGGCAGGACATATATGCATTATGAGGACTTCTTTTCAATTGCTTGAAAAAATAAAACTCCTGCTTTCTTCCACTGTCTACTTGCATTGATCAAAAGAAGCTACGCGGCATGTTTGTTCAACAACAACAAATTAAAACGAGCATCACATCATGAAGAAGCCTGACGCAAGAAGATTACCATTATTAATCTTCAACAATAATAAATTAAATTGCATTAGTCATGAACAAACCTGTAATCAAGAAGAGATTCAATGAGGCATACAGTTTTTGTAGTCAGAAGACCCGCATCCAAATAAGCACTAGAATCATCAAAGTCATGCCAATTTGGACCTAAATTTTTAGGCCATGAATGGAAGAAGAATTAGAGAAAGGAGGAAAAGCAATTGCAAAATTGCTACTGAAGACTAAATTATCAAGTACTAGTATCATGGAGCCAAACATCAGCTATTGAAGTCTAAAATATCAAGTACTAGTATCATGGAGTCAAACGTATTTGTACCAGTACTCATGTGATTTGCAAATGCAAGAGATGCCTTTGCACTGAAATCTTTAACAATTTTCTCACTAAGGCTGCCAAATTTACCCATTGAAAGAAAATCAGAATCATCAAGTGACATGAACTGCGCCGCCTGTTTACAAAAATTTGTGTTAGAAGTCAGTAATACTTGTACCTGTTGCTAAATTGACTACTAGTAGAGAAAAGATGCAGATTATACCTTAAAGGCCAACCAAACACCAAGTTCATTCAAACAATACATTATATTTAAATAGATCTTTGATAGTTTCTTTCTTGCAGATTCTGCAGTCAAATCATTGAGATCCAAATGGTTCAATTCTCCTTCATGCTGAAAAACATTTCAGCTATTATTAGTACCATTGTATAAGCAAAAATGGAAAGTCAAAAGAGATTAAATTGCATCAAACTTTTAAATGGTTGTTATACCTGTGCTTTTAAAGTTCTGATAATTTCTTCAACAGGCTGATAAATAAAGTATGGGATATCAATATGCTTGTAAATTTTGAATTTGGCTGCTGAATATGGTATAAAACGAGCAAGCACAGCTTCACTAGCAGTTGTGTAAACCTTCAACATGAAAAAAATATGTTATAACGAGTATTGAAACCAAAAAATTAAATGCATCAAATTGTTTTCAGAAGAATAATAACCAAAAATTTAGAATTCAATGCCTTTAGACATAATGCCACATTGAACACAAGTTTTAAATCAAGCCTGACAGTTTAAGTTTGGGATTTAGTTGCATCATTTCTATCTTTGGGGCATCTGATGAAGGACAAAACAATTAGATGCACGCCTACATCTTAAAAATTTTTCTCATAGAAAACATAATCCAACTTGTTATTCCAATTCTAAAAATAGAGGCAGGTTACAATATCTGAGACACGAAAAAGATTTAAGTAACAAGTAGCAACCTTTGAATTCATAACAGTCTCAAGTTCATGAATTTTTTCCCAGTAACTGGATGAGGTGCTCCCACCTGTGTGATGAAGTAAAATGGTATTCAGAAGACAAAGAAAATGGAGGCCAATATGCAGTGGCAGATCATGTCAAATACAGCTAAGCTAATAGAGTGCAAAGAGTCTATTGCCAAGGCATACCCTTGGCCTTTATCGGAGAAGCTGTCATTCCAAATATCCTAGGAAGTTCAGAATTGCCAAAGCGTAATTGGCGGTGATAGAACTCCTGAAATGAAACTTCAAATTTCAAAACCAGGAGAAAAAAATCATGCAACATTCTCAACTACAACACAGCTAATGATCATTATGAAAATGCAGAAGTATAGCACAAAAAATAGCTTTATAAGTAGCTTAACTTTGGTTCGAACATATTCAGGCTATTCTACTTAAGCTTGATCTTTACTTTTCTTTAACATCATTTTTTCCCACGAAGGGTTACTATGCTTATATTTTGTATGAAATCTATGAACTTATGAGCAATCATAAACAGTAGATATCAAACAATATTTTCTATTGTCAAGAGTCTCGTCACCGTGTCAATGTTAAGCTATTTGTAAGTGCCGCATACATATTCAACAAGTAAGCAACCAAATGATCAAGGGAGAACAACTTACAAAGACTCATTCTTAACATAGCTGTTTTATTGTCAGAAGAAAAGTAGAGATTCGTCCCAAATGAAAACAAATATTTGTCTAAATAAAAAGAAAAGAAAATTGAAGAAATCAATGGAGAGATATTACTTACAGACATGATACAAGCATAGGCATGTTTACCCCTGGCGTGATGGCATTCATCAAATATCAAAACCTTTATAAAGTCTAGCTTGAAAAAACTATGCCGCAAGCCATCCAGCAAAATCTGAGGTGTCATTACAAGTAACTACAAGAGTAAAGCATCATCAGAGCTAGTTTGGTTGCATTTCGCTTGTTCTCTTTCCGAACTTTAAGAACCAAGCTTTGCAGACTAAGAAACGGAAAGCTTTTAAGAGCCATATGGAATGGACTTAAAAAATTATTGAAGGAAAATGCAAGTAATAGTAGGTTGGTAAAAATACCTCATGTTTCTCTATCTCTTTCTCCCATGTGGCTGCATCCCAGAAGTCAACTCCCATACCTCCATTATACGTACCCACTTTTAAGTCAGTGTGCATTCCCACAGCTTGAGCTTGCTAGAAATTACGAAGAACAAGAAGTAAACCACACATGGAAAACACAAACGTCTTTCAGTGTTCATTAGATCACACAGAAGATACTACATATAACATGTGCGCAATGCAAGGGGAAAAAGAGAGAAGAAGAGAAGAAAAGCACTGGAATGAGACGCACCTGGCTGATCAGAACAACTTTAGGTACCAAGAAGACAGCAATGAAAGGAGAAGGCTTACGTAGGAGATAGGCATAATTTCGCAAAAGCATTATAGCAATCAACGTCTTGCCGGAGCCAGTTTCCAAGAACACGATTGTATTCTGCTTCAATGCCATCTCCAGTGCCTCAAGTTG
This sequence comes from Erythroxylum shatona, assembly GCA_027568895.1. Taxonomy (NCBI): domain Eukaryota; kingdom Viridiplantae; phylum Streptophyta; class Magnoliopsida; order Malpighiales; family Erythroxylaceae; genus Erythroxylum; species Erythroxylum shatona. The sequence continues at coordinate 32,815,354 of JAOSBK010000007.1, forward strand.
ATAACTTTAGACAAACAAGGAGCATCAATGAATAAAATTAACAGAACAGAAAATCGAAGACCAGAAAGAAAGCGAGAAGTAACCTCCTAGCAAACGTGACAGGAGAAGCAGAAGTAGCACCAATGTCCATCTTCTCTTCATCCATTGATCAAAAAGTTTGAGACTTCGCAATTGAAACGGCAATCAGAAAAGCTTGCAATGTACAAACTACAAAGAGCATCATGATACAGCATTAAAAAGTACAAAAAAAAAAAAAACAGAGACATCAGTCTTCTACCTCAGAAAGTTCGGAAAGAGGAACGACCCTTGTTTCCTTCTCTTGGCAGGCGGCAAAGTAAGAGTTTTGCAAAGTGGGCAGCGCGTGAAGTATCGTGCCGAGCACATCTGTATATATATAGTGGGTTAATTTTGTAAGAATCAAGTAAGGGTGGCAGTCGCTTTGTTCCAAAAGGTCAAACTTGCTTTCGAAGTACCTTGTCACCTAAGGCCCTCTCACTCGTTATAGCACTGATTCGATCGCACTTTGAAAAAATAAAAGAAAAGGAAGGCTTGAATGAATGGGTGAATTTTGTGAGGAAATTTACGGTTAGGTAGATAGATTTTCTTGTCATTTAATCGTTTCAACAATTTTCCACAAATGATAGGATGCATAACCAGTAATGAATACTACAAACAATCTTCTTGAAGGTAACAAACAAACAGGCTTCACGTTCTTTCTTCCTGTGATTCTGTTTTTGTTTCTTGCACTTTTTGAAAAAATAAATGAAAAAGGAAAGGGCACTACCAGAGGCTTGAATGATTTTCTTGTCATTTAATCGTTTCAACAATTTTCCATAAACAGTAACGAATATTACAAACAAGCAAACATGGGCTTTCACGTTCTTTCATCCTGTGATTCTGTTATTGTTTCTTGGCGGCACTGCTTCACACATGCTAAAATTCCCTCTTTTTCCGCTTTTGATTATGGGTTGGTTGGGCTGGGTCTGTGATGGTGGGTGACTTGATAGGCCTAGTGTTGTTGTTCTTTTGTAAACAGAACCCAATAAATTGGTGGGTTCGAAGGAAGAGGATGAATTTAGCAATAGCATTCAGTTCAACTCGGGTTAAACGATTCTACTTAGCAATGAAGTAGAAAGTGACAGGTGATTGATTGAACGCTTCAGACTTTGTGGGGTCTTTGTTCCAAGTAATCAACGAGGGGTTTTCATGTTTTTAATAACCTGTGTTTATTGGCAATCTGTTCTCTGCTTTTGATTCGACAAATTGGCTGGAAAAAGTGCGATGTATTTGGGAGACAGCAGATCCTCTTAGACAAAGATCTGGACTCCTTAGGACAAGACAGGACTGAACAGGACGAGGGCAGTTCCAACTTTTAGTCATCATTAATTCACAACTGGTCGAGGGAGACTTGATCGTAAGTTATGTTCGGGCTGGAGCACCTGTTAGTTCATAAGTTTATGTAAATTTTAATTAAATATGTGAATAAGATGTAATAATAATAACTCAAAATTAATTGTTCCCCAAGATCATGGGAACAGGTCTGTTTCGACAGTCAAACTTACCAGTGCATGCAACGCAATAGCCAAAACCAAAGGGAACCAAGGCAATAACAACCCAAGCACGAGAACTTCTTCTTCAGTTGCTCTGCTCACTCCTTTCTTCGCCAATCACGAAGAAAGGTCTGTTTATGATGTGAGGTTTTGTATTTGCAGACAAACTCGTAAAGGAAGCAAGGTATATAAATATACATTTCAAAGATTTCTCTTTGGATTTGATCAACCTTGTCTACTATCTTGGTTTTCCTGTTTCTTTGTTGCAGTGCTCTGTTCTCAAAGCAAAAACTTAAAAAGGAACATGAACATGATTATTTCTTTAGTTTGATATGATTCTCATGAAAGTTCACTTTTTTCTTGAAATGGAAACAAAGGTATTGAGAGAGGAAAACAAACTCGCTCTCTCTTATCATGGAAACAAGAGAAACAGAGGAGCCCAAAAAGCTTGTTTTTGGTCCTTGAAAGGAAGAGAAAGGAGTAAGGGACCGATAAAGATTGAGCTTTCAACTACCCAATTTGAAAGCATCCACAAAGAGGCCTAAACAGACACCAGCTTTCCAGTAGTTCATCATGACCACAAAAGATTCTAATCTCCTCATTAATAGAGAAGGCGGCTTTTTGTACATGAGCATACCAATCCCTTCAATAGCAGCAACCACAACACCTGCAACTAGTACATCCCAATCACCTGTCTGTCCTAGGATTGTAGCCAATGCATTTGCTGTATAGAAACCTAAGAGTAGGAGAAATATCTTCATTGGGAAATTCTTTCTCGCAGAATTAAGCTTCACCAGGAGCTGTCTACCACCTGCACTCACCAATCTGCCCAGTCTAGTGCTACCAATGCCTGAAGGACTGGCACTATTCAGGCTATCTTGTTCTCCATTTCCAGATGTCCCATCTGTGTTCAAGGCAAATGCTACTCTCCACCCATGTCTTATCACAAACCTGTTCCAAGATGGGCAAACAGATGGTTTTATACAGTTGAGGAGATCTAAATTTCTATGGCTGAAGTAACCTAATAAGATTCCGGGCCAAAACATCCTGGTGAAAGCAAGATGAAGGAAAGAAGCTGGTTTATGAGAATATCGAGTAATTTCATCACATAATAGTAGGGAAAACCAGATAAGCAAGACATAAGAAACAAAATACCTTTGATGATTGGATGAACAACCACATACTGAAATCGATAAAATCCAAATGGATTCCAGAATTGAACTATTTCCAGAAACCAAACTGAGTTTGATTTCACTTATTTAAATGGGGACTTAAATAAGTAGGGAGTTGCAATTGAGGAGGAAAAGAAAAAGTACCTACTTTCTGGGAAAAGATGGAGACTTAAAGCCAATCCATCGGTTAAACATGGCCTCACTGCTCAACTTCCGCGTAGCAGAAATTGGAAGGACTACACAAAAGCATGAAGTCGATGTTTCTGTGTCCATTATTGTTGATAAACCAGAGTGTAGCATCCTTGCTCCCCTCATTGAACAGCCCATCAACTAAAAATGCACCAATTCAGAGAAAACCATTTTTGTTAGAGCATCTTTACTCAAAAAGCTCAACTTTTCTACCAATACCTTGTAATGCAGCGATCTTTAACCCTAAAACCTTATAAATTTGAATGGAAGCAAGAGAACTTATCGGAATAGCATGAGCAGAAGATTAACCTCTAATGTGAAGAAAGTATGGGCTTTCACTGCTTTGTGCTGGAACCTACTTTGAGAGTGACATCAACCGAGGCACACCGTCTCTTCCGTTGCTTGTGAAGTAGAAGAAAGGAACAGAAAGAAGGCGAAGGAAGCGCGCAGCCAGTCAAGCTATCATAAGCTAAAAGATAAAAAGAGGTTAAATCCTAAAATACAGGTGGCACGATTGGATAGGAAGTACCTTTCTTATGGCATAGCCTTCGCTGCAGAGAATCATAACCCAACTTGAAGAAAAAGACGCCATTTTCACCGGCATTCACCTTCTTCTTCTGCTACTAGAAACAGTTCTGGCGGTTTTGGGGTTTGGAGGGAAGATGACAAGTCGCGTGTCGTTGTTGTTGATATCAGTAATCCTATTTTGGCTTAGCCTCATATCCATTCCAACTCCTGCAGCCCATGGACAACAAGATGAACTCGTCCACGAAGAAGAAGAAGTAGAAATGGGAGGAGAGGGATTGATAACTTCGCAACCTGAAAAATGGCGAGGTAGAGTCATAAAAGTCGAAGGAGGCCCCGAATCAGTGATATGGGTAGTCCAGCTTTCTGATCTCCACTTCAGCGTACACCACCCGGATAGGGCCCTTGACTTTAGGAATATCGTTGGTCCTGCTCTTAGCACGATCAATCCCTCCCTTGTTCTCATCACCGGTGATCTCACTGGTATGTTATGGTATTGGTGTTTTTCTTTTCCAAATCCAGTTTCTCTTTTTTTTTCTATGTTAAGAGTTGATGAATGCCATATTTGAAATTGATCTCACATCACGTTCTGCTGTATCAATTTGTTTGTCATTATGACACTTCCTTTTATGAATGCTCAAGTAAAAAATGGTTCTCGCATGTTCATCTTAAGTCCAGTCATAATTCACGTATACCTCTAACAGCTAGCAGCTTCTGTTTGAGCATTCTGGAGAGCTTACCATATGTTGTGATGGGCACCAATTACTTGAAATTTGGTTTTATTTTTCTTATGGCTCGAATTGATACATCAAACCAAACTGATGACATGTTGAACACATCCTAGAGTTCTTTAACGTATCACTAGTTTCTTAAAATTCAAGTGGATCTTACTATTTGTGTGTGAGCTATATTTCCCAAGTTCCAACAACGCCGTTTTCACGGTTTAGGCTGCTCCCATTTTGCTCGCCACTGTTACGGAATCGCATTTGCTTTCTTTTCCTCTGGTTACTAAGAAAACATTCAATAGAAAGATGTGAACCATCTGAAACACATCTGGCTGCTTAAGTCCTTGTCATGATATTTACTTGCTTTCTTTGCTAGGTTCATTTATATGTTCCATCAATGACCATTTAGTTCTGATCTCGTCTCTCAATAGTCAATCCTGGTCCGAAATAGTTATATTTGTAAGGAAGAGCCTTTTGGACAAACAAGATTCAGTTTTGATGCTATTTTCCATATTTTCTTTATTGATAAGTCACAAGCATCTCCTGTTCCTTTTCTCATTCATGCACTTTTTAAATATGAGTGTGAACCACATGATACTCTGGATTTACGCCTTAGATGAGGCTTGTAAAAAATATTCTGTTATTGTCTTGTGCAGATGGGAAAAGCAAGGATTTGTTGACCATGAAACAAAATGAGGGGGATTGGCTAGAATACCAGAATGTAATGGAAGACGTCATAAAAAGAAGTGGCCTGGATAAGAGCATCTTCTTTGATCTCAGAGGAAATCATGACAATTTCGGTGTGCCACTAATAGGTGGTTCATTTGATTTCTTTTCAAAGTACAGCATTAATGGACAACTGGGAAGAAGGAAAAATGTCAACAGTATAACCCTTGAGGTCAGTTGTTCCACTTTGAAGGGATTAACAATAGTCACTGTCCTAGATAATCCTAGGGACATGGTTTTGAATTCTATTTCCAGATTCTCTTTCCTGAGAGTTGATTTATTTAAATTCCTTCCTTTTCATTAAATTATGTAAACATGTGGGTATGTTTTTGTATGGCCCAAACTTTTATCTTATTCAGTATTTGCGCTTGATTAGCTTGCATATGTCATCATTGTTTCTGCCCTCTTTCTTAGCTGATTTCATCAGAAATTATTTGATCTGCTTTGACAACTCTCTGCATTTTTGACCACCTTTCCCTTCTCCATTTTCTGTCCTTCCCACTTCATAAAATAGAACATGCAAATGGTTGCAGATGGTATGGAATAGATTATTCTTAGCAAGGAAGGTGAAGTGTGAAGTGCTATTCTTGAGAACATAGTTATTCTCTCCTTATTCTAAAAAGAGATGACTTGAAATCTATCAGTCTTGTGTAAATGTGGTGTTTGATCCACTTTACAGACGCTTGATTTACATTTACATGAAATCAACTTTCAGTGTCCACATTACACTATTTTGTGAAAACCAACTTTTATTTTTGGACTCCTTATGTTGGTGGCACAAATCAACGACTTCTCTTGCTTATGACTTAATGATCCTTCTATCTGAATCCTTATACTTTTTTGTTGCATCTTCCAGACTGCCGAGCGGAGACATCTATTTGTCGGACTGGATAGCACGTCCAGGACTGGATTACGGGGCCCTACTAATCTATTTGGGCATCCTACTGATCAACTGTTGAATCAAATAGATATTCAGCTATCACAATGGGATTCTCAGTCAGAGAAGCCTGTGACTAAGATAGCCTTTGGACATTTTCCACTCTCCTTTTCTGCAATCTCACGTTCTAGGAAGAGCTTGAAAGATGTATTTCTCAAGCATTCTTTGTCAGCTTATCTATGTGGGCATCTTCATACAAAGTTTGGTAAGAATCTGAAAAGGCTTCACATGTCAGATCAAAAGTATCTATTCTCTCAGTTGTTCCAGTTAAATATTCATCAATTTCCTTCCCAAAGAACTGTAAACTGTTCATCAGGAGCCCCAGTACCTAAGGAATTCTGGGAGTGGGAGATGGGTGATTGGAGGAAAAGTAGAGCCATGCGGATTATGGCTATCGATAGAGGTCATGTTTCATATGTGGACGTCGATTTAAAGTCTGGAACCAAGAAAACCATTGTACTGCCTACATTTCCTCTGGACTCCCGTTTTATGTCGACATTCTCGGGACACCAAAGTTATGTATGTCAACACAAGATCCTTTCATCTTCTGGGACAGTTAGAACTCTTGTCTTTTCAGTTTCTCCAATTATGTCAGTTATTGCTAGGATCTATGACACAAGACCTGGAACATCAGACTTGGTCATGGAAACACCCATGACAAAGCTTGTGGGGGAGAAGACCAGGGGAGATCTTTATGCAGCTCCATGGAACTATCAAGCCTTTGAGGATTCATCTCCTGATAGATTCTGGCTAGAAGTAGAAGCGATCGACATAATGGGAAGATCCACTTTGAGTGAACCAAGACCATTTTCTATAAATGGCTTAACTGTCAAGATCTCATGGACATGGAAGGAATTTTTTGTCATGGGTTGCCAATGGTCTGCCTTGTACTATCCAATTCTCTGGATTGTTATATATTCAACAATATTGATTCTTCTCATCCCTAAAGTTCTCCCTGTTTTCTCCGTAAGGCAATACTCATACAAGTCCTTCATCAATGAAAAAGGCTTCTTAAGAGGTGTGGCATGGGTTCTACAGGATCTTTGTAGAATTACCATCGTATGGCTTGGTACTCTAGGATACGTAATTTACCTCATATTATGCCCCTGGTTTATTGGCCAAGTTTTCACAGATGGTGATGACAGGGGATACATGACCTACATGGGATGGGTGATAAAAACTTCTAAGAACAGTGGAAAACATGAATACATTGGATTTCCTGACATAATGGTGGTTGTTCTTCCCCACCTTCTTTTTGTGGTTCTACCGACTATTTTTGTGACTGCGGCATTGGCCGCAGAGAGAAGTGTGTACAAGGAACATTTTCTGTTGCTTTCAGGAAAAAAGGAAGATGATGATTGTAGTCATAACAGGAAAAGACCCTTAGTGCATGGGGTTCAAGAAGGCGGAAGACCAAAATTTCACTTCCGTGAGAGGTGGATTAGGAAACTGCTTTTGTTGGTGTGCTTGGCAATCTGTTGGAAGCATTTTAATGTGAGTTTCCCACTCAACTTAATTTGGTCAACATATGCATTGCACATGAGGATTGCTCTCAATATTTTACCGAAAGGTTGCAGACTTGATGGATTAGGAAAGTGATTAATTGCTTTCATCAGTAATAAGTCTAGCTTTCAATCTTTGGCAGATTGGAATAGGAAAAACCTAACCGATTTATCATGAACCCATTTGTTACACTATGCATTTGTACGTTATCGTCACTTTATAACCCTGCTTTCTTGTCTGAGAAGAGCATGCTTGGAATGGTAAAAGATTAGCTCCACTACAGAATTAGTTTCTGATATCTGTAAACTTTGGACTCTGTTAGCGGCCATTTTTGTACATTCATACCTAGTTTTATGGAATGAATTATGGCATTTTACTCTCTATTTCATTGCTGAGTGCGTAATGTTTGCTTTTGTTACAGAATTGTTGGGGACTGATGAAAGCTTATGAGATGAATCTGGTCCTCGATTTTCCAGTATATGGCCTTTCGATTCCACTGCTGTTGGCTTATACCGTTTACAAAACCAGAAGTATTCAATGAGTTATTCATATACAGATGAATTGCAATCAAACTAATTTTTTGATGCTTAAAAACACCGGACACAAGGACAACAGAGAAGCCTCGTTTTCAGAGACATGGCGGCTATAATAGGGAACTAGATGAGGTAGATTGGCTCAGTATTCACCCTTCAAGAGTGGGTGGGTATCTGCGGGCTGTATCATTTATGCTATAATCAACTTCCCTTCACATTTTGCTATTATTGTTGAAATTTCATGTTTTGTAGTAAAGCCTTTAGGCTCTTAAATGGGCTGTCAAGATGGTTAAGGACCAAGTAAATTCATGCCTAACAATGAGTTTTCCGCTCAAGCTCAGATTTTTTTAGACCCAGCTTGATCCTTTTGAAGCTTAGATTTGAGTTTCAGTTGGATTTCACGATGGATTATGAACGTCCAGTATCATAGCATTGCCAGGGATTATTAACATCATTGTAAGTGCCACAGCAATTTGTGAAACATATCATATTTGCAAAAAAATGAAAGGTTTCATGGAATGTTCGAATGGTCAAAAAGACCTGAAGAATAGATCAGAACACACTTTCCATCCAACTTCAGATGCTCCTGCTTAGTATACAAACACCCTCAATACATACATTTCCGTATCTCAAAGAATCATATGATCAAATAAATGCGGCCAGAACATTTATTGGTCATTTCTAACACCAAGAATCCATTGTGCAAGATGAGTTAAATATGGTTCTGCTTGAGCTTTATTGCTTAAGATCGGTCCCAGACTCTCAAGTTCTGAATTGAACTCCCTCTCAAATTTACTGCAACAATATCAGAAAAAGAAAGCACATATTATATATAGGAAAAAGTGAGTGCTTCTGTGCCTGTTATAACCACTTCCTCAGACTTACAGAATAGAGTCAGTAACCAGTGTGTTTGGGGTCATCACTTTTAGTGCTTGGGGTGAAGTTGTTTTCCATTGCCTGGATTTTTTCGACCCAAAAGAGCCATCAGATGGTTCCTCTGCCTTTACAGTGTCAATTGAGGATGATATCAACCACTGAGTCGCAGCTGCATACTGCAGGCACAAAGATTTAAGCTTCTCCACCTTCTGCAATCACAATACGAATCCAAGATGATCAGAATCACAAATCATGGAAAGTAAATTCGATATTGAGGATCAATGTGTTTAATACAAAATAATCTTCCAACAATCATATCCATGATAGCTTCAGCTATGTGACAACAATTTGAGGACCACTTCAACAACCTTATAAGCTACAAATTTGCAACTTGGCTCCTAGGGGATTTTAGCTAAATCTATCTGAAAAGTTTCTTTACATAATTTTCAGTGCTTAACAAGTCTTCATTCTTAGCCTGGTTCATCACTCACCCTCCTCCCTCTCCTTTTATTTAGGGAAGAAGATTTTGATGTCAAATTAAGACAATATATAAGATTGAAACAAACCTTGAGCAATTCAGGTAAAAGAAGCAAACACTCTCTCAAACACTTCTCAAGGAAAAAATCATGATATTGGATAACCTGTTCCAAAAAAAGAGTAGGAAATAATGAGAATAAACTGCCAATACATACACGCAAACCAGGCCAAAAGATTGAAACGCACAAAATATGTTTTTGACAAAGAACATCGTAAGAATTTTCAAATCAAAGTTAAAAGAACATACCTCATCTATGCTTTTTGCACTCTGAAGTCTGTTGTGCATCACATGCCAGTTAGGTTCTAGAACCTAATAAAGTATAACAGTAAGTATAGTTTCCAACAGCCAGATGAAAACCTAATCACTAAATCATCTAGAAAGACTAGTTCCAAACATGAATATTTAGAATCAAACTATTATGAGTTTTCCTTCATTTCTTCTCGTTCCACAGAAAAAATTGAACTACACATCCCATGCCTTGGCAGTTCAGCCCATCAAGAATAAAGAACTATCAACAAGTGCATCAAAACTTGAAAATAAAATCAAAGAAAACAAAACCCTCTAGGCAAAAGGAAAGATGAAACACCTAATTAGGCTTATTGGAGCTGTAAACAACAAATTTTTTTATTTTTCAAATTTCATAGAAAATTTTAGATTTTCCCCGACTGGCAAGCAGGCAAAATATACAATCAGTTTGGGTACCCCACTAAAATTCCAAATATTTTGAGTATCTTACTCACACCAAAAATTCCCTGAATCTGACAGCAAAACTTTGGGACAGGAGTTGAAAAAAGTGTATAATAGCGAACTAATAGAGAAAAGGGAAACTAATAATGAGGACAATAAGGTAAAACCTGCCTCAAATGTCAAATAGTGTAGCAGGCTGTTAATGAACTTTAGCATACTACGGCACAGCAACGACGATCGAGAAATGGCTGTTCCATGCATGTTGAGTGCACGAACTCCCTGAAACAGCATGTTGTCAGATAAAAAGCAGTCAAAATAACTAGGAAAACACATACGAATCCCTGTCCATACCTGATGCACTTGCCAAGCACCACAAAGATGGCGGTCAACATGTTTACAATGGAAGAGAAAGCGAAAAATCAATTGGTACTTCGCTAATGCTTTTCTTGAGATAACAATAGACAATGGCCACTGAACCTGGATGCCAAACACGAGATGAACTCTGGCTATCAAGTATATTATAAATCAAATATAATATTCTGAAGTAAAAAATAATTGGTACTGAAGATTCGCACTCAAAGGCAAAGGGATTAACCTAAACTTCTAGATAATTCAAAATAAGAAAGTACAGTTATGATCTCCAGTTATGAAATGAAGGTCCAAGTCAAAAGCTACACCTTGTAACTCAAAGAGAATGTCTCAAGACCAGTAATACTCATCGGCTCCTCCAAATCAGTAATATTTAAGCTTCCCATATCAACATCTCTCAGGGTCCCTAATCTTTTAATCAGAGAAGACATTTCCTGAAACCAAAGTTAGAACTATTGGATACTAACCTTTTGAATTCAACTCAGTCTCATACAGGAAAAGGGAACTTAAGTTCCTCACCACAAAACATGTCAAGTCTTCATGACATGGGTCTGTTGCAGCTGCTGTGGTACGGAGAGCAAGATCTAGCAGAGACTGCAATTACAAATGCATGCATTCAGATTCATCATTAACGAAAAAATGTCGGCATTATCATCAGCATCGATAACTCTTCTTCAAATTTTTTTTTTTTTGATAAGGATAGAATAAAAGGAAAAGACCTGCAGCTTCTCCACTGAAATCTCATCAAGCTTTTTAGTTAGCTCATCTCGAGCTATATCCATAAAATGAACCAAATAATCACCCTGACAAAATTTACATTGTATCAAAACTATAAGGTCAGATGTTTGCCCCTAAAAAACAAGTGTACACTTTAAAGGCTGGCTGAACCCAGCACAAAATAGAGAGTACAGATAAAAAGAATAAATAAGACAGAAGAAAAGACTAAGAATCACATAGACAAGATACACTTGGTCGCGCATTTTCAAATTCCATCTTATATTTTTACTATCAACTCCAACAAAGGCCAGATCACAGGTCAAGAAATCAGAGAATTAAATACCTGATCAAGTAGAAGATAGTGCTTTATAGATCGAAGCTTTCCCGTCAGATCATACTACAACACATAAAAGAGGATCACAGAGGATTTGGAGGCAGGGAGCAGCGATAATATGAGAAAAACCAAAAGGCATTCAGGAAATATGCAAGAAATTATATGTCACACAAGATGATCTTGCTCACCTTCTCTTTGATCAGATTTAGGAGCTCAGTACTGGCAAAATCATGAGCAGATTTAATGCATTCAAGATAGTGATGGTTTGAGCCAAAGCTCATCAACTTGGAATTTTCCGACATAGGCACCTATCCACAATAATCCAACCATTGAGAGTTGTATATCACCCCAAAAGAACTTTCTGTCAAAGCAAGAAAGGATAGACCCTGAAGCAAGATGTTATAATAAGAAAACCTGAACGTTATGACCACATTCTCTCATGACATTCAAATATTTCCCAGTGGTTAAAATTGTTCCAGCAATGTTTGAAAGGAAGCTAGGAATCCCTTCCTTAAGGCTGTACCGTTCCTTCCAATACTTAGCATCATAGTCTTGAGTAAGGCTCTCCTATAAATGACAAAGTATAAGCATACATGGAGGACAATTGGTGGATCCACAATCCTGGAGATATGGTAAGTATAACCTTCAAAGGCACATTTATTCAAGGACAGAAATGTACCTTTTGAAGAGATTTGTTCTCACCAATAAAAAATTCCCCATATGGATCGTCAATCACTCCTTCATAGACCCATCTGCAACCAAAATTACACGAATATCAGTCAATGTGAAAGAAAAAGCATAGAAGACAAAACAACAAATATGAAAGTAGTGTCTGTTGAGATACTAAACAGCTGTAAGTAGAATATACTTAGACATAGATAGGCTGTAAATAAATAAGATACGATAAGTTTGAAATCCCTTAAATTAAGGGCTTACATTTGATAGCTTTAGATAACTTTCCAGATTTAAATTCCTACTTGTAATGTCCTATATATGGCTGTATACTCCTATTCAATATATGAAAAGTAGAAAAATTCTTCCTCACATTTAATTGTTGGAATAGTTCTTTGTAGTATTTATAATGGTTAAATTCTATAATACTTGAAACAGAATATTTGATGCAACTTGTTCGGGCGAAATTGTTTCATGTGTTGCTTGCTTGAGGTGCTTTAGTTTTGAGTTTGTCAATGTAATGTTTTCTTTAGAGTTCTAAAAGTTGGATGTTGATTTTTTGTTTTCTTTTTACTGATAGTTCTTATGCATGTTTTACAGGTTATGGAGCAGTTTTTTGGTTTGGTTAACATTTTTCTGCGGAATAATAGGGATACATGGAGAAGAAGACTGGGAATACGTACATACAAGGTAATCTCCTTCCACATGTAATGTTGAACTGATGATTTTCTGTGCTTCTATTATCAATATGCATTATATTGTCAGGTGTGTCAGGTACCAAGTTTATTTTATTTTCTTATGCGGTTTGTTATATTAGCTTTACTCCATGTGATGGATGGAAATATGATCCATTCATTAAATGATATCTTGCTGTATTTATGCTACTTTTTTGCCAGTCTTAGTTTGTAAAGTTTTCCTATCTATGCTTTCATCATATTACACATTTCCTTCTGTAGTCGCCGTGAATACTAATGTCATTTTGTAGGTAAAAGCACACTGATTTTTATTCAGAAATGATTCTAATTATATTGTGACTATCATATCATTTTGTCTTGTTATTTAACTAGTAGTAATCTTGCTAATCCTTTCATTCTTCAAAATTCTACAGTTTGAATAAATTTTGTTTCTCTGCAAATATTGTCTTTTACATGGATAGGTTATTCCATTTACTCCAAGTGCGGGTGTTCTTGAATGGGTTAATGGCACTCTTCCTCTTGGGGAATATCTTATAGGAAGGTTAGTGAAGTCCTTTCAGTGCAAGGTTATAGTTTTGTTGCCCCTGATCTTTTCAAATGTTTGAATGATTATTTCTTTTTGTAAAATCTCAGCATGAGAAACGGTGGTGCCCATGGTCGTTACGGAGTGGGAGACTGGTCATTTCTCAAATGTCGAGAGAATTTGTTAAACGTAAGTACCATTATGGTCTGTGCTTACCAAATCCTAGATTGTCTCATGTACTTTTCTTGAGGCTTAAGGTACTTTTTCTACATCAATCAAATTGCAAGATGTGAACAAATGCTTTTAGATAGTTTTCTTTTGTAGACCCCGGAAATACGTTCAAAGGTATTTAATAAAAAGCTTGGTTGTAAAAGACCTTACTGGCTGCCGTTAAAGACTGCTATAGGAAATTTCTGCATCTCATTCACATCATACCATTAGTGATACAAAAAGATGTTAAAACACCTTAATCTTCTCTTAAAGGTGTATTGGTTCTATATGAGTATATTCCACATGTTTTCACATTTGCAATTATGTTCTTTAAATTTTCTTATAGGCAAAAGATAAGCGCAAAGCATTCCATGAAGTTTGTGAGAATTTCAGGTATGTTATCTTCAAGTCTCAGATCTCCAGCATCGGCCTTTTTCAAATTCTCAAGGGTATTGACACCTCATGCAGGCCTGTTATGCATCACTTTTTCCTAGAAAGATTTTTGCAACCAGCAGACTGGTTTGAGAAGAGACTTGCATATACACGTAGTGTGGCTGCAAGCTCCATGGTAAGTATATGCAATCTTTCTGTGACATTGACCCATGTAAAAATAAGATTCTTTTCGCACTTTTTCTTCATGTATTTACTATAACATGTGTTCTTTCTTTAATGTAGGATGAGTAGAAGAGATATCAAACTAGTAGCTATAACATATGTTCTTTCAGCTTATGTTGTTGAAGGTTCAAGTTTAGAATAACTAGAATTTTGGAGTTTGGTTGCTGGAAATTCAGGTTAGAATGTTAGGGGTTTGATTGCTGGAAATTCAACCTAGAAGTGCTGGAAATATTTTTTTGAAAATTAAAGAATAGATTCATTCAAAAGCAATAAAAGGCATCAAGTAGTATTACAAGGCAGTAAGACATTACAAGTCAGAATAACTACAAAAGAGTAAATACAACAAGATTTATCCATTATCCTGGGAAAAGCTGGAAGATGAAGTGATGGAATCTTAGTGGGGCAAACAAGCAATGGGGGGTAGGGAACTAGGAATTAGTCCTAAGTTTATGATCACTCATAGAAGAAAGCATCACACCTTCTAATTAAAAACTCAAGTTTATAGAGAAAATTTTAGCTATTTTTATTGAAGGGCTAAGTGTGTGTGTGTGTGTGTGTAGAAAAATTTTGGAACCCTTATTCCTAGTAGTAAAGGAATTCCAAACTAAACTAACCAAAGAAATGGCTTCATACTTTAATAAGAATTGGATAAGTTTAAGATCTACACAGACAATATATATCTAATTTGTTATTACTTCATATATATTAAGAAAAACCTAATATAAAATAAATTGCAGTTAACTCTCACTCTTCATTCCACCAAAATAGGGTTCGTGATTGAGTGATTTTTGCTCTTTTATTCTTTCACCCTAAGCTCTTTTGCGACATTCAGTCTAATTTTACTTCAATATCTTTATACAAAACAGGTGGCCAAAGAGAATTAATAGCTAAACTCGTAAAAATATAATTGCTTTTAGTTTGTGTTACTGCATATTGGTTTAAGCTGCCCCTTTTTCCGTAATGAAGCCCCTTGGATGTCAGTACTATTTCTCTTTGGCAGTATTTGAATCAATTGATTAAACCTGCAGGTGGGCTATATTGTTGGTCTTGGAGACAGGCATTCCATGAATATTTTAATTGATCAAGCAACTGCAGAAGTTGTTCACATAGACCTTGGTGTTGCTTTTGAACAAGGGTTGATGCTTAAGACACCTGAGCGGGTTTGTTTATTTGAAATCCTGGTGTTTGAGTTTCATCTACATTGTTATTCATTTCTTTAATGTTTCCTCTCAACCAACTTTGGTAGGTGCCTTTCAGACTGACGAGAGACATCATTGATGGCATGGGGGTAACTGGAGTCGAAGGGGTTTTCAGAAGATGCTGTGAAGAGACGCTTTCTGTTATGCGAACAAATAAGGAGGCACTACTCACCATCGTAGAAGTATATCAACTGCAGTGTGACATTTTTGAAAGTTATTTTATCCCCATTTATTACTTCTTGATTAAATGTGGGAATTTCTGCAGGTTTTTATCCATGACCCCCTGTATAAATGGGCTCTATCACCTCTAAAAGCTTTGCAGCGCCAGAAGGTATTTCTCAATGTAGCCCTTCTTTCAAATAAGCATCCACAGTTTAAATCATGTAGATGAATCTCGATACTCCCATGTCTTTAGCTGTTAAAAATGGAATATAAAAGCTCGGGAATGAGTATGGGGAAGGGAAAGAGGGGGAAAAGAGGAAACATCTAGGATTTTGGAGATGGAGAAAGACATGGGTTGAAGATCTCAATTTCCTTTACTGCGATGCTTTAATGAAACATAGATTAATTTTAATCCCAGTGTTGAAATTACATGAGCATGCTAATGTCTCTAGCGCACCAGCTTAAAAATTTTCTGTATCCATGAATTAAAACCTTAACATCGTATGACATGTTAATGTCAAAAAAAAAAAACATCGTATGACATGTCAACACAAGTACCCACACAATGGTAACCGTAGAAGTTGATGTAAATGAGCATTTATTCTCTTCTCAATTACCCAAGTCATATTTCACTCCTTGGATGTGATGACCTTTGAATTTTTCGAGTGAAAATTTTGTTGGTTGGTCTTGTTTACATTTCACAATCCCGTAAGCTCATTATCCCTCAGTTTTCTTTGGGATTGGCCTGAAGCAGAGCATGTCCACTCCACACCCCTTTTAAGTCATGCTCTCTAACAACATAACTCTCCCTCCTCTTTAACAGGAAACAGATGATGATATGGATGCAAGCTTGGAAGACACACAAGATGGGTACGAAGGAAATAAAGATGCTACACGTGCGCTGATGCGCGTTAAGCAGAAACTTGACGGATATGAAGAAGGTGAATTGAGGAGTGTACATGGACAGGTAAAATGATGGAGAAATAAAATGAATAGAAAATCTATATAGAGCCCTTAAAACAACATTCTTTACCATTGGTAGCTGCTTTTTGTAGGTTCAACAGCTTGTACAGGATGCAGTTGATCCGGAGCGCTTATGTCAAATGTTTCCTGGCTGGGGAGCTTGGCTGTAAATAGGACTCTCTCTCGCCTTGTCCCAAGTAACACCCAGTTATCTTGTACAGGCGGCATTTGATTTTCTCAATCTCCTTGTAATCTCAAATGAGGTCATACTTGGGTTACAGATGGCACCTTTATGCTGCGTTTGGTTAGTGTCCATAGGGGCATGGACAGTGGACAAGGACACTAAAGTCCTGTCCGTCATGCGTGTTTGGTTACTGTCCATGCTTGATTTTTGTCCTATCCTAAAAAGACATGGACAGAAACGTTTGTCCAATCCGTTTCTGTGGTACAGCCACAATCTGTCCAACGGACAGATTTTGGAAAGGACGAAACTACCCTGGTTTTTTAACGTCTTAAACCTAAACGCAGCTCTCCTCCTTCGGCATCGTCTTCGTCTTCCTTGCGGCTCTCCTCCTTCGGCTTCGTATTCTTCGATTTCACAGAATAGAAAAAACCACCTAATACCTGTTTTTATCTATTCGACGAATCTGTAATCTTCTTTTTACAAACCTATCCTTGCCTCCTCTCTCCCGAAACTTGTTCTTCTTCTTCAACCTCCGAAAGTTCTTCCTCTTCTCCTAAAGTTCTTCCTCGTTCTTGACGTTCCAGGGTTATACCACCAGATTCTAGGTAAGTTCTTTGTATTGTTTCGATTGGGTGGGGTTTCGATTGGGTCAGTCCTCCTCCTCCTCCACTCAAGACATCTGGTTCCTTCTTCGACTCTTCTGGATTCTTCCTCATTGATCTATTTTCATTTCTTGTGTCTGATTGATTTTTTTTTTTTGTTTCTCTTGAAGCAATCGAGCCTTTTGTTACAGACCAGAACAATCTGAATGACTTTCATAATTTATGCATCAAATCAAGAGTTGGGTCTAACATTAACAGCAGATCTGGAGATGAAAATGAGATACAAAACGGAGTACTTACAAACTCGGGACAGAACTTTCTTTTGGCTTTATCTGAACCAGGGCTTCATATGAACGATAACTCTGGTGTAACTTACATGCAACCCACCAAATTGAATGAAGAATCCAGTTTATTGAGTAAGTTGATGACAATGCTAAAGCCTCGTGATGGGTATCTTCATATTTTCTTCTCATATGTTTCCATTATGTATTCCGTTTCAGTTCATCTTGTATTCCCTTTAGACAGAAAAAAGAAACATCACATATTGGACTTATAAAAATGAGGCCTTTTGCAGCCATTTTATGTTCAGCAAAGCAAAGCAAATTGGTGGCAGGATCATCATGTTTCTTCCTAAAAATATTGACATCAATCAGTTGGCAGA
>JAOSBK010000007.1:32878785-32891737 GCA_027568895.1 Erythroxylum shatona
CTAAAAATATTTGAAGTATACAAAAATTACTAAAATTATAATAATACTGTCCAAATCAATCCGAAGTGTCATTAAACTAATATACCCGGAAAATGCCATGAATGCATGCCATAATACTTATGCACAATTAAGCAAATATTGAATAAGCAAATAACAAACATAATTCGTACTAACTTCCTTTAATATTCTAACCCCTAATTTGGGGCGCTACACATAAAGTCTGTACACAACTTTGTACAAAATGCGCTAAAGGCGATTGCCTTTAGGGCACTACTCTAACATGCCCATGTGTGTAATTATATATTAATAGGAAAAAAGTTTAGGAATATATATAGAAAAAATTGTAACCATGCGTGTATATATAGGAAAAAATTAAGGTTAAGTGAGTATATATATAAGAAAAAAGATTAGTGGTCACTTGTACACGTGCGTATATATATTGGAATAAAGTTTAGCGACTATATGTATGTATGGATATAGGGAAAACAAATTATTTCCACATATATATATATATATATAATGTTTTGTAGCCGTGCTCATATGTGTCTCTATATATTGCAAAAAAAAGTTTTTTAGGCATTTGTGTATATATAGGAAAAAAATTGGTAACCATGTGTGTATATTGCAAAAAAAGTTTTACTTGGACATGTGTATATTGTATATAGCAATAAAGTTTTATGGCTATGTGTGTACATCTAATGTAAAAATTTGGAGGCCATGTGTGTACATATATTGCAAAAAAGTTTTGAAGCTATGTGTGTGTATATATACATAAGAAAAATGTTTTGTGGCGTATGTATATATACAAGATAAAAGTTCGATACCCATGTTTGTATACATGTGTAGAAAAAATTTTAGTTCCATATAGGATAAAAGTTCATCCCCATGTATGTATATGTGAGTGTATATATATAGAAAAAAAGTTTTGTAGCTAAAAGTTTAATACCCATGTTTTTACATACATATATCGGAAAACGATTGGTGGCAATATGTGTATTTATATATGGTGAAAAAGTTTTTTTAGCCATGATGAGTATATATATAGGGAAAAAAATTTGTAACCGTGTATGTATGTATGTATAGGAAAAATGTTTGATGACTGTATATATATGAGATAAAAGCTTAGTGGCCATTTGTGTATCTATATAGGAAAAAATTTTGCAGCCATATGTGTACATATACATATATATAAAAAATCCTTTTTTTAGCTATGTGTGTATATATATAGGAAAAAATTTTGTGGCTAATTATGTATATAGGAAAATGTTTGATAGTGACGTATGTGTCTATATATATTATGTTTGTGCGTACTTATAGGAAAAGAAACTTGTAGTCGGGTTTATGTACAAGAAAAAGGTTGGGAAGGCATGTGTGTGTGTGTATGCATATATAGGAAAATTGTTTGGTGGCATGTGTGTATATATAAGGGATAAAAGGTCCGTGCCAATGTGTTTATATATAGGAGAAAGAAATTGCGGCCTTGTGTGTTTATATGTAGGAATAAATGTTTATGGCCATGAGTGTAAAGAGTATATATATAGGAATAAAGTTTTGGTTAACATATATAGAGGAAAAAGTTGGGTGATTATTGTTCATGTGCTTACAAATATAGTATAAAACTTGAGTGTCCATTTATATATATAAAGTGTTTTTTTTACCATATATACATAACCACTTTGTGTGTTTATGTATATATAGTTTGATCACCGTGTGTGTATATATATTCGATAAAATTCGGTGCCCATGTGTAATATATATTTAAAGTGAAAAAACTTTGAAGCTATGGGCATATATATATAGGGACAAAAAAAGTTTGATAGCTATGTTTGAAGGCTACGTGTGTGTGTATAAAATAAAAGCTCGATATCCATGGGAAAAAAGTTTGGTTACAATGTGCCTATATACATAGAAAAGGAATTTTGTGGCCAAGTGTGTATATATATATAGGAATTTTTTTTTTGTAGAGGTTTGGTGGCTATGAGTGTATATATTTAGAATAAATGCTTACTGCTCATGTGTGTATATATATACACACAGATGAAAAATCATGTGTGCATTTATATAGAAAAAATGTTTAATCGTCATGTAGAAAATTTTTTTAAGGCCATGTGTTTATTTATGCTAGAAAATGGCTCCGATGCCTATAGGTATCTATATATATAGGAAAAAGTAAATAATACTATACTCAAAAAGTAAATAATACTATACTCATTCTGTATTAGATAGACTTCCCTTCGATTATTGAAGTTGAACGCACTACTTGATCATAATGGATCGAATTCCTCCCTCAGTTCTTGTCAAATCATATTTTCCTTTGCAGCTCCACTTAAGTCTTCTCTTCATTCTTTTCTACATCCCACTTGTTGGGTTCTTCTTTGATACCCCTTTTCCCGTACTTGAAGTATACTGCAAGTTGGAGGACTCCTAATATGGAACCGACGATACTTGGTGCCTGCAAAAAAAAACAAAAAATTAAGAAAACTGATAAATCATTAAATTGTATATATATTAAAGTATTTAAAATATTCTTTTTTTTTAAGGGAAAAAAGAAGAAGAAGAAGGGTACAAATCGCAATAAAGAAGTCAAGGTTCATTAGTCCGAAAATCACCCAAAGAATATATGCCATTTTATTTATCATTTTTCACGTTAATTTTATCCAATGAAATTAACGTGAAAATGATAAGTAGAATGGCATGTATTCCACGCTTTTTGTTTCGACCACGGTTTTCTGAAAAAAAAAAAAACAAAGAAAGTTATCACAAAGTTAGAAGAAAGCATATCGCCAAACATTCAGACACTCATAGGACAACAAAAACGAAAGAAAGAATATATATATAGAGATATATATATAGAGAGAGAGAGAGTAATTGGGAACTCTTTGCGTGACACAACCTCTTTATTTTACCACGTTTTTGCTACTCTTCTCCTTATTTTTCTGCTGGGCTAATTCTTTGTTTTGGGACTTTCTTCTGGGCTGAACTTCAATTTGGGTTAAATTTTCTTCCAGATTCTTTTTATTAATTCCACCAACTTATAAAAAAATATTAAATACAATTTAAATCCCTTTTTTAAATATAATATGGAATTAAATGAGTTATGTTAATAATAGTAAAATGTAGCAATTTTAACTAAAATGTGCTATGTAAATGATTTAAAATAATATAATTAAAGGTGTAAAATATGCTATAATTTTTACTTATCAACATATTCTACGTCCTTAACCTGTGGACCACAAACTTTACAAAGTTGTGGATGCAATTGGAAGATCTTTGATTTATCGTCCTTGACTTTGGTTCTGATAAAAAATTATGGTAGTGCCAGTAAGATCTAATGAGCTGCATAATATACACAAATCATTTGTTGTTCCTGATCATTATCTTAGATTTTGAATGTTTTATCCTGCTTGTACATTCCAGTTAAATTATGGTAGTCCAAGTTTGACGGCTACGTGTGTGTTTGATGCCCGTGTGTGTATATATATAGGAAAAAAGTTTGGTTGTTATGCATATATATATATATACATATAGAAAAAAGGTTTTGGCAATTTTTTTATATGTATAGGAAAAAGGTTCCCTAGCCATATGTATATATATGTATAGAAAAAAATTTGTGGTCATGTGAGTATATATAAACAAAAAAAAAAATTGGTGGCCAAGGATATATATATATATATATATATATGTATGTGGTCACTTCTGTATATAAATATATGTATATGTCGTGTGCATATATTGAAAAAAGTTTTGTGACTATATATGAATATATACATTAGAAAATAGTTTGTTTTCCATCCTTGTGTATATATAAATGGAAAAAAAAAATTTGAGGCCATTTGTATATTTAAAAAGAAAAGAAGTTTAGTGGTCACGTGTGTGTATAGATTAAAAAAAAATTGGTTGTCATATATGTATATATACTGTAAAAAAGTTTCGTAGTCATGTGTCTTATATACAGGAAAAATGTTTTCATAATCATGTGTGTATATATGTAGAAAAAAAAGTTTGGTATTGGTAGCCATAACTGTGTGTGTGTGAGTGGGAGTGTGTGTGTATGAGATAA
The DNA here is from genome assembly GCA_027568895.1 of Erythroxylum shatona. Taxonomy (NCBI): domain Eukaryota; kingdom Viridiplantae; phylum Streptophyta; class Magnoliopsida; order Malpighiales; family Erythroxylaceae; genus Erythroxylum; species Erythroxylum shatona. Next base: position 32,882,846 of record JAOSBK010000007.1, read on the forward strand.
AAGGTTGGTACCCATGTGTGTGTGTATATAAGATAAAAGGTTGGTACCCATGTGTGTTTGTATAAACAAGATAAAAGCTCAGTACTCATGTATGGCCGTGTGTGTGTGTATATAAGATAAAACTTGTTACCAAGTATATATGTATATATTGTAAAAAGGGTTTCCTGGTCTTGTATGTATATAAGAAAAACGTTTTATAATCATATGTATAGATATCTAGAAATAAAAATAGTATAGTAGTTATGCGTATACACATACATAAGAAAAAACATATGGAGGGCATGTGTGCGTATATGGGATAAAAGCTCAGTACCCATGTATGGCCACGTGTATATATGAGACAAAAGCTCCGTACCCATGTATTTGTATATACACAGGATAAAAGTTCGGTACTCGTGTGGATATATGTATAATATAAAAGCTTGATACTCGTGTGTGTATGTATAAAAGACAACCTCGGCTCCCATGTGTGGCCAAGTGTGTATATACATGGGACCAGTAAACTATTAGAGAGCAAGTAGCCGAACCTTTGCTTCTGCAACGTGTTAGCCAGACTGTTACCTTCACAATTTCTGATTAGACAATTGCTTCTGCAGTGAAGACTGGATTGTTGCCTCTGAATGTGTAAATTGAAGACCAACAGACAAGAAAGCCAAGAAATCAAGAAGGATAATTAAAAGTTAGCGTTAAAGACGAGAATCAAAGTGGATGAGAAATTGTAACTAGTAGATTCAGATTCTAAGTGCTCAAATAACTTTTAATTAAGTGACGATTCTGCATCTTTTGTACACGTGAAGAAAATCAGGTTAGCATATTATGTATATTATTACATATATATACAAGCATACATACATACATACAACTCATATTACAACAATAATTGCACGTCCTAATCCTAAACCCTCCCCCACTACCTGCACTGAACTGAACCCAAAATGAAGAAAACATCTAACGAAAACTACAAATAAAAAAGAGTCACCAGGTTGGTCCAAGAGCTCAGAATTCTGACTTCATAAGCTTAATCCCTGGCTTTATATCAATGCTGTCAAAGGGCTTCACCTGCTGAACGTGTATGTAATCCCTTGTTTTAAGAACCTGCACGTTGATAAGCATAGATACATATTTTATCAAGTTCGATGGCTTCTGCGGCTACTCATCTGTATTTTACTGGCAAATTGCGACACTATAGGTACATAATCCATGAACTCAAAACGAAAAGGAAATCAGCTTTAGATTACATACCAACGTTTCAAAGAACATTCTTGATGCTTCCTTGCGAGTTTTACCAACTAGTAGATTGTCCACCGAAAGAACCTTCCTTTCTTGTCCAGCTTCATTGCCAAATAAGGTTTGGAGGTACTTGGCAACAGCCCTAAACAAATGCCAATCATTAGAACACAATCCGCAAGTATCAATAATCAACAAAATAAATGAAAGAGCTATCGAGAAAATTAGACAATAAGACATGGATAACTTGTATGCTATTTTTCCTTTTAGGTTGTTTATATGCATGGCAAGATCCCCAATCATATCCATCTTGGATACTAATAGCATCACATCCAACACAAAGTTGCAACAAATTATCAGTACTTCCAGATGTATTCCCACTTTCCAGGAATCTTCTTTCAGTTGGAAGACCATCGTGAACCACATAGAAGACACAAACCTTGTGCGGGAAGACCATCCACTATTCTCTAGAAGGCAAGTATCTTCAAGACAAGGCATGCCATCCTCACCATCTTCACCTATCTCATCGTCATCCACATTAAGGAAATCTGAAAAACAAAATTCCCAGTAGGAAAATTGATTGGGCAGATTCACAGCAGAATTTTTAACAGCACAGCTTTTCTCAGATCAAAATCAATTTCTTTTCATCCTAAAATACAAGCATGTCATCATAGGACAAAAGATAACTGCCTCAGGATTCAGAAGTTCTCCCAAAATACCAGGTTACTGGGTTCGATTAATAAAGAGCTTAAGCCAAAGTTTGAAATCTTTTAGAATTATGTATTACCGACCCGAATTTTGTGAATACTTGCAGAAACACAAAACAGTCACTCAAATACCCTCGAAAGAAGTCAATATGATGAGAAAAATCCTCTCCAAGCAGTTTTCTTTCTATATACCATGCAAGTGAAATACAAAAACTAGCAATGCTGCAAAAAAAATTGATATGAACTTTGAAACCTCTTATCTTAGCATGACCCAGAGTGCAGAACTATGACTGAGTCACATAGAATCAGTCTTACTTTGTAACATAACATACTCTTATTTCCTTTGAGTTCTGTTCCATGAATCAGTAAGGGGCTAGACCCATTTGGAGCACTTTCGGAATTTCATACCTCATAAAAGCAATACATACCAGCTCAAGAGATGCAAAATTCCTAACATGTATGTAAACTTACAACTCATTCCTAACGAAGTACTCTATTGTTAGGAAATGGAAGTTAATAGCCTTTGAGTTATCAAACTGGTACAAAGTGAAAAGAAAGAATGCTAAACCTGTGTCATTTGCAAATCCAATGTCATGCAAATCCTGCACCATAAAACCAGTACATTTACAGCATGCTACAATAACTTGTAAGAAAATACAATGTAATCAAAACAAGAAATTTATATAAAGTAATAGGTGCAATTGCACGGCATGATCAAGTATTATCATAATGAAAACAACTAAAATCTAGGAAAAAATGTGTGTGTAAATCTATACTCTGGTTTCTTTCAAAGGATGAAAACAGTTCACAAAGTATTAATTAAAATTAAGGAATCAAAAGAAATTGATATAAAATTGAACAACAATTGAACGATCTCATGGAGACCACCTTAAACTTGATGCATGCCCTTAGAGTATCTCATATTGACTAAACATGAAAATGTTAAAGGATTTATAAATAGTAAGGGCTAACTATCCAAATGACTAGTTCTGATCATTTTAGCAATAATTGACCCAAGCCTAATTCTTGTTAATGGACTCTACACTCTACCCATATTAAAAATTCTAATATGATATTAGAGCAGGTTTGGTCCAAATTATTAATTTCATGATTGTCATTCTGGATATTCAGTCCTGGTGGCCCGGTCCGGTTACCGCTACGTTTGTTACAAGTGACAATTGAATGTTCAGTCCCAATTGCACTTAAGGGGGAGTGTTAAAGTATCTTATATTAACTAAACATGAAAATATTAAAGGGTTTATAAGTGATAAGAGTCAACTAACCAATTGACTAGTTCTAGTCATTTTGGCAATAGTTGACCCAAGCCCAATTCTTGTTAATGGACTTTATACTCTACACATATTAAAAATTCTAATATGGTATCAGAGCTTTTTTGGATAGTTGGCCTTTACAACTTATAAACCCTTTAATATTTTCATATTTAGTCAATATGGGATACTAACACTTGCAAAACAAGAATGCCATAATGCAAGTATTCTCATTCCACTTTGGCCTAACAATAACTTTGGCCAATGACAAGGATGTGATTACAATTTACAATACTTAGAAATGCTGAAAATAGGTTCACCAACATAACCATCATCAAGTCATAATACTAAGTAGGCATTCAGCTCCTGTTTCACAATAAATGACTATCTTCAAAAGGGCAAACCTATATTCCAAAAATAAAGGAAGGGATCTATTTTATTTTCTTTTACAGTAGTTAAAGAAAGCATAAAAACAATGAGACATAGGAAAACGAAAAAAGTTAAGGGGAATGTTTCTAGGGGAAAGAAAAAAGAGAACTGCAAAATTTCGCGTATGGCTTACTCCATGATCTCCCCCAGTAGGCTGGTTGACAGAAGATTCCATGTCATGCATACTCTGTTCACAGAGTGGATAACCTGCATTTAGAGCGTCATTTCTGAAATCCCCACAAAATCCTACACCTTTAGACTCCTTGTCAAATAAATCATTACAGACTTGCTCCTTGTCATCACCCCCAACTTGTCGATCGTCCCCGTGACTAACCCCGTAGTTGTAGTTGTCAATATCTTGTGCAATTCGTTCATCATCAAAAGAAGTAAGATTGATGCATTCACCTTTTTTCGAAAGTTCTTCAATGGAAATGTCTGCATTTTTTCCTGGTGCATAATGATCTACTAGGATGTTCGCTTTTATTTCAACTGCCTGATCAACTTTTCTTTCGTCCAACAAAACTTCCTCCATTGCTCTCAGTTCAATCTCAGGGGCAACAATATTCTCTTGCTGTTGGACTAGATCTTGTGCACCATCAATTGGTACATGTATCTCATTACATACGGAGTTTGAATTATCTTTCAATAGACAAACATCATCAATAGTAGCCTTTTCTGCAAAACCATACTGACTGCTAGACTCAGCAGGCAAGTAACAATTATCTCCAGAAACAGTTTGAGATGCTTTAAACCCCTTTAAAAAATCATTTCCTGCACCAGCAACTTCGGTCTCGCATCTATCGGTTTCAATTTCAGCTATTTCCCCCAGGGTTTCACATTCTGGCAATGGACACCTGGTCACTTCAGGAGCAACATTCATATGTATTTGATTACCAGCAACAAAAACTCCTGATTGATGAAAACTGTGCTGGTTTGGAACTCCAGGAAACTGCCCATTAACATCATTTATAAATAGTGAAGGTTCAGTAGCCCCATCTTCAGTAACAATTGTCCCAAAAGAATTCTCTTTATCCTTTCCCTCTTCAAAAGAAGCAGCATATGGACAATTTTCGGAAATTATGATGCCACTAATATCAAATCCATGCAAACATCTCAATTCTGATGACAAACCTGAAAGAACAAAAATTGATACAATTGTTTGAAGCCCAAACATGAATTACGAAAAGCAATAGATAACTTGAAAGTTAGAAGTATTAAAAACTAAAAATAGTTAAGCTATAACCTCCCAAATTATGGAACTTATAAGGATGTTGTCTTCTCCTCACTTAGGAATTTGACTTAGATTGGGGGTTAAGAAAACTATGAGGTTTACAACATACAGATAGAAGTGTTCCCACCCCCAAAAATATTAGATAATGAATTTAGTGAAGCATACTCAACATCTAAGAATCAACTCACCGCATAACAGTTGTTCACTGAATATGTCTTCTTCTAGGAACTGTCTCTGGATCATCAAGATTTCAGAGCGTGTGCAAGGAGCTTTTCTCCGTACACGACGTAGGCCTTCGGTATTCGTCAATTGTTGACGTATCGTACTAGATAAGGAAAAGGAAAAAAATATAATCTTTTCAGAATTCAGCAAACTAAAACTTATGACTCTACATTTCTTATATGACACCACCAAAAGAAAAGAAGGTCAATGCAATCAATTAAATACCAAAAAAGGGAAGAACAAAAATTTGCTTGAAATAGTTTCCAGATAGGTGTTTTTCATCTTTGTGCAAGCACAGATCCAGTTTACTTTAAAACAGTAAAGTAAGATTAAAGAATTTAACCAGATGAAAACTAGACAAATAAGGACTGAATTAATTGACAAAGAATAACTAACTTCAGAAACTATCAATCAAAGTGCATTAGAGGCCATAGGATGAACCATTTCCCGCTGCCATATGCTTAAGTGATAATGAACAGAACAGCAACGTTAATGTGTTCCAGCAAATTGCATAGTGCTTATAGAAGACAGAAGAATAAAGCTAGAGAAACAGACACTAGTCCAAGAGACGAGTGACACTAGCACAATGCAAAGAAGTGATTAGGATTTTATAGTTCATAGACAATGCAGAAACGGAAGGGAAAGGGTTCATAAGGCAAATTTTCAAAGAATCCTCATATATTGTGGGTTTCATCATGTTTAGTCCGGGCAGTTAACCTTCAAGATCTAGAAATAATGTATAAAGCTTGTAAAAGGGGAATAAACATGAACGTTAAGGGTTTGGCCTAATTGCAGGGAGGTAGGAGTACTTCTCCATCCTTCAGGTGCAATGAATTGGCAATATCTGTATTAGACCTTCAATTTCCACTGTACCCAACAAAAGTGTTAAATGTGAAGAAAAATGCAAGTTTAAATTCCCCATTAAAAATGCACCAACTTGCTTCAAACACTTGAGCAAGTATTCCGAGCAGATATCATGAGGCACTCAAGTGGACATAATATGTCAATCAAAAACAGATTCATCCAATAATAACAAGACCAAGTTAAATGAAATAAGACTTACTCGCCATGCAAGACCATCGAATCATCCATAAGCACCTTTCTCTTTACCACACTAGGTCGAGATAAAGAATGGGCACGTTTCCTTGATGCTACTTTAGGAGCAGGTGGAGTGGGTGGAATGGGCTTCATTTTAAGCACAGAAGATCTTCTTCCAACTAGAACACGATAACATATGCATGACATCAGTTACATTTTAGTCAGCAACCTTAAAATGAAATACAAACAATATTCCAAAGGAAAAAGGGACGACACCTGCAATCTTTTGAAAAGTTTGTCGTGCCAAAAATGAAACTAGTTGAAGTAGCAACAAGAATGAATCTGACCTAATATAGAAGATAACAGATCATTATCATCTGGAATGGAGTCTGCAGTTCTCTTTGATGTGATATTTCCAAATGATTCAACTTCTTTTAAACTTTGAACGGATAGCATACTCTCTGTGAAACTCCACTTCTTTCCCAAAATTTTGGTCCCACAGCTGCTTCCACCACCACCTTCAGAGACTTATTTGTCCAGTGTTGACTCCACAGTCAATTCATCTGGTTTATCAAGAATATTACAGGATGCAGAAAACAGCTTTCCTAGTTCAGGTATGTTAGAAGTTAAATAATCATTCATATTTTTCAAGTTCATTATTGCCAGAAATCACTTTATCTAGTTGTTCATCTATTTTCCGCTGCCTATCTGAAATTCTCCAAGTAAATTGGGTCTTGATGTCTAAGTTTCCTTCATTTGGCACTCTTCACCTAGAAATGAATAACCATTTAGATAACATACTGGTATTTTTAGGGGTCTATCACTCCTAGACAATACGCTTAATAGAAAATAAACAGCAATCATGTAGCTAGCCAAACAAACCTTGCACCTTGGTTGAAGTTCCAGAATTCGACAGTGCATACTTATCTTTGGATGTCTGCAGAGGTGACGGCAGAGAATTTTCCAATTGCAAGGTGCGAGAAAGCACATCATCATCAACTTTGTGATAGGGGTCATCAGGACAGGCCACATTTGAAGTGCATGCCAGAAGCATACTCACACAAGTGGACTTTGTATGTTGAGCCTTTTCATGTTCATCCTGACCTTCAACATCAAGGGTACCAACCAACTCAGATGGAGAGACAGTTTCATCGCAATCCCTGTTGATTTGATGAATAGATTGAAGCATTGTAACCTTGCTGCAAACATCAACATCATGCAGCTCTTCTACCTTATTTGAAGCATCTAATGGAATAACAGTGTTCTTAATTGGAATACATGCTATAGGTAAGGTAGATGATTGCAACTCCATTTGTAGATTTTCGTGATCCATCTCGAAATGACCAGAAACATAGATGTTCTTATCAGTAGCCATGCACTTATCAACGTCACTATCTAATACATTTCTTGAAGACAAATCCTTTGCATCATTTCCATGAAGAAGATCTGACTTAATGGAAGCATTTTCCGCACTCTCTACCCCAATTGATTCTATCAAATTGTGATTTTCTGATTCTAAATGATCCTCAGAGGCCATACCCTTCTGAACAGATGACAAGTTTGGCTCTTCTAATAATCCAGGTGTAGATGGAGCCTGAGCATAGTCAATGGGTTCAGAATTTGCAGCTTCTTCCGGACACACTTCTTTAGTTCATCATCTTCGCTACAACTTAGCTTCAAGGTATGCTAGTCGTTATCAATCGTCTTTTAAGGTTGAAGTACATAGTGAGTGGATGCTCAAAGAATCCTAGCTCAAGTTAAGACATGGATTTTCCATGTAAAAGGAGCAAATAACCGCAAGGCCAAAACTATACTAACAGCCCACCAAGTTACCGACTTTATCTAAAAACTTACGCCGTCTGATCAACATCATCAACAAAAACCCCTTCATGTGTGAAGATCACGCATGGAGAGAGCAGATCTGGAGGTTTCATGGCCTAAAACCTGGAACTTGGCACTTAACTCTTATGCTGTGTTTAGGAAAGAGAAAAGGTACTTACAGCAGTTAAGGATCGGGTATTGTCGCAGACAGTGGAGGCGGCTATTTTAATTCGAGATTCGGCGTCGTCGCTGCGAGAAGCCATAGTCAGAGGGAGAGTACGCACTTGTGACTGCTCTATATCGTTCTTGGCCGGTAGTGTCCCAAATCTGGGTATCCAACAAACAACAAACAATATGTTTGTACTCTTGTTACGATAGAAAATTCCAAAGCGCAAACTATCTCTGCTAAATAGAAACGACCAACGGCGGGTTAGAAAATGCGGTCTGTTTGATGGCGACGGAGGACGTTAAGGTCTCCACTAGGATAAAAAGGGATAGCCCATGCCAAGAACTCAGAATAAAAATTCATAAGAAGTGAACCCAAAATTTATGCCAACACAAAATTCATAAATAAAAAGATGGTATGGAAGCTGACAGCATAATAGATGTTTAGGTTTCTTATCGAAGACGAAGGGTTGTTTGGGCATAGTTTTAAAAATGTTTTAAATTTTAGTTTAATTTTTTAAATGGTTGAAATATTAAATTAAATTTATTTATTTATTCAATTCTAAAATTAAGATAATTATTTTACTTAATTTGATTAAGATTAATAATTATATTGATTCCTAATTAAATTTAGAAAATTATTTTTTAAAATTAAAATTAATTATTTTTAATTAGATTGAAATTAATTAATTAGAAAAGTTACTTCCAAAATTAGAATTAATTAGTTTCAATTAGATTGAAATTAATTAATTAGAAAAGTTGTTTCTAAAATTAGAATTAATTA
>JAOSBK010000007.1:32891837-32903330 GCA_027568895.1 Erythroxylum shatona
GAGGCCATACCCTTCTGAACAGATGACAAGTTTGGCTCTTCTAATAATCCAGGTGTAGATGGAGCCTGAGCATAGTCGATGGGTTCAGAATTTGCAGCTTCTATCTGTTTACAAGATTATATAAATTTTGTCAGACAGCACGGTAATCCTCCCCCCATGCTAGTAAGTTATCAAAACAAAATTAATTCAAACCATCAACAAGGATGAGATCATAAAGAGAAGATTGAGCAGATAGTGGTAATCAATGACTTTTAGAAATCAGTCCATACTAACCTTGTCTGTAGTAGAATTTAATAGTGCCATTTCTGAGGATCCAGTCATACTACAATGAATTACATTTTGTTGAGCCGGTGATTGAAAGGATATAAGAGGATCGGCTCTGCAATTAGACACCCAGTGAGATCACAAAGTTGAACTGTTAGTAATAATTGGAGCAAACAAGTCTGTAAATCAACATCCCAGTTAACCACCTGCAGACACCTTACGAATCAGAAATTATTGATATTTTCAACTCATAAACTATTTTATCATTAAGAAATGAATAATATCGCCATTAGCAATAGGAAAGAAGAAAAAAAATAATCCACAACCATGAAGAAAGGCAGTAAAGAGGACAAAATAAGAAAGAGAAACAATTAAAACAAACAAAGAAATGATGCACAGGGTTTAAAGCTCAGCTGAAACAAGCAAGCTGGCAGTCAAAGAGACAGCTCAGCCAATACATAACAAGCATGTACAAATTTTTTTGCCAAAGGTGTAAAAATATAGACAAAGAATTAAAACCTTAATCATTCTTAATCACATTCCAAAAAATCAATTCACAAGTGTATACACACGTGCATGAATATGCACTACCACATAGAATGCACAAATAAGTAGACGTTTAGAAGGTGAGCAAATTGGCAAAGGGCACATGCATGAATATGCACTAGCACACAGAACACACAAATAAGAAAATGTTTAGAAGGAGAGCATATTGGTAAAAGGCACATATAGAACATACTCTGAAATTTCACCAAGCCCAGTGGCTGCAACCTTGTCAGGAAATAGGTCCTGTTAGCATATAATAAAACAGAAAAGAATAGTCACCAGTTTAAGCCTGTTGGCACACAATAAAAACAGAAAAGAATTGTCAACAGTTTAAGGAAATAACCCACATGCAAATGAAAATAAACAATATGTGACCTTGAGATAAGGCAGTAACAATGTAGAGTATCAGGTTTGTTAAATACAAGACTACAAGTAGATACAGGATCTTCAAGTTTAAACCAACTGCAAACTGGGAAAAGATAGCAATGGCCAATGGCTGTCATCCGAAATATATATTGTTGATACAACCATACAAATTGTAAGAAAAGGACAGCCATTTTGGGAAGACTTGATAGGCGTTCTAAAAATCTTGTTCCCAACCTGGGTTCATAGAAACTCGCATGCGAGCAGGAGATTCTTACCTCTTCCAGCTCTAAACCAACTTGAGAAGTATCGCCATCACCAAACCGTTCTAAGATAAATCATACATTAAAAATCAATTAGGCGTACCATCATGATATAGGCAGTCACTACAAAATACATTTAAATAAATTCACTCACCATCCAAACCAAATCCTGATGCAAAGTAAACCACATGTTCCATATTGTCTTGAAGGGTGATTTGTTCCTTTGTACTAACATGATGATCAACATAATTACTGCAGAAACATCTTTTGTTACCATACGATAGTAAATAGAACATCATCACCAAGTAACACAATGTTTATTTGTCGAAAAATAAAGAATGCTAAGTGAATAATAATCAAGGCACAATAACTAATCAATGTACAAGCCATTTGGCTACTTCAGAACCTTATCAATCCGTAAACTTTACAAAGACAATAAAATGATTAGTGCATGATGGTCATTAAAGTTGACTTATAACCATACTGTTAAGTAAATAGAAAGAATGACATGCAACAAACGAGGTAATAGATAGTTTCAGTAAGGTAATTTGGTTGTTTTGACTAACCCCTGAAAAATATCATTATCTGGCAACTCAAAATCATCAAGATCAAAAGTCTCAGGCAAGGTGATGGAGTGATAAGGTGCAGTTGTTTCTTCAGGAGGTAAATCAACTGCAGTGGATCGAAAAGCTTGCTTTATCTTCAGCAAAGCCTCACTGCAGTCATCAAAAAGGTAATTCACCTTTCTAGAGTATATCCTCACCACACCAAGCAGAAGATGGCTAGACAACCGTAGTGCTATTGGTACTTCGGGAAATAGGATTGAATCTGTTGAGGAGTTAAAAAGGACGAGAAGTGTAATGAGAGAAACCAAATAATGGAAATATTGGCTCAACTGCTAAAACATTGTCTTTGGCAGAGAAGTGAAGAAAAGACGAGTGTAAAGTAGAAACTGACCAACAGAGACACCAATGTCAGTATCAGCGACCTGGTTTTTGCGAAGCTTCCGCTCCAAGTGAGCTGCTATCCATATAGTACCCAATGGCCCTTTCTTGGCCAGTATAAATTGTGAGTAAAACATTTGGTTTTTGACTCAGAAACTAAACCACCAAGAGACCAAATTATATTTATGGAATCCACCGCGATTTACCAATAATAACAGGAACAGCTCCAAGAACAAGAGCAAGTTTTAACATGTGACGGGAAAAGCAATCTTCAAAATGCTCAAAGCAATCAGGCTTGGGAACACTAAATTCAGAAATCGCAACTGCATGCTGAGAATAGTGCCAAAAAGAAGTGGCCCTTACAATTGTACTGCGGAAGCTGACGATAGACGAAACAACACAATCCTAAATCGACGCTCAAGAGCAAAACTGCGAACCCTAGAATTTGAAACTGAAAGAGGGAAGAGCGAAATGGGAACTAGGGAGGAGAAGGAAATTGAAAGTAATATTATTTTTTAAATAATAATAATAATAATAACAGAGTCGTGATCGTGAAGTAATCGTTACCGACGTGGTTGCCTTTCCTAAATGTTAAATGCCAATTAAGTAAATGAAAATATATTTAATTAAATCATTTATATAGATTATAAAATAAATAAAATAAATATTAAAATATATAAAAAATTAAATAATATTATATAAATTTTAAAATAAATATGAAAATGTGTTTATGAATATTGTGAAAATTATATGTAAAAACATAAGGGTAAAGGAAACTAAAAAATAGATTTATTAATTGATTTGAAAAATCTACTTGAAAAATTACTTTTATGAAAAATTCATAATTTGAACTTCTCAAAAAATTATATTTTCGTTTCCAAAAAAATTACTTTTATAAAAAAAAGTATGCTAATATTTATTTTTCTTAAAAACAACTTTTACAATAAAAAATATTTATTCATTCTCCAAAAGTTAAAACAAACAATCAATTAAGATAATCCTAAAAAAAGTCTTGTCTCCGAACAACGACTCAATCCCTAAAAAAAGTCTTGTCTCCGAACAACGACTCAATGGAATTAGTAAATAGTGAATTAAAAAGATTTAATTTTGCAAAGCTTATATGAGCTGATAAAACAAATGTTTTGAAACTCGAAACGGTCATCAAATCAGAAGCTTTATTGATCACTGGTTTGATCAATTTAACCATCGATCGAGCCAGTGTGACATCATAATTATGCAATAATTATATTTAATTATATATAATATTAATAATATTAAAAAATGGAAAAATATATAAAAAAATAAAAATTTTATTGAACCAATGATCGGACCGATCAATCCGGACCGATCCGACCGATCAATTGATCGATTTTGACCGGCTCTTATTAGTTCAATTAAAAATTGGTTTTTAAGAGTGAACCGGACCGGATAGCTGACCGGTCACCGGTCAGACCGACCGATCCGGTCCAATTTTCAAAACAGAGGATAAAACAAAATTATGTATTCAAATACTAGACTTGCGATTATGATGTCCCATTGACACAACGCATTTCGTAATACACTTCGTTTGCAGTATCACAAAATATCTAACTGTTCTTATTTGTTTTTAATACATGCAAGAGTAATTAACATTATACGGCTTTTTTTTGTTCCTTCTATGATCGTCTATTTTATTTTTAACACTATGATATAAATAAAAAAAGTAGATGGTATTGAAAGTTTACAAGGACATATCATGAAGAAATATTTATTTGTTATTAATTATATATCCATTTAATATTTTAAAAAAAAACCTTAAATAAAGGTTTGTACATGTGAAGAAAAGAGAATCAAGTTAGCATATTATGTATATTATTACATATATACACTGGCATACATACATACAGCCCATATTACAACAATAATTGCACGTCCTAATCCTAAGCCCTCCCCCACTGGCACTACCTGAACTGTACTAAGTGAAAACCAAGAAAACATCTAATGAATACTACAAATAAAAAAGTGTCACCGGGTTGGGCCAAGAGCTTAGAATTCTGACTTCATAAGCTTAATCCCTGGCTTTATATCGATGCTGTCAAAGGGCTTCACTTGTTCAACGTGTATGTAATCCCTTGTTTTAAGAACCTACAAATTGGTAAACATAGATCATCATCAACTATATTCTATCAGCTCCAGTGGCCTTTGCTGCTACTCATCTCCATTTTACTGGCAAATCGGGACACTCAACAGGCACATAATCTGTGAACTGAAGATAGATAAAGCAACTCAGTTTGCGATACATACCAACGTTTCAAAGAACATTCTTGACGCTTCCTTGCGAGTTTTACCAACTAGTAGATTGTCCACCGAAAGGACTTTCCTTCCTTGTCCACTTTCGTTGTCAAACAAGGTTTGCAGGTATTTAGCAACAGCCCTAAACAAATGCAAATCATCAATAATCAAGAAAATACATGAAAGAGCTATCGAGAAAAATAGACAATAAAGTGGGTGAAAGAGACACAATCAACTTCATAAGTTCGATCCCCATAATTCCTAGCAAAGATATGTCTGATCAGAGCAAATTTAGCACAAGACATGGATAACTTATATACTATTTTTCCTCTTAGATTGCTTATATACATCGCAAGATCCCCATTCATACCCATCTTGGATACTAATAGCATCGCATCCAACACTAAGTTGCGACAAATTATCAGTACTTCCAGATGTATTCCCACTTTTCAGGAATCTTCAGTAGGAAGACAATCGTTAACCACATAAAAGACACAAACCTTGTGCGGGAAGACCATCCACTATTCTCTAGAAGGCAAGCATCTTCATGACAAGGCATGCCATCCTCACCATCTTCACCTATTTCATCGTCATCCGCATTAAGAAAATCTGGAAGAAAATTGCCAGTAGGAAAACTGATTAGGTAGATTCGCAGCAAATTTTTTAAGCGCACAGCTTTTCTCATATCAAAATCAATTTATTTTCATCCTAAAATAAAAGCATATCATCATAGGACAAAATATAACTGTCTCAGGATTCAGAAGTTCTCCCAAAATACAAGGTTACAGGGTTCCGTTAATAAAAAGCTTAAGCCAAATTTTGAAATCTTTTAGAAGTATGTATTACTGGCCCAAATTCTGAGAATAATTGCAGAAACATAAAACATAGTCACTCAAATACCCTCGAAAGAAGTCAATATGATGTGACAATCCTCTCTATGTAGCATGCAAGTGAAAATTTTGATATGAACCTTGAAACCTCTTATCCTAGTACAACCCAGAGTGCAAAACTAGGACTGAATCACATAGAAACAGTGTTACTTTGTAACATAACATCCTCTTATTCATTTGAGTTCTGTTCCATGGCTCGCTGAGGGGCTAGACCCATTTGCAACACTTTTGGAATTTCATAAATGAATTCTGTTCCATGACTCACTAAGGGGCTAGACACATTTCATAACTCATAAAAGCAATACATCCAGCTCAAGAGATGCAAAGTTCCTAATATGTACGTAAAACTTACAACTCACTCCTAACGAAGTACTACGAATAAAACATGTTAGGAAACAGAAGCTAATTGCTTTGAATTATCCAACTGATACAAAGTGAAAAAGAAAAAAATGTTAAACCTGTGTCATTTGGAAATCCAGTGTCTTGCAAAACCTGCACCATAAAACCAGCACATGTAAAGCATGCTACAATAACATATAAGAACTATACAATGTGATCAAGATGAGAAATTTTGATAAAGGAATAGGTAAAACTGCATGCACGACCAGTTATTATCAGACTGAAAACGACTAAAATCTAAGTAGAAATATATTCGTGTAAATATATGTATATATATATATATTCTGTTTTAAAAGCAAAGTTCAAAGGATGAAAAAAAAACTATAAGTATTAATTAAAATTAAGGAATCAAAAGAAGTTGATATAAAATTGAACAACAATTGATCAATTTCACAGAGACCACCTAAACTTGATGCAAACAAAACAAGAATGCCATAATGTAAGGTATTCTCATTCTCCTTTAGCCTAGCAGTAACTTTGACCAATGACAAGGACCTGATTACAATTAGAATACTTTGAGAAGTGCTGAAAATAGTTCCACTAACACAACAATCATCAAGTCAGAATACTAGGAGGCATTCAGCTCATGTTATACAATGACTACGATTGAAATGGCAAACCTATATTCCAAAAAATAAAAGAATGAAATGGCAAACCTATATTCCAAAAATAAAAGTAGTGATTTCTTTTATTTTCCCTCACCCTAGTTAAAAAGGTCATAAAAACAAGAGATAGAGACAGAAAAATGACAAAGTATAATGTAGAACGCTTCTAGGGAAAAGGAAAAGGGAATTGCAACTAGGCCAGAAATCCATAAAATAAATGAAAATATTGTGTGTAGCTTACTCCATGATCTCCTCCAGCAGGCTGATTGAGAAAATTTTCCATTTCAAAGGTAATCTGTTGATCAGCTACATCACAGACTGGATAATCTGCATTTAACGCATCTTTTCTTAGATGCCCACCAAATCCTAATGCTTTAGATTCCTCATCAAACAAATCATTACAGGTTTGCTCCTTATCATCATCCCCAACCTGTCGATCGTCCTCAAGACCAACCCCCAAGTTATAGTTGTTAATATCTTCTACAATTTGGTCAGCAGAAGTTAGATTGATGCATTCACCATTCTTTGAAAGTTCTTTTCCAGTGGAAGAGTCTGCATTTTTTCCTGGTGCATAATGATCTACTAGGATATCTGCATTTGTTTCAACTGCCTGATCAACTTTGTTTTCCTCCAACAAAACTTCCTCCATTGCTCTCAGTTCAGTCTCAGGGGCAACAACATTTTCTTGCTGATGGACTAGATCTCCTGCACCATCAACTGGTACATGTATCTCATCACACATGGAGTTTGAAGTATCTTTCAATAGACAAACATCATCAATGGTAGGCTTTTCTGCAAAACCATAATGACCGGTAGACTCTGCAGGCAAGCTACAATTATCTCCAGTGACAGTTGGAGATGCTTCAAACCCCAGAAAAAAATCATTTGCTAAACCAGCAACCTCAGTCTGCCCCCTATCAGTTTCAATTTCAGCTATTTCCCCCAAGGGTTCACATTCTGGCATTTGACACCCAGCTACTTCAGGAATAGCATTCGTGTGTATTTGATTATCAGTATCAAAAACTTCTGATTGATGCAAACTGTGTTGGCTCTCACTCCCCAAAAGAACCTCAGTAAACTTCCCATTAACATCATTTATAATTAGTGAAGGTTCAGTTGTCCCCACATTAGTAACAACTGTCCCAGCAGATTTCTCTTTATCCTTTTCCTCGTCCAAACAAGCAGCAGATGGATCATTTTCAGAAATTATGACTCCACTCAAATCAAATGCTTTACCATACAAACATCTCAATTCTGAAGACAAACCTGAAAGAACAAATGGTTTCAGTAAGCAGATGGATTTTTCAAATGAAAGCCAAACATTAATTGCCAAAAGCATCAGAAAACTTGGAAGTTAGAAGTATTAAAAAGCTAAAAACAGCTATAGTTATGACCTCCCAAAGTATGGAACTTATAAGGATGTTGTCTTGTCGTGATGTAGGAATTTTAGATTAGGGTTTATAACAGAACTACAAAGTCCACAACACCCACAGAATGTCAGACGATGGGAAAATATAGCACACATAAGTTTGGTCAACTATGGAGACAAACAAAGATACAACATTCCCATCCCAAAGACATTAAATAATGAATCTAGGGAAGCATACTTAAGATCTAGTAATCAACTCACCACATAACAGTTGTTCACTGAATATTTCTTCCTCTCGGAACTGTCTCTGGATCATCAAGATTTCAGAGCGTGTGCAAGGAGCTTTTTTCCGTACGCGACGTATGCCTTCAGTATTTGTCAATTGTTGACGTATTGTACTAGATAGGAAAAGGGGGAAAAATATTTTCAGGATTCAGCAAACTAAAACTTATGATTCTACATTTCTTATATGGCCATTTCCTCTGTCATATGATTCAGTGAAAATGCACAAACACAGCAACACTAATGCATTCCATCAAATTGCATAGAACTTGGAGAAAACAGAAGAATAAAGCCAGATGAATAAACACTAGTCCAATGGATGAGTGACACTAGCACAATGCGAAGAAGTGATCAGGATTTTATAGCTCATAGGCAATGCAGAAACGAAAAGGAAAGGCTTCATAACACAAAATGGCAAAGAATCCCCATATCTTGTGGGTTTCATCATGTTTAGTCCAGACAGTTAAGTTTTATTATCTAGAAACGGTGCATGCAGATTGTGAAAAGGGAGCTACCAGCATTAAGAGATTGATGTAATTGCAGGGAAGTACGAGTAATTATCCATCCACAAGGATTAGATCTTGAAAGGTGCAAGGAATGAGGAATGTCTAGAGAGACCTTCTATTTCTGATGTTCCCAACAAGGGATTTAAATGAGGAAAAACAATGCAAGTGGAAAAGTCCCCATTACACAAGCACCAACTTGCTTCAATACCATGCACTAAAGCAAGTTTTCCAAGCACATTCCTTGAGGCACTCAAATATGTCAATCAAAAACAGATTCAATATCCAGTAATAACAAGAACAAGTTAAATGAAGTAAGACTTACTCGCCATGCAAGACCATTGACTCATCCATAAGCACCTTTCTCTTTACTGCACTAGGTCGAGATGCAGAATGGGTATGTTTGGTTGATGTTACTTCAGGTGCAGTTGGAGGGGGTGGAGTGGGCTTCATTTTAAGAGCAGATGATCTTCTTCCAACTGGAACACAATAACATATGCAAATAAAGGCATAAGTCAGTTACAGTTTTTATACCAACAATATAACCTCCAAAGAACGAAGGGACAATGCCTGCAATGTTTTCAAGTTTGTCGTGCCAAAAATGAAGCTATGAAGTAGCAAAAAAGAATCAATCTGACCTAATATAGAAGATAACAGATCATTATCATCAGGAATGGAGTCCGCAGTTCTCCTTGATTTGATATTTCCAATTGATTCAACTTCATTTAAACTTTGAACGGATAGCATACTCTCTGTGAAACTCCGTTTCTTTCCCGAAATTTTGGTCCCACAGCTGCTTCCATCACCACCTTCTGGGACTTCTTTGTCCGGTGTTGACTCCACAATCAATTCATCTGGTTTATCAAGAATATTACAGGGTACAGAAAGCAACTTTTCTGGTTCAGGCATGTTAGAAGTTAAACAATCATTCATATTTTCAAGTTCAATATTGCCAGAAATCACTTTATCTAGTTGTTCATCTATATTCCCACTGCCTGTCTGAAATTCTCCAAGTAAATCAGGCCTTGACGTCTGAGTTTCCTTCATTTCCATACCATCTGTCACATGGCACCCTTCACCTAGAAAGGAGTAAGCATTTAGGAACATACTGCTATTCACTGGGGTCTATCACTTGTAGACAATACACTTAACAGAAAAGAAACTGTAATCATGTAGCTAGCAGAACAAACCTTGCACCTTGGTTGAAGTTCCAGAATTCTGAAGTGCTTGCTCATCTTTGGATGTCTCCAGAGGTAAGGGCAGGGAATCTTCCAATTGCAAGGTGGGAGAAAGCACAGCACCATCAACTTTGTGACATGGGTCATCAGGTTGCGCCATATTTGAAGTGCATGCCATGAGCATACCCACAGAAGTGGACATTTTATGTTGAGTATTCTCATGTCCATCCTGACATTCAACATCAAGGGTACTAACCAACTCAGATGGAGAGACAGTTTCATCACATACCCTGTCGATTTGATGAATTGATGGAAGCATTTGGACATTGCTGCAAACACCAACATCGTGCAGCTCTTCTACCTTGTTTGGACCATCTAATGGAATAACAGCGTCATCAGTTGAAATAAATTCCACGGGAATTGTAGATGATTGTAATTCCATTCGTAGATCTGAGTGATTCATCTCCACATTAACAGAAACATACTATCAGCAGCTATGCACTTACCAGCATCACTATCTAAAACATTTCTTGGAGACAAATCCTTTGCATCATTTCCATGAAGAAGATCTGGCTTAACGGCAGCAGTTTCTGCACTCTCTACGCCGACTAATTCTGTCAAATTGTGATCTTCTGATTCTAAATGATCCTCGGAGGCCAGACCCTTCTGAACAGATGACAAGTTTGGCTCTTCTAATAATCCAGGTGTAGATGGAGCCTGAGCATAATCAACAGGTTCAGAATTCACAGCTTCTATCTGTTTACAGGATTATATCAATTTCATCAGACAGCATGGTAATCCTCCCCCCTTGCTAGAAATTTATCAAAACAACATTAATTCAAACCATCAACAAGATGAGATCAGAAGCAGAGATCGAACAGAGTGGTAACTAATGACTTTTACAAATCAGAACTGTGATGTCCATACTAACCTTGCTTGTAGTACAGTTTAATAGTACCATTTCTGCGGATCCAGTCATACTATCATGAGTTGCATTTTGTTGTGCCGCTGGTTCCAAAGATAAATGAGGATCAGCTCTGCAAACAGACACCCAGGGAGTTCACAGATTTTCACCGTTAGTAATAGTTGGAGCAAACAAATGTCCAAATTGGCATCCCAATTAACCACCAATAGACACCTTGTGAATCGGAAATTATTGATATTTCCAACTCATAAACTATTTTATTATTAGCAAATGAATGATACCACCCTTAGCTATAAGAAGTATGAAAACAATAAGCTACAACCATGAAGAAAGTCCAAGAACAAATGAGTGAAGAGGGCAAAAATAAAAAAGAAAAACAACAATGAAAACAAACAAAATAATGATGCTAAGGGTTCAAAGCACAGCTGAAACAAGCCAGTTGACAGTCAAAAGAACCGACTAAGCCAATAAATGCTGTTTTTGTGTACACTTCATAGGACCATATTGTTGTGCTATCTAACAAGCATATATCAATTGTTGCCAAAGGTGTAAAAATATAGATAAGGAACTAAAATCTTAATCATTCTTACTTACATGCCAAAAAATCAATTCATAAGCATATGCACTAGCACACAGAACACATAAATAAGAAAAAGTTTAGAAGGTGAGCAAATTGGTAGAAGGCACATAA
>JAOSBK010000007.1:32919373-32931257 GCA_027568895.1 Erythroxylum shatona
ATATAAAGATTGACCTTGAGCCTATATCAGTTAGACACATACAGTTTAGTATGAATATCTACAAATTTGACATGATACATGGAGATATAAGGTATATTCCCATAAAGGTTATCTAATACAGTTTAATATTCAGTTAGAGAACATAAAGATTTTCTCTAATGTTGTTTAGCATTTGGTAAGAGAAAACAAGATTTCTCTGTTGCAATTTAGTCACATATAGTTTAGCATAAAGTTGGAAAAATCGAGACCTACAAAGAAAGGTGATACGTATTAGATCATACATGTATCATCCTAGTTTGTTACATTCCATTTTCCCATTCATGTTAGCAAGATATTAGATATTCGTGATTATATTGAACCTGTGTTATACATGACATATTTGTTTGATATTTTTCGGTATCGAAAGTCTTGCGAGACAAAATGTTGAACTTTCATTACATTTAGATCAAATTTAGTACCAATATAATAGCGTGACTTAACCAAGTTTTCAAACTATTTTAAATACGAGTCAAAACTGTAATTAATGATTGTCCAAGGAAAAAAAGTTGGATAATTTTGTTCTTTCTCATTACGCTAGACAATAATTAATTGTAATTTTATTTTTTAATAACTTATCGATTAAATTACATAATTTGATCAAGATAAGAGTAATGAACCGAATCCATTTCGAGCTTATAATAGAAAAACTCGATATAGAAATTATATATATAAGTTAAAATCTCCTGCAATTACTCATATCATTTGTAAACATACGAATCTTCTTATTCGTTAAAAGCGTTTATGTACTAAAAAAATTGCAAAAAAACATCAACCATGTATCAGTGAATGTTTTTCATGAATGTCTCAAAAGATTAGAGTTCATTTTGATCACAAAAACCGTTTTGAGAATTAAGATGAAATTGAAATTAAGTATTCCGTATTTCCTTCATTTTATGAACAATCCAGAACACATGATAAAATCTATGCTACGTGTTATACGTGATTTAACTGTAGACAAACTGATCATCAAAAGATTGGTACAAGAAATCATGCAGACGGTTACTATCTCCATCCCACTGCAAAAGTAAGCCACTTGTATGTTCGGTTCAGATCATTCCATACGAGTGCATCAGTTACTCTGATTATCCTCTTCTCCAAAACCACCTTTTTCAACAATGCGACGACAGTGTGATGCTCCCATTATTGCATCACGTGAACACTGTAAAAAACATATGAGCTTTGCATCCCTTCTTTCTTCAAACCGGCAACAATTTTGGTCTTCGTTTCATCAAACTGTAAAAAGCATATGAGCTTTGCATCCCTTCTTTCTTCGATCCAGCAACAATTTTGGTCTTCATCTCATCTTTGAAAGTAACTTCCTGGCCTGATAACATGTCCATTCTTTCAATCTGGCCGTCTATGTTTAACAATTATAGAAATTCCTTGGTGCGGGCTTCCCTTCAAAACACACCAAATGTTATACGTTAGCCTTTATATTAAAATTTTTTTTAGATGAATACAAAGCAGAAAACTCATTTACACTCTAGATTTAAACTTAAAATTAAACTAGTTCTACAATGCCGAATTAGCCACTTCAATGATAACAATGACATGAAAGTCAGAAACAAGAGAAAGAGTAGGCATGCCAAAAGGCAAAAGAGAGAGAACTAACACTTCACAACTTGGCTTCTAGAATAATCAGAGAGCAAGAATCTAACATCATAATTGAAAGTGTTGGTAAAGCCATTAGCCGCAACTTACGTTCTGAGGTCAGTGTAAGACCTCTCCTCTGAGGAAGCAGTCATGTGCCTTTCTTCAGTGGGAAAGAAATAGCTTTCCCGGGCCATGCTTTGGTAAAACCACCCTCAAAACCAGACCATACATACCTTGGATCACACAGAAAGAGATGTTGAAATGTTAGAACATATATCTGTTAGTGAGCTCGCATGCAATTACAAGGAAAGAGGAGTAATCGCATGCAATTACAAGGAAAGAGGAGTAATAGAAGAAGAAAGGACTACCAAAAGAAGAAATGGTGAGAGAGTCTTCGTGCAATCCATACTGTTCTACTGGCTTCATCCCTAAGCATACACAGCACAGCTGCAGCCACAATTGCAGCTGCAGCTGACGACATGGCCAACTCTCTGTAAGGAGCTCGTGTCCTCAGTCCCACCATCCAATTGGTTAAAGTCCTGTCCTAGCAAGCTTCTGTCTTCCCTTGTGGCCAACAAATGAGTGAGGTAGAAGCAATGTTTCTTATAAAACAGCTGATTTGAATTTCCCGTAAGGGTTAGGGTCTGACATCAAGGCATGGTGGCCAATCCCTGCACCTCAATGGAAAGCCTAAAACTGCCGCTTCCAACTCCTCTTCCAAGTTCCAACAAACTCAAGTAAAGCACCTGAGAATTTGTATGCATTAACGTCACGGACAGCTTGCGCTCCAACAATTGGATCATGTAGTCCAAGTGCTTGCTGGTGGCTTCCATAAAGGAACTGGATGGCTCTGATTCCTTCTCTGAAGATGCCAACGCAGATATTTAGGTGAACAGACGATGGAGTCGAGATGGTGATGGTTTTGCTGGTGGCGGTACTCCATTGGTAGGATCACTCCTTCACTTGCTTGTTTACGCTTCCTCCTCTTCTAACTCTATTCTTTTTCCTATTATTTTATCCAAGGACAGAAAAGTTAGTCCTGCTATAAACCAGAAATTTATAATCATACGAGTGAGTTTCCATAACCAAGATATTTGAAATGGTTCTAGGAGATAATCAAGCTCACCTTCACAGCAAAGTCACAGCAACTTGCAGCTCCCTTAAACCAATTGATCCAGTAGTTAACACTTCAAAGGAGTTCCCACTCAGGATTTAAACCTCTGAAGATTCAACTGCCCTATTTCTCCTCCTTGCTCTAGTTGCCATTTTCTCTCCATAACGAGCAAATATATCAGCCAAATCCATCAACCCTATCTTCCTCAATTTCTTCCCCATCTCCTCAAACATTAACACCCCATCTTCACTAGAATAATAATGCAGAAACTTATTATAATCAAACTTAGGAACCTCTAGTCCTCGCTTCATTGTCCTCTCCACGTATTTGGTGGCTTCTTGCAACTTCCCAGCCTTAACCAAACCTCCCACAAAAATGGTGTCAAAGTTCACAAGCGGATCTTGTCCTTTCCTCCCTCTCTTCCCCAAATGCCCTTGCAATAACATAACATATGTGTGCATCACCGGCTCACATCCTCTCTTTATCATCTCTCGAAACACTTGACTTGCTTCACTTGGCCTCCTCAACCTTACTAAACCTTTAATTAATGCATGATAAACACCAATATCTGGCTTTTCAATTCCTTCCACAACCTTGTATGCCTCTTGGACCCTCCTTTTGACTAAAAGCCCAAACACCAAGGATCCCAAAGTTGAATTATCAGCCTGAACTCCTCTCTCGAGCATGTCATCAAACAATATTTTGGCTTGGCCAAGCTTACCTCTTTTACATAACCAACCAATCACGAGGTCATAAGTTGGAAGGCCCAAATCATTTGCTCTCCTCACTCTCATTGTGTCAAACATCTTCATAGCTTCATCATATTCATTTTTCTTGAAAAGAGTATCAATCATTTTGTTAAAGACATCGATCCTTGGCTCCAGACTTTCATCCACCATTAAATTCCACATCTTTGAAGCTTCAATCATATCACCTGCATCACAAAACCCCTTAACCAGCCACCCGTAGGTGACATCATTAGGAGTAATCCATTCTAACAACTTCATAACCACGAACTTTGCCTCTTGAACAAGCTTAGCCTTGCACAAACTCTCCACTACCTTATTCATCCTCTCCACATCATACTCAAACCCAAACCCGTTCATCAAGTGAAAGAATTGCACACATTTCTTCAACTCCCTTGCCAAAGCCAAGGTCTTAAGAGCAAGTACAAAAGTCTTGTCATTGACTAGGCCACATCTGCCCATTTCTTCAACCATGTTCCAAAAGAGATCAATGTTTCTAGATTTCCCAATGATGTCAAGCATCTTGTTGAAGGTTAAAGAGGTGTGGGAGAATTGTGAATGAGAAGCTTGTTGTGTGTACTGAAAGAAGCGATAGACAGGACGCCATGAATAGGGGAATTTGTTACAAACTTGGAGGAAGAATTCATGGGTGAGTTGGAAAGCAGAAGATGAAAGTTTGGAATGGAGTTTGGAGTCTGAAGAATGCTGTAGTTGATAAAGAATGGTGCAAACTCGAAGAAGGTGGTCTGGGTTGACAGGAAAAGGAGAAGCTGTGTGTAGATGACATGATTCAGTGGTGAAGTGGCGGAAGCCATGGTGATAGCCAAAATGAGTAATGACTTGAGGTTCAGTGAGTGAGAAACCTCTGATTACTAACTTAACCAGACGAACCATCTACCTGTTTTAGAGAAGAACAGGAATTTAGTAAATTTACTCAATATAGAATTAGAAAAAATAGGAACATATATCTCATCTAACCCCAAACGAATATATCTATAGTAGAATCTCATGAAACTATTCCAATCTAACATATTACCATCACTCAAATAATGACAATTGCTTAAACAATCTTCTTAATTCAGAAATAACATCTGTCTGATGAAAATATTGATAGCCTGAAAAAAAAGAGAGTGATCCTTCATGACACATCTGCTTTAAATGGTAAGACTTTATGCATTCGAGTGGATATATATAAATGAACACATCTTTATGCCCGAGTACCATTTTAGTTGATGCCAAGAAGTATAAAATTCAAGAGAGATCCAGTCTCAGCAATAGCAAGTGTTCTAAATGACATATCAAACGCAAACAAAAATTACAACAGTTGTAAAGAATGGCCATAGCAAGTGTTTACGCTTATGTACAATGTTTAAGGATCTTATTTCATTTCTTCAGTTAGTCTTTTTAATTAATCGAGTACACTGAGTAGAATGGCTCACAAGACTTGTATACTACTCACAAATGAATCCTGCACAGAGCCTAAAAAGGAGTTTATCGTAGCATCCAAAACAAGAGCTTAGCGTCATACAGTTCAAAATTAGGTCAAACATTAACAGAAAGAAACAGAAAAACTTAAACAATGAAAAAGCAGCCAATTCAACAACCGTAAACAAAAATCGACCTTAATTAAATTAAAAGGGAGAAAAAAAATACGTGTTTCCTTCCAGGACCAAACCGAGAGGTGATGGTGGGAGGCACAAAACCAGGCAAAAACGTTGAACAGAGTTCTAATGGCTTTGTAATTGACTGATGAAAAAAACAAAAGAGCTTTTAATAGGATTGTATCTACAAGCGAGAGTGTTGTTAAAACTTTGAAAAGAGTGAGAAGGTGGATACCTTTTCACGCCACGAGTTAACTTGACAACAGAGAGCTTCGACGAGCTTTCAGAGACGGTTCTTGATCGGCTTCAAATGTTCTTACTAATAATGAATATTTTTTAGAATGTACAAGAAGGAGAAGAAGGAGAGCGGGAGAAGTGACAATTACGTGTATGCCACTCAGACCATTTTCCCATGGTTAGCCAAATGTTTCATTTTATGAATATCAAATTACTAAGAAAATATATCTTAAATTATCATCTACTTTAATTTTAAAAATAAGAACGAACTTTCAATTTTTTTTTTTGTTGCTTACGAGGTATCTTAAGAAGGTCCCAACTATAAAAAGACACCTTTAAACCATTCACACTCAAACTAATCTCCGTTCGAGCCGAACAGGTTCCTTGCGGGAGGTAAAACTCTGACCCCAAGTTTTAAACAGCTGCATACATGAGGACGGTTCGAACCCGCAACCTCTCTTAATCCAGAAAAGGGCCTCTTTAATAGTAATAGTACTCAACATTATTGTATTTTTGTCCATCCATACAATTAATTTTAAATACTTTTTAGATAGCAATAATTAAAGAAGAGGTAATTGTATCTCAATAGCTTTCCGTCCAAGTCCAACAACATTAAGAGAATGGTTCGTTTGAATCATATGGTTGACCGGCCAGGCCCAGGGCCACACAAAGAAACCACCTGCTTTCCGACATTCCTTCCAGAGAAGAGCCCAACGAAAGCAGCTGCAGCATTTTCCAACCCCTCGCTCACGTCTTCAATGTACACAATCTTCCCTTCCTTGTAGCAGCTCATCACATGCTCAAGGAAGCGCGGGTACAAGTCCAAGTAATCACTCTGAAGAAATCCCTGTATTCTAATCCTTTTCCCTACAACATTGTACAAGTTCTGAATTCCTCGCCCATCCACCAGGCTGTGCAACGACACCATTCCGCACACTGCTATTCTCCCATGAACCCTCATGTTCACCAGTGCTGCATCAAGCATCTCTCCCCCAACATTATCAAAGTAGATGTCAATGCCTTCTGGGAAATATCTATCATGCATTAAAATAAAAATAAAATCATCATATGAGACAGAGAGATGAGTTCACTTAGTACTCAAAACAAGAAGATGCTGCTAGTAACCTTTTCAAGGCTGCATCCAGGTTGGCCTCCTCTTTATAATTAAAAGCTTCATCAAATCCTAGCTTATTCTTTAAAAGATCAACCTGAAAAATTTTTATTTCAAAAAGGCCACTTTGTCTAAGATGTCTCAACTTCTTATCATAGAGGAAAAGAGTACTAGAGAAACAATTGCTAACCTTTTGGGCAGAGCCTGCAGTTCCAACAACGTAGCACCCATGAGACTTGGCAAATTGACCAACGAGTTGCCCAACAGCCCCTGCAGCTGCTGAGACCAAAACGTAATCCCCCTTCTTAGGAGAGCAGACCTCATAAAATCCTGCATAAGCAGTAAAGCCTGGCATTCCTGCATGAACACAAATCGTTTTCTTCATTCTTCATTTGTACATTAATTAAACAATAGTGTATGTGTGTTTAGAAGAAGTGCTGAAGACAAGAAGATTACCAAGAAGACCGAGATAATAAGAAAGAGGGACATCATGGTCATGTTGTTGGATTCTTCTTAGCTGCTGGGGTTGGGAAATCAAACTGTACTCTTCCCACCCAGTAATTAGAGAAACTAAATCTCCAACCTTGAATTCTGGATTATCAGAATCCACAACCCTTGACACGCCAAATCCTTGTATGGGCTTTTATCACAAGGCGAATAATGAAAAGAAAAGAATATCAGAAGAAATATATATAAACAAAGTCAGCAATTGGTTTAAGTGACAAAACCTGGCCAGGAACATAGGGGGGAATGTAAGAGCCGTGGAAATCACGCATGCGACCTCTCATGTAAGGGTCGCAAGAGAGGTAGAGATTTTTTACTAGAAATGCTCCACTCCCTTTCGGCGCTTTGAGCTCTATATTCTCGATCCTAAGTTCCATGTCAGTCTCTTTTGGTGCTCCCTCTATATATCCTTTAAATATCACCTTCTTATTATCTACTACTAAAGCAGACGCCGTCGCTCCTTCTTCCATTTTTTCCGAGACAAGGTGGAGTGGTGAGGGAGAAGGAGAGCGAGCGCGAGCGTGAGCGTGAGAGTGGGCGTGGGAACTGTGCCTATTTTATTATACTGTACCAATGGTTTGGTTTTTATTTAGATGACAAATTTTATTGCCATCAATGTTAACGACCTACTTACTACTATTGAAATTTGAGGTGTGATTTGATATCCGTTTTCGACCGACATTTCATTTACTTTTTATGGGTCAACTCCAGTTTGCCTATTTTGATTACTTTACGAGTGCTGCACTTCCATCTACCCAACTTCTAATGAAATGATCATGATTCATGCACCCCATTTTCATACTGCTGCATTGTAAACTATATCACCATATATAAATAATTCCCTGTTTTTCTTACACCTTATGTTATGCTCCACTCACTTTTTAGTATATCTGCATGAATATAGGACTAAATAACTATTAAATGTAATTATGTAACATTATTTAGGAGATAGTTGGGGAGATATTTTAGGTAATAATTTCGTAGCATACCTCATCTACTTCTTGTATATATTGTGCTTTCCTCGTTAATAAAGAAACCCTTAAAACCCCAATCTTTGACATGCTACTATCCTCTGAATCAATACCCTTTGGTCTTCTCCAGTTTGTCTTCACATTATTTTTTTTTTCTGTTGCTTAGATATAGCCACCCCTAAGTAAGGAGTGAGAGACGTGAGACACTGACCATAGAGCTTTCACCATAACAAAGGATAGCAACAATAACAATGACGACAGCAAGAAGGAGACGCGACGCAAGATTAGTGACCCCTCGTCCCCATATTTCTTGCATAACTTATAAATACTCGGGTTGAATATTTGTGGAGTCATGCTCAAAGGTGAGTCCAATTATCGTGAATGAGTTAAAGCTATGAAAACCGCTTTTCGAGCCAACCGATCCACCAATAATGATATTGATGATGATTAGCAAGATTGGTTTAGTGTTAATTATATATTGGTAGGTTGGATCACGACATCTATTGAAGGAGGCTATCGGAAATTGCAAACAAATTGGGCAGACAGTGACTAGTTATTATGCTGCCTTAAAGCTTTGTGGGATGATTTTGCTGGATACTATATGCACCTGTAGTGAGTGTACTTGTAATCTGGCGAAGTAATATCTCGAGAAAATCAAGATCGAAAAGACACATGAATGTTTTTTGGCTTGGATGGAGAAGTATATGGTGGATTACGCACTGATATCCTAAGCATGGAACCTCTTCCTTCTCTTAGTAAAGTCCATTAAATGGTGATTAAGGAGGAGAGGCATAAGAATATAACTTGTACACAAGAGGATTGAACAGATGCTACTACGTTTGTTGTACAAGGAGGAAAGTGGTGGACAGGTTATTCGATAGGGGGAGACAAGGAGAAGATTTCGTGCTCGTATTGCAAGGAAGATGGTCATGATGTAAAAGATTGCTTCAAATCAACCGAGAAATATTTGGAGTGATGGTTCACAAATGGGCAGGGACAAGGGCGAGGCCATGGTCTTAGTGGTGGTCAAGGCCAGGTAGTGGTGACTCTCAAACACTATGCATCGTTGCCAATGTTGCGCAGGTTGAAGAATCTTCAGTTGTTGCCGTGGGTTCCTAAAGTGGCATAAGTGATGCAGATCTCTCCTAGATGCCAATGCTCACTAATGATCAACGGAACTCTTTTCTTGCAATGTTTAGCAATAGTAAGAAACCTTCTAGAACTGAAAAATTGACACGTATGGCTAATACAAATGACTGGCTCCTCGACACATGAGCTAGCTTTATATCATATGATTGGTGTAAAATTTTGTTTATTCGATTTGGTTGATTTGCAGTCTTCACCGGTTAGCCTACCTAATGGTGAGACAACTCAAGCCACTCATATTGGACGGGTACAATTGGGACAGTTTATTATTGGAGAATGTTCTTTATGTGCCTTGTTTGACTTGTAGCTTGATTTCAATGGCTTACTTAATTGATGACTTAGAATGTCATATTATGTTTACTAACAATTTTTGTGTGATACAGGACCTAGGGATCTCAATGGGTCGGACATCAAACACATCGGGTGACAACAATGGACTCCTATGATTTATGACACAAGTGTATGGGATACCCCTCCTCTAAAGTGGTTCGTTTGCTTCTAGAATTAAATTCTTATTATGGTAGTCATGATTCTATAAATTTTTGTGATGCTTGTATGCAAGCAAAATAAACTAGAGATGTTTTTGACATTAGCATAAGTTGTGTGTTGAAACCTTTTAAATTAATTCATTGTGATGTTTGGGGTACATATCGAGTTCTTTCTTCTGGCGCTGCTCATTATTTTTTGACTATTGTGGATGATTTTTCTCGTCTTGTATGGATACTTTTGATGGCTGAGAAAAGTGAGGTTCCTCAAATTTTTAAGAATTTTTGTGACATGGTTTGAACTCAATTTAATGAACAAATGAAAATAGTATGAAGTGTTAATGGAACTAAATTCAAACATATAAGGCCATATATTTTGGAACATGGGGTTTGTTTTTCAAACTTCTTGAATTGACACTCCTCAACAAAATGGGCGGGTTGAACTGAAGCATAGACATATTCTTGATGTTGATAGAGCATTACCCTTTCAGGCTCACTTGCTTATTCGTTTTTAGGGAAAATGTATTTTGGCAGCTGGGTATCTTATTAAACACACCCCATCCGTGTTGAATCAAGGAAAGAGTCCTCATGGATGTTATATGGCCAACCTCCTTCTTATAAACATATTCGAGTTTTTGGGTGTCTGTGTTATGTTCATTTTAAGGATTACAATCGAGATAAATTTGGAACTCAGAGTAGAGAGTGTTTGTTTTTAGGGTATTCACATACTCAAAAAGGGTGGAAAGTGTTTGATATTGAAAAGGAACGTCACTTTGTTTCTCGTGATGTACACTTTAATGAGGCATGTTTTCCCTTTGCCAATATATCATCACACCTGCTCCCGAATCAGCCCTCAAATGTTGTTTCTCTAGAAGTCCTTCGTAGATATTTGGATGATGAATGAGATATGAATGTGCACAACCCTCTTCCAATTGACCAGTCCACTTCACCTTTGAACCATCATTTAGGGATGGAGTTTTGGAGGTTATAGACTCCCCTTCTCGGGTTGTTGACGCTCTACTACCTAGTGGGACTTCGAAGACACATGACACAAGAGAGGTAGTTAAGGATACTGTAGCACCCCACTCTTGAAGGACACATACCCGACATCCATAGTGATATCTGAGTACGTACCCGACAAGGATGGCATGCTAAAACAACTATTCAGTCAAAAATTCCTTACAAAACTTTTGTTTCTTTAAAACAAAGTACACGTATGCGGAAATCATTCATAAAATTGGGCCCACTTCGTTTAAAAACATTTCCAATCACAAGTTACAATTATTACAAACATTAGTATTCAACAGCCACTTGGGCCCATTTCAGATACGTAACACTTCAATCACAATGTTATTTCATTACCAACCCAATCACATACACTTAATACAATTCTTGCGGAATATAATACAAAAATACAATCATTGAAGACATAGGCAAGTGCAAACTGATCCCGACCCCTAACTCATGTTCATTCGCCGTGGCTGAACTCCAATTGGTCTAATTGGATAACTCCCCTGAACCTGAAAAGCCACGTTGCAATTTTTTATGAGTTTTGTGAACTCAATGAGTGAACCATCATTGATGATTTCACCAGATTCACATACACAAATAAGATATTTCGCAATTATTCATGCATAACATGTATATTCCAAATACTCACACTATCACGTCACATCATTTAATTATTGTGAATCAGAACATATATACACAATTATAGATGCATATGAGACTCCACATTCGTTATTATTGTTATGACCGAGCGCCTATCACATATCACATATACAAATACTGGCCTATTGGGCTCAATCAGAAACATATATCACAGAGCATGGCTCTACGTGCAGAATCATATACCATGGAGCAAAGCTCTACATGCAAGCGCTTGATACTGGCTACTTTGGTCACAATGCCTTTATCTGAGAATGCATTTTATGAAATGCAACAATTCAAAATTTACCATATATCACAATCATTTATAAAGCACAGTTAGAATTTCATAATCATCGGACCTAAGTCCGGCATTCAACTTTCGTTGAGAATTCACATATAATACAAAATTATTAAAAAAATCAGAACACTTCCAATACAGTCCCAAATATTTACTCCTCGGACTTTAAGTCCGGAATTCAGAAACAAAATGCAACAATTCAATAATTGGAAGCTTAACAAATCAAATCAAATCAATCATAGGAAATTCATCTAAGTTGACTCACAGTACGCTCCAATAAGCTATTGCCTGGATGGTCTGGCAATGTCCGAATGGCGTCCGATATACTCCTCTAAAATATACAAAATACATTCACAAATATCACATTTTTGCACAAATGTACAAGTGTT
>JAOSBK010000007.1:32931357-32943509 GCA_027568895.1 Erythroxylum shatona
GTGGAGGAGGAAGCGTCGTCGAGTTTGATGTCTTCGATGGAGGATGAGACGATGTTGCGAGGAGAAGAGGAGTCGTCGAGGAGACCACCAGACCAGGGGGAGGGACGGCGCCGGCTACGGTGACTTCGACAAGCGAGAGGACAACGACGGCAGGGAGAAGAATCGAAGATAGAAAAGAGAAATAGAAGAGAGTTAGTAAGAGGCGGTAGAGAGCAGAAGCAATCGGGGAGGGGGGGGGGTTGATTTTTAGGTTTAAATTTTAATTTTTTGCAAATAGTCCCTGGAGAGTTTCATATTTAACGGAATGGATCGGAATTTTCTGGTATCTGCGGTACCGACCGAAATTTGACTCCGGTACAAAATATACCCATACCGGTACCGATTTTCGACCTGTACCGGCCGGTACGATACGAAATTCGTAACCGTGCTTCAAGTATAACCGTATGATTGTATAATTTCATGAAAGAAAACCCAATGGCCAGTACGGTACGAAATTCGTAACCGTGCTTCAAGTATAACCGTATGATCGTATAATTTCATGAAAGAAAACCCAATGGCAAGTCTCACTTACTGTTTTAGCTGCATCACTCCTAAATATTCACACATCACAAAAGAAAGACAAACAGCATACAACATGCTTCATTGGTCTCCTTCCATATCTTTTTATCTCCTTCCTTACATAATATGTACACTTCACCCAAAAACAATCTTAAAGGGGAAAGTTATGAAAGAAGTTGGTACATATCACTTCTAAAGATTGAAATACAGAGAGGGAAAAGGTCCCCATATTTACATCAACATTACTTTTCAAACAACTCAACTATGTTTATGGAGATTCCCCAAGAAAGGAGCTGGTTTGTTAGAGATGAAACTCCCACTAAGGACTATGGAGATTACGGAGATGGTCAACTACATCATAAGAGCAGCTAAGGCGTTGGTAATCTGACCGGTGTAGAAGATTCACCTGGACCTGCCTGGATCCATTTGCATTTGCTTCAGTTCGTGCTGTATGAGCTGAACGACAGTGGCGCACACGTATACGATGATTTCTCGTGTCAACTGTACTGTTATAACCACCATGCACTTTGACCACCAATATAACTTCCTTATCTCTAGTATCTTCACACCATGAGTTTTGGGGAATACCATCTACATACTCTTCCAGTGTTGGGAAATCTTCTAGATGAACAGATACCTCCGCTATTTGGTCCGGTCTGATTATTCCAGCTGCAGGAATGACCTGTTTCAATACATAAAACATTTTAAGACTCTGCAAAACGGGATATTAGTATCTACAAAAATTTTGCAACATTGTGCACACAATCAATCTTTCTTATTTGATTCAGATCTGGAAATTCAGACAACAAATCAATTCCCAAGGCTCTTTGGGAGATGCTTGTAAATTTGTCATTTTTTACGAGAATCATCATAACTTACCTCCAGCCATGGTGGAAAGCCAAAGGAACCCCTTGGATGATGATTCGATGCCTGCCCATTTTCATTAATTGTAGATTGACCTTCACAAATTATTTCAAACAGAGCATTGTTCGTCTGACATTTATTGGTGATACGCAAAATGGTCGTGTCCTGGTTTTGAAGGATTATATTATTTGTGCTGACTATAGTTTCCGGAATCTTGCAAAGTTCTTCTAGTATGCATCTGATCTCATTTGACCGAACAATGTCTCCAAATTCTTGTCTTCTTATTGACTCATCAATTCTCGCAATATCAACATTAAGAATGCAACGGACAGGCTTATGATCACTGTCAGTCACATCCATGCAAGCATCATACCTATATAAAAGATGTCAGCCCATGTATCAAATCAAATCACAATCAAGTGCAGACAAGGGTTTTATGAAGCAAATATAATCTACAAGTTAAAAGTATGAAAAAGGGAATACTAAATGCTTGACTTGATCTGGTTTATGAAAAGATGGCTCTGGTAAAAGATAATGATTGGTTGATTTAAGAAGGCAGTTGACATATTTTTGCAGGTTGCACTTAATTGCTATGAATGATAGTAGATAATCTTACTCTGATATAGAACAGACAACAGGGCATTCTAAACTGCATTCAGAAGCCCCAGCGGACCGACTATCACGGTATAATATTCTATCACACCAGGCAGGAATGCGCTTCTTTTCACCAGAATCGTAACCTGCATATAAGTAGTTTACGCTATTAGTAATTGTCTGTAACTGCAAACAATGTAGTTGAATGATTAGCAAGACCTTTTCTGTTCCACCATTTTTTTTTCTGTTCATTGTTAATATTGCCTCATTGGACAGACCTAAATCATGTAGGTAAGTAGGCCATTTAATATCAAATATACCTGCCAAACCAAGTTGATGCTTCTCAAACTTGTATGTGGGTGGAAATTTAATAACAGCTTCTCGCATTCCTTGGAAGACATTCCCAGCTTCCATTTCTGCTCGAAGCTGATCCCTTTCTCTGAGCCAATCAAAACATCTTTGAGACACAAAATCCCTTGCTTCATCATATGAAATACCATCCAGTCGATAATTAAAATCTCCAAGAAATATGACCATGTCTGCCTCAGATAATTCAGGCATTCCTTCAGCAGAGTTGGCACTCACAGCCTGCACAAGCACCAAGACTTACTCGAGTTATATAAATTGAGGTCACTTTCATGGAAAGCAACTGAAGGCAGGGTCTATCAAGCGTGTATAAATTTACATACACTTGTGCCACGAAGCATCTGGACTGCAGATGAAGCACCAGCTGCAACAGAAAGGAGTAATGGCAAGCCAGATCTATAAACAAGCCAAGATAAATACATTGAGCAGGCAAGCGAGCAAGACAATAACAGGTATGACACCATACCAGCTGCAGCATTAAACATGTTTGGAGGTCGACTGAATGTCATTGTACGGTATACATGATCAAAATCAGAATTACGACGATTAACTGCTTCCAGATGCGCTGCAAAGTGACAATTGACAAAACACATAACCCGATCATAGACTCTAATCCTCAAACCAACAGCTCCCTGGACAGAAGATAAATACGTACAATGAGAATACGCATAACAAAGGTTGCCGTTGACAAACACATAATTTTACACCATATAAAAGAAGATTTCTTTGTATCAAGAAACAGTTACATGTCCACAACATCTTCATGAGATCATTAAATACCATGAGTATGTACCTTATTGCCAATGGCACGACCAAATCCACATGGAACAGCAGCAGCATCAATGTCACCAACATGAGCTTTCAGGGTATTTCTCACCCTAAAAGAAAATGCTTTAACTATAAGAAACAAGATATCCAACAACGAATGTGCATTAAAAGATAAAAAACAAACTGTATATGCCTAATCTTTAAGAAAATATAAAATAATACATATTTTGTACAAATTGAGAGGAAATCATGAACTAATTGAATCAGATGTTCTATGTATTGCATTTCAGGATATAAACTTGTAATAAGCTGCCCTTTCACTCACCGTCCCACTCAAGAACAAACATAACTAAAGAAGAGCGGCAAATTACATTCTTAAGACAGTTCTCTACTTATAGGTGAAACTAAAAATAACAGACCAAAATGAATTATGGCCAAAAGAAAACTAACCACACATCAATGCCAGGTTAAGGCCAGGTTTAGCCAATCAGAAATTATCATATAAACTAACCATACAGCAATAAGCAAGCCTGCTAACTGCCGGGAACCAACACGATCAAATGTTGACCCTTCATCCAAGGTTCTGCCTATCATATCTAGCCACCATTGGCCAACAGAGCTCCCCTCAAGTCCTACCTGTAGTCAAAAGTAAGGTTGGATTCATAATAAAACCAGAGAAATTCACGGGGACTAAAAGGAATATAATAAACCCATATAACAGTGAAAATGTGTTGATGTTCAGTACTTATCTTTTTGAATTTCTGAACTTTAACCAGAACAAATGAAGCAATCCACCAGACAGCTAACTTAAGAAAGTTTGAGAGTATAGAATATCCCTCTCTCATTTGGGATTGCACAAGTATGTCCCACCAATTTCATTCATAATCTCTCCATACACTTAATTACGAATTTTTGATGTTCTTTACTCACTTCAGCTATGTTCTATCTTGAGTTTCCACAACTTTTCAACTTGAAATTATTTTCCACCTCAAAGAATGTCATAACTTGTTTATTAGGCATTTTTCCATTGGCAGAAGTTGGATCTTGCCAATTCCAAAGAAATCTTGAGCTATCAATTCAACTTTCAATGCATTAGATTACCTACCTACAAAGGAAAAGAAAAACAAACAACAAACGCTAGTAACGGCTCACATTTCCACCAAAAGCCAAAGACTCTAGAGAATATTTAGAGTTTTGAATTTATAGTTGTACCACTCAAGCGAATGTAATCATTGACCAAATTCCACATATCAGGAATAGCCCAAACGTCTATAACATAAACCTTAATCACAACTAATTAATATACCCAAAAAAATAGTTCAGCGCCTTATCATCATTTGAGATGAAGAGCAAAGTAAAACAACGAATTCCTTTAAGAATATGAAATATTAACTTCAAGTATAGGAGGATTGATATACGTTGGGAAATATCCAGTTAGATATTTCCTCAATATTATTGACTCCTAAATGGTTAGGAAATCAGATCTGATATTATGTATAGATATTAGGATATCACGTAAATATATTAGTTTCCTAGAATAGCCCCCTTTATTTCTATATATACTTGCATCTATGTAAGTGAAATACAACAGTTTAGAATTTCTACATGATATCAGAGCCATACCTGAACCTTCAAAAACCCTAGCTGCCACCTATTGTTTCTAATCCTGCCAATCTATGTCAACCATGTCTGACATTGGTGAATCCTCTAACCCAGTTCAAATAACTCCTCCACACAATACTACCTCAGATTCTCATTCCATTCAGATCACTACCATATGACTGAATGGAGAGAACTATCTTCGCTAGTCCCAATCAATGAAAATGCACATCCGTCAGACAGGCAAGATTGGATATCTGACTAGTGACAAAAGGGAACCTACGGCGGATGATCCTACACATGGAATATGAGATGCTGAAAATTCTATGGTGATGGCATGGTTGGTAAATCCTATGGAGGAAGTTATTAGCTCCAACTATATGTGTTACCACACAGCTAAGGAGCTATGGGACAACGTGAATCATATATATTCTGATTTGGGAAACCAGTCCCAAGTGTATGAACTAACTCTCAAATTGGGTGAGATCCACCAAGGTGATGATAGTATTACTAAATACTTTAATCCTCTGAAACGTTTATGGCAAGACTTAGACTTGTTTAATGACTATGAATGGAAACCCCCCGACGACTGTAACTATTTTCGGAAAACAGTAGAGGAGAACCGAATTTTTAAGTTCTTAATTGGACTTAATGTTGAGTTTGATGAGGTTATTGGCAGAATTATTGGAAGACAACCACTTCCTACCATTGGAGAAGTCTTTGCAGAGGTCTGACGTGAAGCAGCAGAAGGTTTGTGATGCTTGGAAACAAAATCCTACATCTACTATTGAAAAAACAACACTAGTTGCTGGGAATACTACTGGTCGTACTAAGAAGACTGAAGAAAAGTCACGGGTTTAGTGTGACTATTGCAATAAAGCATGGCATACCTGTGAAACAAGCTGGAAACTCCATGGAAAACCAGCAAATTGGAAGGGATCACATGAAGGGAAATTTAATAAAACTTCCTCTAGTGATTCAACTCACTATCAATCACGCAAAATCCCACCAGCACATGAGGTGGATGCTAGACAATTCTCATAAGAGTAGATTAACTATATTCTGAAGCTTCTGAAACCCAAAACTGAACCCTCAAGTGCTCCTAATGCCTATGTGGCGCAAACTAATAGGGATTTTACTGCTTTATCATGTTCCTTTCCATATAATTCCACCCCTTGGATCATTGATTCAGGAGCATCTAACCATATCACCAGTTCTTCTAATTTATTTCATACTTATCACCCTTGTTTTGGTCATTAAAAAATCCATATAGCTGATGGATCATTTTCTGCTATAGCTAGTAAAGGTTCAGTAACTCTATCCTCGAATATCTGCCTTAAATCTATCCTACATGTTCCAAAACTAGCTTGTAATTTGCTGTCCGTAAGCAAACTAACCCATGACTCTAATTGTACCATTACT
Organism: Erythroxylum shatona; assembly: GCA_027568895.1. Classification (NCBI taxonomy): domain Eukaryota; kingdom Viridiplantae; phylum Streptophyta; class Magnoliopsida; order Malpighiales; family Erythroxylaceae; genus Erythroxylum; species Erythroxylum shatona. The sequence goes on from JAOSBK010000007.1 coordinate 32,937,529, forward strand.
TTTTTTTGACTGATATTGTGTTTTTCTGGAAGTAACTTCGAGGAAGATGATTGTAGTGCTAAGTTGATAGATGGTCTCTACTACTTAGTTGATGATAACTTGAAGAATAAAGAAGCTCCTGGCTTAAGTAGTATTTGTTCTACCCCTGCTAAAGAACATATTTTGCTTTGGCGTAATATATTGGGACATCCTAATTTCTCTTACCTAAAAAGACTTTTACCTGATTTGTTTTAAATTTGTGGATTGTTCAAAACTTCATTGTGAGCAATGCATTTTACCCAAAAGTCATCAAATTTCTTACCCTGTAATACCATATCAACCATCCAAACCATTTTACTTAATTCATAGTGATGTTTGGGGTCCATCCCGTGTTAAAACTCTTACTGGGAAAAAATGATTTGTAACTTTTATTGATGATCATACTCGGTTATGTTGGGTCTATTTAATACGTGAAAAATCTGAAGTTGCTCAAATCTTTCAAAACTTCTATACCATGGTTGAAACTCAATTTCACACATGCATTGGTATACTTCACTCTGACAATCTACGTGTGTTAACACTCTTCAACAAAATGGTATCGATGAGAGGAAAAACAAACATTTACTAGAAGTCACTCGGTCCATTATGTTTACAATGAATGTGCCAACATACCTTTGGGGTGAGACTGTTTTGACTGCATCATACTTAATCAACAGAATGCCTAGCCGTGTTTTGCATTATGCAACACCCTTAGATATGTTTAAACAATGCTTTCCAGAAAATAGACTTTACCCTACTCTTCCTCTTCGGGTATTTGGGTGTACTACATATGTTCACAACTCAAATAGGGGAAACTCCAAACTAGATCTAAGAGCTGAAAAATAAGTCTTCATTGGGTATGCTCCTAGTCAACGAGGTTACAAGTGCTACAATCCTTTAACTCAAAAAATTGTTGTCTCCATGGATGTCACATTCCTAGAACATAAAAACAACTTTCTTCAAGGAGAGAACTCTAATGAAGCAGAAAATTTTTGGGTTATTACTCCTAATCCCTTACCCACGGTCATCATTGATCACAATATAATTTATGATAATGAAGCCAAAGATACTACTTCTAATCTGTCCATGCCAGGAAATCCTGATTCATCCACAGGGGGAGAAGTACTACTGTCTGCTCCCAAGGAACGAAATACTGAGCTTCATGTTTATAACAACAAGAAGACTCAATTGAGAAGTAGAGAACAACCTACAATGCACAGCCTCTCAAATCCCTCAAAAAAGGAACCTGGGAACAATTCAGGTAACCGTTATGCTACTTTACCCCTTATTATGTCTAGTAATGGTCAACCTATACCTACTGACCCACAAATTACAATTGACATTCGTCCTAATCTCTCTGCTGATAATTACCTACCCATAGCATTTAGAAAGGGGAAACGGCCTTGCACCAATCATCCCATATCAAAGTACCTGTCACAAACCCGACCTAATATAGCCTTTACCGTGAGCTTAGTGAATCAATTATGCAGTCACCAGGCCAAGAACATCTAGATGCTGTAACAGGATACTAAGATATCTAAAAGGAACTTCTAGGCAAGGTTTAAAGTTTTGTAAGCAGAACAACCTTCATGTAGAAGTCTATGCTGATGCTGATTGGGCAGGGAGTGCTACAGATAGAAGATCAATTTCAGGTTATTGCACATTTGTTGGTGGTAGCTTGGTAACTTGGAGGAGTAAGAAACAAAGTGTTGTTGCAAGAAGCAGTGTCGAAGCTGAGTTTCGTGCAATGACACATGGAATTTGTGAAGTCCTATGAATTAAAAAGGATACTGGATGAACTACAAATTCCAATTTCAGTTCCTATGAAAGTGTATTGTGACAATAAAGTTGCAATTTATATTGCCCACAACCCTGTTCTTCATGATAGAATAAAACATGTTGAGGTTGACAAGCCTTCATCAAGGAAAAGATTGAAGAAGGATTAATTTGTGTTCCCTATATTCCAAAATCACAACAAGTAGATGGCATTCTTACAAAGGGATTACACAAGAGGTAGTTCAATGTTCTAGTTACCAAGTTGGCTATGGATGACATACAAGCCAGCTTGAGGGGGAGTGTTGGGAAATATCCAGTTGGATATTTCCTTGATATTATTGACTCCTAAATAGTTAGGAAATCAGATACGATATCATGTACAGATATTAGGATATTATGTAAAGATATTAGTTTCCTAGAATAGCCCCCTTTATTTCTATATATACTTGTATCTATGTACTGATGAAATGTGAGTGAAATATAACAGTTTAGAATTTCTACAATATATCCTTTGAGATTCAAATCTATTAGGAAGCCAACCATAAGTAATATGCTTTGAAGATCATTTTGTTTTTTGGTTTTTCCTTTTCTCTATTTTGCTTAACACAGTAAATGAGATGCCTTACAGTTTCTTTTGCTGCTGACATTGCAAGAACACCAGCACCCATTTCAACTTCTTGCAAACCAACCACAACAATCCCAGCATCTCCAGCTGCGGAACCTATCCAGGATAAAAGTGAGTCACGAGTGGCTCTTCCTTGTGCCACATTCCATGTAGCAGCCAATATTTTAAAATGCTCTATCCTTGTATACAAAAATTCTTTGCCAGCCAACTCTGAACACAATATTTTATCAATGGGTCCTGGAGACACAATATTCCATCCTCGTATACCCCCATTATTAGCTAAAGTGAAAACATAACCATCCCCAATAGCCATGCTTATTATGGGACTGCTGTGAGCTACCCATCCTCCAATCAAATTACCCTCAAGGTCCAATATCTGGATATTGCCGCTTGCATATCCCACCCATATCCGTGATCCAACTGGACACAAACACTGAACAGCAAAAGAATGGTACAGGAACTCATGCAGACGGTTACCATTTCCATCCCACTGAACAAGTAAGCCACTAGTACATCCAGTCCAGATCATTCCATCAGTTGTTGTAATGAGTGCTTCAGTTCTCCGATTATCCTCTCCAAAACCACCTTTTGCAGCAACGCGACGAACAGCATCAGCTGCTCCCATTATTGCATTACGTGAACGCTGTAAGAAACCAAATGAGTTTTGTATCCTTTCTTTCTTTGATCCAGCAAAAGTTTTGGTCTTCATCTCCTCTTCCAAAGTAACTTCCTGGCCTGATAACATGTCCATTCGTTCAATCTGGCCATCTATGTTTAACACTTTTACCAACTCCTTTGTACGGGCATCCCTTCAAAACAAACCAAATGATATACGTTAGCCTTTTCACTTTACAATAACAAAAAAGAAAATTGAGGTGATTGCAAAAGCAAAACAATCACCTTAAACAAGAAATTGCGCTCTAGATTTAAACTTAAAATCAATCTAGTTCTACGATGTAGGATTAGCTACTGCGACATGAAAGTCAGAAACAAAAGTAAACGAACAAAAGGCATACCACAAGGCAAAAGAGAGATAACTAGCACTCCACACCTTGGCTCTAGAATAATCAGAGAGCAAGTATCTAATATCAGAATTGAAAGCATTGGTGAAGCCACTAGCAGCAACTTGGGTTCTGAGGTCAATGTAAGACCTCTCCATTAAGGAAGCAGCCATGTGTCTTTCTTCAATGGGAAAAGAAAAGGACTTATCAATAGATTCCCAGGGCCATACTTTGATAGAACCACCCTCAGAACCAGACCAAACATCTCCTGGATCACACAGAAGAGAAATTGAAATATTAGAACATGTATGGGTTAGTGAGTTGGCATGCAATTAGAAGGAAATAGAAGGAGGAATAGAAGAACAAAGGACTAACCGTAAGAAGAAATGATGAGACAGAGAAGAGGAGAACGATGAGCAAACCAAGACAAGGATTCCTTGAAGGAATTGGAAGAAATGTGCATCTTCCATGACTTAATCCTACCATCTCTGTGTCCAGTCCACACCATTCCAGTGGCTTCATCTCCAAGCATACACAAGACTGCCGCAGCCGCAGTGGACGACATGGACAACTCTTTGTAAGGGGCTGTGTCCTGAGTCCCACCATACAGTTGGTCAAAGTCCCATACTAGCAAGCCGCCGTCTTCCTTTCCCGCCCACAATTGAGTGGGAGTAGAAGCAATGCTTCTTATGAAACAGCCGATTTGAGTTTCCCTTAAGGGTTGGGGTCTGACTTCAAGGCATGGTGGGCGATCCCGGTCCACTTCGGCCCGAAGGGGAAGCCTGAAGATGCCGCTTCCACCTCCTCTTCCAACAAACTCAGGTAAAGCACAGGAGGACTTGTCGGCGTTGACGGGGGTGGAAAGCTTGCGGTCCAAGAATTGGATCATGTAATCCAGGCGCTTGCTGGTGGCTTCCATGGAGGAATTGGAAGGTTCTGATTCCTCGTCTGAAGATGAGGATGTGTAGCGGTCGAAAATTTTAGGTGAACGGACGGTGGAGTCGAGATGGTGATGGTTTTGCTGGAGGTGGTTGGAGAACAAGGAGGCGTCTTTGAGGTCCATTGGTACAATCACGCCTTCTGCTTCTACACTTTGTTTGTTTGTCCGTTTACTCTTCTCTCCTCCTCTTCTGCTTTGATTCTACACATCTATACATATACATCAGAGAGAGAGAGAGAGTTCCCTTTTATAACCTCTTATTATTAATACCATTGTTGGACTTGACTAGAAACAAATAATGGAACAGAAAAGAAAATAAAAATGAAATTGAAGACAGCTAGGCCTGGACTGGACCCTGTGTATTATTTATTGGATTTGGATAATCAACTTAAATGCCAAGGTCATGCAACGCGATGCGCTCTTCTTTTCGTTCTGTCAGGTCAACCAACCCCAGGCAGTGTGTTACTGAAAGCTGGGCTTGGCTTTGCTCGGGCTTTTCAGGACTAATAGCATACCCGATTCCACTTCCTCCTTTAAGCTATATATTTATTTTTGATGATTTACGAATCAAATTCCTTATTGAAACTATGACGATACAAACTATAAAGAGTAAAAATATATTCTGTCTATGATCTACTATCATCTTGATCAGACTGAAAACTAGCATTCGAATGATCTTGAACTCTCATCTCAGTTCTTCCATAGATCAGAAAAATATCTTTAATCATTCTCAAATACTTCAAGATGTTTTTCACAGCTATCCAGTGACCTTCATCAAGACTAGCTTGATATCTGCTTGTTATGTTCAAAGCATAAGCAACATCTGATCTAGTACATAACATCGCATACATGATTGATCCAATTGCCAAAGCATATGGAATACAATCCATTTTATCTTTTTTCCTTTTGTTTCTTTGGACACATACTCTGTGAGAGAGAAATCTCATACGATATGGATAAGAATCCCCTCTTGAAATTCTCCATGCTAAACCTCTTTAGTACTTTATCTATATACGTGAATTGAGATAATCCAAGCAACCTTTTTGATCTATCTTTGTACTTAGTATATAAGCTGCTTCTCTCATATCCTTCATGAAAAAAATTATTAGATAACCATATATTAACAGATTAGAGTATTGAAATGTCATTTCCAATAAGCAATATGTCATCCACATAAAGCACTAAGAAAACGACTGCACTCCCTTTTACCTTTTTGTAAACACAAGGTTCATCCGCATTTTTGATAAAAACCAAACTCTTTGATTGTTTCATTAAAATAGATTTTCCAACTTCTCGATGCTTGCTTAAGTCTATAAAACCTTTGCAACTTGCATGCTTGATCAGGAAATTCTTTGGATTCAAAACTCTCAGGTTGTGTCATATAGACATCTCTTGCAAATTCTCATTGAGAAATGTTGTTTTGACATCTATTTGCCAAATTTTATAATCATGGTATGCAATTATAGCCAATAAAATCCTTACGGATTTAAGTGTTGCTACTGGTGAAAAAGTTTCATCAAAATCAATTCCTTGTTTTTGTCTGTAACATTTTGCCACTAACCTTGCTTTGTACGTATATACATATCCATCCATGTCAGTTTTTCTCTTAAAAATCCATTTG
>JAOSBK010000007.1:32971612-32994112 GCA_027568895.1 Erythroxylum shatona
ATAAGAATGCTAGGATACATGTTTCTAGTCATTACACTTAAGAGAAAATATTCCCAATGAATGTTTGTTAATGATTGTAATTTTATGTCGAGGATCCATATTAGCGTGATAATATCAGTGACCTAAAACCAAGGTATTTTTCTCATTAATTTTTTAGATCCAATTATTTTTGTTGATTTGCAATTTTTCTTATTTTTCCCTTAAATTTCGTGGATTGAAAACAACCCCCTTTTTTGTTACTTTCTTTTAGTTTTAAACATCGCTAACCTTTACCGTTAAAAATTTCTCGTGGGAACGATATCCACTTACTACTACTACATTAAATTGTATTAACAGAAGTGATTTTTTTTAATTTGGCTGCAGGCGACAGCAGTACCATATATGCTTTAACTAAGCATCACATCCTTAAATTATTAGCTTAAACTATTTCAAAAAATAGCGTTTCATATCTAATATGAAATCTTGCTATGTTATTTAATTGGAACTATAGAATGTAAGTCATTGTACTAAGCATTGCTATAGAAGAAATAATATTGCATTATTCAATATCTCATATTGTATTTTACTCCTTACATAAATCCATACTCGTATGAATTTAGTTATGAAGGTATTTACTAGAGAACCTCATTCTCTATAGATAATCGAAATTTTAAAACTTGCCATAAGGATCTCATCGATATGCTTCATCATTTTCAATGCTTGATTCCTATTAGATTTAAACAGTTTAATTGGTTAAGAATAAGTTTAGGTTGATAATTGATGTCATAACTAAAGGAATTGATGGTTTGATATCAATGGATCTAAATTTGGGATTTATGAGTTGTTAATGGTATGAAGATGTTCTTATGAATGCAAATGTGATTCAAAGGAAATAAACAATATGAATTAGGTATAAATGAATGAGAATTGGGAAATTGTGCGAATATAAAGCATTAGAAAAGGATTGGTAATCATATGATTGATGAATTGAGAGTGATCAAACTTATTTAAGGTATAAACCTAATTGCAAACAAGTTATGTACACTTATAATGAATGAATGGTCAAGACTTGTGAATAAGGATACATACCTAGAATAGTCAATTGAGCATGCATTGAACACGACACATATGCTTGTGCATGGTTTAATAATTATGTGATTGATCAACTTAGTAATATGTGAATTCTGTGCGTATTGCATGATAGTATAAGCACAAATAGACTGACAGCATCTATACATTGCTGGCTAGTCAAAGCAATAGCTATTCTGGACCATAATGTGAGTCATCCTAGATGCTTTCTCACTATATTTGATTTGTTTTTGTTTAAATTCCAATTACTGAATTGTTACCGATGAGACTATGATAATTTTGGACATTAATAGTCCGAGGAGTCCAATATTCGGGAATATATTGGAGGTTCTATTTACTTGTTTGTGAATATGAATAAATGAGTGCTCACTGAATGTTGAATATTGGACTTAGATCTGATGAATGTGATAAATAATAGTGCATATTGAATGAAAACGATTGATAGTATATTGTGTGAAATGATGCATTTCATGATATTAACATGCATTATCAGATAAAAGAGTTGTAACTGGAGTGACCAATATGAAAGAGCTTAAAGCTCAGGAAATGCGTAGACAGAGCCATAGGCTCGGTTATTAGTGAGCCCGGTATCCACAATGGGTATAAGATAGTATCTGAAATGAGCCTGGTATCTGCAACAGATACGGGAGAGTTAAATAAGCGCTCGGTCACAACAAAAATAAAATAGAAGTGGAGTCTCATATGGATTCACATATACATATCCTTACATGTATCCTAAGAATGATTGGAAAGAACCATTGATTTATGTTGAATAGTGATATATGAAATACTTGTGTATATGATGATGATATGAATGATTAAGATGAGTGATTGGATTGCTCTGAGATGACTTTATGAAATGCTTATATTCCTCGTATGCTTGTGAAATATGATATGTATATTTTGATTTGGTATACAAACCGAGTGAAGTGATTAATGAGAATTGATTCTGAATAATGTGATATATTCGTGAAATTGGTTTTGTACTCCTGATATTTGTGTTCTGTTTTGAGTGAGCACATCGATGATGGTTCACTCACTAAATTCACAAACTCATCAAAATTGCAACATTGTTTTTCAAGTTAAGAAGGAATCATGCCAAACTTGTTTAAGTAGCTTCTGCATTTGGACATGGATCAATGTCGAGATCAGTTGTATCTGCAATAGAAGTTGTCTCTTATATATATAGCATACGGGAGGTTATAGACGTGTCCACTACGACCTATCTACGTTTGTGTGTGTTCTTTCTTTATTTTCATTAATCTTGTATCATAGCATTCGTAGTGACAGGATTTCATGAGTTGTACAACTTCTTTCTGACGTGCACTATCGTTATTGTATTGTATGGACTTACTGCGTTTTTTGGGTGTGAATTTATTTTGTCACTAGTAGTAGACTTATGTGTGATCATGGGTTTCGAACATTGGATCACACGTGCCAGTCATGCGCCCGTTTCGGGTCGTAACATATTAATGCGTGGGAGGCCTAATGCGATTCTCGATAAAGTTGCATTCATTAATACCATCTCTTCCTTAGGAAGAACGAAACTGTAAGCACTTTTCCAATCTTGAAGAGAATCCATATCAACTTCCAGATAAGATCATTAACTATATTAGGAGGAAATATGCCCAAAGATCAGGGACTTTGAAAGGTGCATGGTTATCCGGCATATTTGCTAGTAGGAAATGATGATTATTAGTTAGTAGATCGATCACGGTATGAAATCTGACAGTTGCATTCTTCTGAATTAGTTCCAAGACTTTGACAAATCTGTATTCTATCATGGGAATCATACTTTTCTTTAGAATTGTGAGCATAGAACTGTATTAAATTTCTTAAAAAATCATCGAGACATGAAATAAGTTTCATCAATACGTATAGAACATAGCCTCAATGCAGGTATGCAATGACCAACTAAGGAATTTGACAGCTCTATTGACTTCTCAACAACTGCCACTTTGGAATGGATTCATCAGATTTAGTGCTTCAGGGCATATGAAAAAAACAACTCCAGGATTTGAATACATCATTTTTACAAGGACTAAAATTGTTGCGGAAACTTACTTCTATTTTCTTCCTCCATAAGATGATGTGCTAGAGCGGCTTCTTGAGCTATCATATCCAGATTGATTGTCACTCATTACTTCCTAGAAATTAAAAAAGGAAATAAATTAATATTAAATGTTTACACTACCAATCAGTGCTGTGTGATGCCATGAGATTTTGCAAACGTTGTGTTCTACAAAAGTTAGTCGTCAACAGCGTTTTGAAGTTAAGCAACTTTTTGAGTGAACTTACTGTTGTGGAAACACTACTCTGACTTAGTGAGCTTCCTGTGTTGTATGCAGACATGAGGTTTGGCATATGTTCTTCGGCAAGATCACTCAGCCTCTGAAGCTCTGGCAAGACTATCTTTCCAAGATCTGGCCTGTCTTTTCGTCGCAGTTCTGCACATTGCAGAGCTAATTTGGCAAACTTTAAGGCCTCTTCTACAGGCCAGTCTGGAACATTTGGGTCAAGTATCTCAGGAAAAGTTCCTTTCTCAATGGCTCTTTCAACATGATGAGTTAAACCCATCGGTGGCTTGCCCGTTATTATTTGTAGGAGCATGACACCAAGTGAGTAAATATCTGATTTGGTCCCAAGCATTCCGGTTTGTTGATATTCAGGATCAATATAGCAGAATGTTCCAGCTGTCGATGTCATGCGGTATTGAGTAACACTGTTGGCAACAGATGGAGGAACAAGCCTTGCCAAGCCAACATCACTAATCTTGCTAACATAATTTCGGTCGAGCAAAATGTTGCCAGGTTTCAGGTCACGATGCACCAGTGGTTCTGGCTTAGTTTGATGAAGGAACAGAAGGCCAGTGCCTATTTCTGCAGCTATGCGGAACCTTACTTGCCAAGAAAGAGGTGGAGTCCTCCCTCGTCTAAATAAACGGTCATCTAAACTTCCATTAGCCATATGCTCGTACACTAAGCAACCATACTCTGGGCAGGCTCCAAGGAGGAGAACCATGTTTGGGTGTCTTATGCAAGATAGAACTTCCACCTGCAGAGAAATTTTAAGCCTGTAAGAATTTTCTTTTTCATTCAAGCTAAAGTTAGTATGCAATTCACGTTTTTACTTGAAAAACTGATTAACCAGATTGCTTTGATGAATTTTTAGCCATATCCTAAATTCGAAAGCCAGCAAACTATGGCCAATGTGTGTACATGAGAATCCATGTAAGAATTTCCAAACCTCTTGCTGAAATTGTGAACGTCCATGAGCTGCATCTGGACGCAGAACTTTTATTGCGACTGATGTATGATCCAGATAACCTTTGTAAACTGGTCCATAACCTCCTTCCCCAATCTTTAGAGAATTTGAAAAGTTCTCTGTTGCTATTTCAATTTCTTCAATAGTGTATCTCCGGTATCTAATGTCCTTATTCTCTAATGACTGTATTGCCTTCTTCTTCTCATCAGCTTCCCTGAAAGCTTTCATTTCTGCTTTCCTTCTTTTTTGTGCTTCCAGTTCAGCAATCCTCTGAGCTGCTTCAGCTGCCTCGACTGCTACCTTACACTTTGCTTTCTCTTTCTCTACCAGTTGAAGTGCAGCTTCCTCCCCTAATCGTGCCTCTTCTAATTTTTGTTGTTCTTCCAATTTCCACAGGTGAAGTTCCTTGGCCTGTGAGGAAATTTCAAGAGAACAGGGTCTGAAGTAACTGGTAGCATGTGTGAGCCAAACCATTTAAGTTGTGCTTTATGGGCCCAAGCGGCTTAGCATTTTATATTAAGCTACTTTGCTAGTTTGACCAGAGTGTGAATGATGGCTATAAAATTATGAACTTCTTGCCTGCCTACATTCATTTTGAAATAGAACGTAAAAGGTTTAGTCCAAAAGATTCACACTTTTATGAGAACCAAGCTTTTACATTTGGCTTAAAGAAAAATTTCACTTCAATACCTTCTGTTTTGCAGTAAGTGCCTCCTTGCATGCTGAACTGTACAATTCCATTGTTTGCTTAAGCTCTTGTCTTAGCCTTCTCATCTCAGACTCGACATCTTCCTGTAGATTTTGAGTGAAGCACACATGAGTCATCAGAAACATATTTGTGATCTTTTAGATATGTTTGTAAATATCTATGTGGACACATGCATATCTTGTTCCTTAACGTTGTTCTCAACCTCTCTTTTCCTTCTTTTTGTAAAACATATCTAGAAATGTTTTGAATTAATTTAGATGCTGAAAATTACTGCCATATTCCTAAGGACTAGTGAAGATACAATGTTCCAAAGGAACCTTGCACAGAGAAAATTGATAAGAGAATTGTCTCGAGAAATCTACAGCATGCGAGGCAGGCCCTTGGTCATGGCATTTTCTATAGTGCTCCCCAGTGGATTCCTATTAAGACCATTTCAGGGAGCAAAAGGATGGATATATTATTTCTTTATTTTGATATATTTAACCATGCTTTTTTTTCTAAAAGTTTGTGCAAGTTCTTACAATGTTCTGTGAAGTACAAGACAGTCTCCCACTGTCCTGCGAGCTTGACGAGTAATTATGCTGTGAACTAATGTCAAATGATTTGTTTCCATAATATGGTGATCCGATGCTTTTAATGTCGTATTCTGAGCCATTTGAAAACCTAGGTGTCATTCCAGATTCTGAATCACAGAAAGAAGGGGAAATGTGATCAATGCTCAGTCTTTCACTGCTCACAAATGATATGTCAGTATCTGGTATGGACGGCTCATATGGCCTGCCAACTGAGCCTCTGCTCCTGGTGAATGGTGACCTGCTCGTGTGCTTATACAATTAGTTCATTAATTAGGTGATCAGATCATTCTACAGCAAAGCAGAGACTTTTGTGAAAATAGGAATCTAATTATCTGAGCATACTTGATTTCTGCATCTTCATTGAAGCCAAATCCATATGATCTCTCTGATCCTGTTAAAGGATTAGACTAAGCAAAATGTGAGCAAAGATGAACCTATAGATGAAAATTTGACGATGTTGACTGCAGAAGTGTACCTTTGGACATTTGACTGCTCCTGGAGAGTGTTTCATGTACATCAGAAATGTTGCTTGATTTACTCTCCACTTGATTAAGAGGGGAAGGCTTTAGTGGTGGTGGGGCTGTAGCAGACTTCACAGATGAAATCTTTCCTTTGTTAATGATATATACTGTGCAGAAGTCTGGTGCCCCTTTAGAGACGCTTGTTGTAACATCTGTAGTCTTGAATCTTCTGCACAGTAAGAGTAAGAGATGATCATATTATTATATCTTTTTCTGGAATTCATCTTTTTCGAGTTTAACCAAACCTACGATGTATCATCACAGCTCGTTTTTTGAAGTTTGAGATGTCTGCCAATATTCTTTCTCCCTAATCCTGAGCATGAATTGCATAGATTCCTTTCTGACACAGCATTTATGGCTCCAATTGCGTAAAAATTTCATTACAGATAGACCATAAGTGGTCTCCATTTCAGAAGGATTATAGAAGGTCCACAGTAAGATGAATTTTCCTGTTAATTTGTTCCTATCTCATACATTGGCCATTAACAGTGAATTGTCATACCTGACGAAGCCGCCTCGTGATGGATAACCTAGTATCAATGTGTCCATTACATTGGATTCAACAAATTCTAGAATTGCTCTGGATATATCCGTGTCCTCCACTATGATTTCTGTGCATTTTATCTGCATCAGTAATCAATGGTCAGTTGTGCTTAGCATACGATAGATGAACTTTTTATTGGTAGACTTTGATCAGAAAGTATTGTTTATTGGGAAAAGTATGCATGAATTTTGATGGAGCTGAAGTAAACTAACTTACATCCTTCCTGGTGCAAAAGCAACGGAATGGGAGGAACAGCTCTTTGGCTGGGCTTTCAGCTACTTTCTTATTACTTGATTTTGTAGCCTCGTCGTCACTGAGTGCACCTTGGGATCCACCTGCAAATAAGCATCACCCAAGCAAAATCACGGATGTGTAAAACGGTTTAAAAATCGGAATTGTCAAAAAAAAAAAATTTAAGTTCAACTTTTTATAAAACTAGTATAATAAATAAGAAATAAAGATTATAAGAATAAATAAAAATATGATATAAAATAAAATATTTTATTGAAATAAAAATGCAATAATAATGCCTAATAATATATAGTAAACTAATAATAAATATAATAATTAAAACTAAAATTGAGTCTAACATAAAATTAAAAAATAAAAATAAAAATATATTTTATATTTTATATTATTATTTATTTAAAGATTTATAAAAATTGAAGTATGCATAAAGAAAGTTAACGAAAATCATTCGAAATTTATTATAACTTCTTTTTTATTTCCTTTAAACATACTTTAAAAATTATTTTTAATACATTCATAAATTATCTTAAGCAAAATTATTTATATATAATAATTAATAATTCAATTTATTAAACAAATTTATAATAAAAATAATAATTATTTTTTAACAATAATAATTTAGAAAATTTCAATTAAAATATAAATAGATAAATAAAAACCTAAAATTTGAAAAATATAATTTATTAGTGAAATTAAACAAATTTAATATTTTTAAGGATAAAAATAGTAATTTATTTTTAACAACAATAATTTAAAACAATTTTTAATTAAAATATAAAAAGATAAACAAAAAATATATATTTTGAAAAATATAATTTATTAGTTATATTGTCCGTGAGAGTTGAAAAGATTAAAAAAACAATAAATTCATTGGGAAGTCAAAAATATATTAAAAGATTTTTAAAGTATATCTTGTATTAAGACAGAGGAAATTTGTGAATTTCCTAATTAATACATAGCAAATCCAGGAAAAAAAACCAATAAATGCTAATTTATTTTCTCTTTTTTGTGTTATTTATGTTTAAAATTTTTGGTTCTTTATTGTTCAAGAAAATCAGCCAATTTTTTTAAAAAAATCAATCAATTCTTTTTTTAAAAAACCGACCAAAGTATTATTTAACTGGTCGATTTTTTCTCAAAAGAGTTATAAACTCAAATTGGACCAAAAATCAAGTTGTTTCATATTTATTTTGATTAAAACGGTTAGTCAGGTCTCATTTTGAAATCCTTAGATGTATGAATCTATGAACATCGTAATATCTCTAGATTAAAGAACAATTTCAATTTCCTACTACAAATAACAAGATGAATAAGGCTTGAAAAGGAAAAGGGGACCATACTTGAAGTAAGGGTCGACGACGACTTCTGCTTGATATGCAAAAGTGTCACTGTCTGGCCTCTGGTGAGAAGATGATCAACAGCCCATTTAAGAGCATATTGGCTTCCCTTATCTTTGTCTATGGCCACTACCACTCTATCTTCTTTCTTTCCACCATTCTGCTTTCCCATGATCTACTCCTATGCAATGTGTAGTTCTTGCTGTTTTACCTCGGAAATCTTCCACAGAAGTAGAAAGTAACAACAACCCAGAAACTGCAATGATAGAAATGGCAAGCCCTTGGTATTATCTTCTTAACATATATACATATACAAATACGTATATATGCTTTAAGATCCCAAGGGATGCACAGAGAAAATAGAAGTTGACACCCTCCTTTAGTTCCTTCCCCTCTCGATGACAGAAACAGATCAGTTTGTCCTTGTAGCCTGGTTATCAAGACAACATAAACATCCTCTGTGTCTTGTCTTTTTTACTTTCTATATTGAGCCCTTTTGTTCTACGAAAATTTAGCTTCTCTCTCCTAGTTTAAGGCTAGAGACGATGCCGTTATTGAAGGGTAGTTGTCCAAATTATGTTGATGATGACTTTTTCCCAAAATAGCATGCTTATGCATGCAAAATTGTAGTACTTGTTCCGACCACGTTTCCTCCTATAGAATATTTGCACCTGTTTATCATTGAACCCACCATATATTCATACACATATTCTCTCTTTTTTTTCAATCTATACCAGTTTGACTATATTCTTCAGGTTGATGATGTGTGCAAGCTAAATCTTTCTAGGACCAGACCTGAAGTGTTTAGAGAGAACAACCGAGTCTTCGTTCATGGATACATTTGGCTAGAGTTCAACTTCTGAGAAAGGAAAGATGAATCCTTAAAGAAAGAAAAACAATTATTGATAAACATGAATGTTTATCTGCAGAACCTGAAGCCTCCGTAGTTACTCTCTGTAAGGTAATCTGGTTTTTCGTCAGCAGATGTTACGTTTGCAGGATTTCTCGCCATCCTTGCATCCATAACTAGAAATTTAGCTTCATATCTTGAAGACCAAGTATAAATGAATCTTGTAAGCCGTAGTGTGTAGCAATAACATGTCTTGATAAACATGAAGATGGAACTTGTTCAAAGTGTAAATAGCCTTGTAATACATTTGTCTTTACACATTCTGTTAAAATATGCAATCCTAGTGACTGAAACTAAATATTACTCGTTAGCTACCTAAGCAAGTTCCTATCTACTCCACCATCTTCCACCTTGTGTGGTTTCCACTAATTAAGTAATTACAGAGAAGTATACTTAAAGCCAAAACAAAAACAGCTACGATGTGGAATAAGCTCTGGTATTGAAGTTGAAGAGCCAAGTGTCTTAGTTCGGTTTTCTTAGAAAACACTTCCCTTGTTAGCCTCTCTTTGGGCATCTATTTCTGCATTATTGGGCTCTTTTGCTGTTCAAGCTGATCATCATAATCAGAAATCTAGCACTGTGTTTTTGCATTCTCCATCGTCTCTAATGCTGCTTCCTGAGCTTCACGAGCCTCCTATAATCTTTTCTCTCGTGTCTTCTCCCACTATTCAACTTCCATATTGCCTGTCATTAATTGTTAGAATTATATAAAGACAAAGTTGACAAGTTTCTTATCCCTGATATTTGCTTATTCCTTTCTTAATCGAGGTTTGATGCTATGGCTAATCTCAATGCCTGGATCGCTAATAATACTTTTGGTTCAACTCAAAAGCCAGAAGACAATCCTTTTAGTCCTTATTATCTTTATGTGAACGACAATCTAACTCTTATTCTTGTTTCTTTGGTTCTAACTAGTCCAAATTATCATCAGTGGAAGAGAGCCATGAAGATGGTACTTCTATCCAAGAACAAACTTATCTTTATAGATGGATCGATTCCGCAACCAACTCGTACAAATCTTTTGTTTATTCCTTGGGAAAGATGCAACCAACTGGTGCTACAGACCATATAGCTTGTTCTTTAGCATTTTTTCATTTTTCTAAATCGGTTCACGATGTTTATGTGAATCTCCCTAACAAATGCAGGGTTCAAGTTACTCATATTGGCACTGTTTAATTGAAAACTCTTAAATGTTTTATACATGCCTGAATTTACTTGCTGCATAATTAATTGTATCTATTAGCAAACTAGCTCATGATCTTTCTTGTTGCATAATTATCTTATCCTCTCATTATATAATTCAGAGCATTCAGCCATGGAAGATGATTGGGTTGCTGAGCATTCCCAAGGATTATACAAGCTAAATTCCAACGTTGTTTTACTTGTTTCATTTGCTGCTATTGTTAATTCTGTTATGTTGACTTATGACATATTTTGAAATCTCATATTAAAGAATTACAAAGATAGGGGATCTTCTTAAGTTATAAAAAGGAAAACTCCTTCACCTATCTTAAGCAACCCAAAATTGTCTTTCATAAGATAAAATTCCTTCTCTTCTTTTATAGTATTTTACTTGTATTATTTTCAGAAAACAGTGAAATATCAATTTAGTAGTGTCCAAGGAAGTAGGCAACCTCGTGAAATTTTGGTGTTCTTTATTTGTCTATTTCATGGCTATTGTCGGATATAGTTATAGCGAATTATTGTATTATTAAATTACATGTCTAGGAAAATTCTGTCTAGGAGATTGGAATTTAAGTGGGACCGTCTGTGACCCTCCAGTCTTCCCTGAGAATTTATCCGCTGTGATTTTTCAGTACAATCGTTCACGCTCTATTCACCTAGGCAATAGTGGTCAAGGTGAATTTGTCATTACTAGTGGAAATTAATTTGAAGTTTCACAACAATTGGTATCAGATCCAATATTTTTTCTTAGTATATTCTGTGGTTGCAGTGTGGTCTGATCTTCCACACCAGAAAAGATTTTTCTTTGGGCTATTGGCTTTCCACATTGATAGTTATTAAATAGAAATTGTAGCAAAGATGAAAGAAATCAAAGATACGACTACACTAACCACGTCGATAGCTTCCACCTCGTCTATTCTTGCAAGGACTGTTATGACAAATGTAAGATTTGCGGTGGAAATTTTTGATAGTACGAGTCATTTCAGCATGTGGCAAAGTGAAGTTCAAGACGCTCTTTTTTAGCAAGGTCTTGACATCGCCATTGAAGAAAAGAAACCAGATGATGTTGAGGACAAAGATTGGAAAATTATAAATCATTTGACATGTCTTACAATTTGATCGTGTCTTTTTAGAGAGCAAAAGTATGCTTTCTCGAAAGAAACTTTTGCATATAAATTATGGAATGTGTTGGAAGAGAAATTCCTGAAGAAAAGCAGTCAGAATAAGCTTCATATAAAGAAGAGACTGTTTCGTTTCTCTTATATTTCGGGTACCATTATAAATGATCACATCACCAGTTGTAATCAATTAGTTATTGATTTAATAAATTTGTATGTGACAATTGAAGATAAAGATCTAGCTTTGATGTTGCTGGGATCCCTTCCTGAAGAGTTTGAGTTTCTTGAAACTAATTTACTTCATGTTATGTTGACTTTTGACATATTTTGAAATCCCATATTGAAGAATTATAAAGATGGGGACTCCTCTTAAGTTATAAAAGGAAGACTCCTTTACCTATCTTAAGCATCCCAAAATTGTCTTTCATAAGATAAAATTCCTTCTCTTCTTTTGTAGTATTTTACTTGTATTATTTTCAGTAAATAGTGAAATGTCAATTTAGTAGTGTCCGAGGAAGTAGGTATAATTAGCTGAACCTCGTGAAGTTCTAGTATTCTTTATTTGTTTATTTAATGGCTATTGTCGGGTATAGGTATAGTGAATTATTGTGCTATTAAATTACATATCTAGGAAAATTTTTCCTAGGAGATTAGAATTTAAGTGGGACCGTCTGTGACCCTCTAGTCTTTCCTAGGAATTTACTTAGTGTGATGTTTCAGTACAATCGTTCATACTCTATTCACCTAGGCAATAGTGGTCAAGGTGAATTTGTCATTACCGGTGGAAATTAATCCGAAGTTTCACAATAATTGGTATCAGAGCCAAGGTTTTTTTTTAGTATGCTTTGTAATTATAGCGTGGTCTGATCTTCCACATTAAAAAATATTTTTCTTTAGGCTATTGGCATTTCGCATTAACAGCTATTGAATAGAAATTGTAGCAAAGATGACAGAAATCAAAGATACGACTGCACTAACCACGTCGACAGCTTCTACCTCGTCTATTCTAGCAAGGACTATTGTGACAAATGCAAGATTTACGATGGAGATTTTTAATGGTATGGGTCATTTCGGCATGTTGCAAAATGAAATTCAAGATGCTCTTTTTCAGCAAGGTCTTGACATTACCATTGAAGAAAAGAAACTAGATGATGTTGAGGAAAAAGATTGAAGACTATAAATCATTTGGCATGTGGTACAATTCGATAATGTCTTTCCAGAGAGAAAAAGTATGCTTTCTCGAAAGAAACTTCTATATCTAAGTTATAGAACATGTTGGAAGAGAAATTCCTGAAGAAAAACAGTTAAAATAAGCTTCATATTTCTCTTATATTCCGAGTACCACTATAAATGATCAAATCATTAGTTTTAATCAATTAGTTACTAATATAATGAATTTGGATGTGACATTTAAAGATGAAGATCTAGCTTTGATGTTATTGAGATTCCTTCCTGAAGAGTTTGAGTTTCTTGAAACTACTTTACTTCATAAGAAGGTTGATGTGTCTCTTAGTAAAGCTATAGCTGCTTTGTATAGTCATGAATTGAGAAGGAAGACAAAGGAAGAATGTACAAGTGAAGTAGCAGAAGCTTTACTAGTCAGAGGTCATTTACAGAGCCAAATTAAAGGACAGAAAGGGAGATCGAAGTTGAGGCTCAAATTGAGCACAGATGAATATGTCTTTTGTCGGGAAAAAGGGCACTGGAAAAAGGATTGTCCAAAGTTAAAGAATAAAAACAAACCTGATAAAGGAAAGGTTGTTGCAAATTTAAATGTTATTAAGTGTGAAGATGTAGACTAAGATCTTTCATTAGTTGTTACATCATCAATAAGCCCTTCTAGTCTGTGGCTTCTTGATTCAGGTTGTATCCATCACATGCGTCCTAATCAAGATTAGTTATCTGATTTTAGAAAGCTAAAGGTGGAGTTGTTTACACAGCAAATGACAATCCCTATAAAAAATATGGGATTGGTTCAATTTGCTTAAGGAATCACGACGGAATAACTAGGACTTTGACAGATGTCAGATACGTGCCAAGTTTGACAAAGAATCTCATTTCTATAGGAGTCCTAGAATCAAAGGGTTACATTATAAATGCCGCAAATGGAGTAATGAAAGTCATCTCTATTGCACTTATAGTAATGAAAAGAATTTGAAGAAACAATAACCTATATTATTACCAAGGTAATGCAGTTATTGGAATAACAATAGTAGCTTTTAATGATAATCAAAAGCTAGAAGCAGCTAGGTTGTGGCATATGCATTTAGGACATGCAAGTGAAAAATCCTTGAAGATGTTAGTAAATCAAGAATTGTTGAAAGGAGTTCGGACCTGTAAATTAGACTTTTGTGAACATTGTGTCAAAGGGAAGTAGATAATAACGAAATTCAACACTGCAATCTATGATATGAAGGGTATTTTAGATTATGTTCACACTTATGTATGGGCACATTCCAAAACAGCTTCTTTGGGGGAAAAAAACTATTATGTGATCTTTGTTGATGATTGTTTTCGAAGAGTACAGGTGTATACTATAAAGACTAAGGATGAAGTGTCGAGAGTTTTCCTCAAATGGAAGAAGATGGTGGAAACTCAAACAGGTAGAAAGATCAAGTGTCTCTGTACAAATAATGGTAGGGAGTACAGGAGTGATCTATTTGTAAAATTCTGTGAAGAAAAAGGTATTGTCAGACACTTCACAGTCAGGAACACACCACAACAAAATGGGGTGGCAAAACGTATAAACCGAACATTGCTAGAGAAAGTTTGGTGTATGTTGTCTAATGCTGGGTTGGGCAGAGAATTTTAAGCTGAGGTTGTTACATATGCTTGTCATCTCATCAATAGCCTTCCATTAACCACTATTGGTGGTAAAATACCATTGGAAAAATGGTTTGGAAAACCTGCTATAGATTATGATTTCTTACATGTGTTTGGTTCCACTGCATACTATCATGTTAAGGAGTCAAAGTTAGATCCACGTGCAAAGAAAGCAATTTTCATGGGGATCACCTATGGTATGAAAGGATATCGTCTTTGGTGCCTAGAGTTAAAGAAAATAAATTTCAACAGGGATGTTTTCTTTAATGAATCTACCATGTAAGAAAGGTGAAGATTGAAAATGTTAAGTAGACAGATGGTACTCCAAAACAAGTGAAGTTTCAAGGAAAAATTATTACCCTAGCAAATAATGAAGTAGATGTAGAAACTCCTTTGCTAGAAGAGGAGCCAAATGGAAAAGAGGTTCCAACCCAAGAACCTCCACAGCAATAATTACCAATTGCATTGAGAAATCCAAAAAGGAAGATTCAAGTACTTGCTCATTATGTTAATATGGTAGCTTATGCATCTCCAATCGAAATTAATGACATTCCTATCACTTATAAGGAAGCAGTCCAAAGTTCAGAAGAAGATAAGTGGAGGATCATCATGAATGAAGAAATATATTCCCTTCATAAGAATTAGACGTGGAAGCTAGCTAGTCTCCCAAAGGGAAAAAAAAGGCAATTGGATGCAAATGGGTATTTGCAAAGAAAATTAGATTTCCTGATAAGGATAATGTTCGCTACAAAGCAAGGCTAGTGGACAAGGCTATGCTCAAATGGAGAGAATTAATTATAATGAAGTTTTCTCTCTAGTTGTAAAACATTCCTCTAGTCGAATTTTATTGGCTTTGGTAGCACTGTTTGACATGGAACTAGTTCAATTGGATGTAAAAACTGCATTTTTACATGGAGACTTAGAAGAGAAAATCTATATGAGTCAGGTCGAAGGTTTTAAAATTTTTGAAAAAGAGAATATGGTGTGCAAGCTTGAAAAATCATTATACGAATTGAAGCAATCTCTGAGGAAGTGGTACAAGCGATTTGACAATTTTATGATAGGGCAAAAGTACACAAGAAATAAATATGATCACTGTGTATATTTTTGTAAGCTACAACATGGATCCTACATCTATCTTCTCCTATATGTTGATGATATGTTGATAACTTCAAAGAATCAAAAAGAAATTGAGAGATTGAAGATTCAGTTGAATCGGGAGTTTGAAATGAAGGATCTTAGTAAAGCCAAGAAAATTTTCAACATGGAGATAAGTAGAGACCGAAAGTTGGGGAGGCTATGTCTAATCCAAAAGCAATATTTGAAAAAGGTACTACAATATTTTGGCATGAATGATAAGTTAAAACCTATTAATACTCCGCTTGTTCCTCATATAAAGCTTAGTGCATCCTTATCTCTAAAGAAAGATGCAGAACAAGAGTACATGACTAAAGTATCATATGCAAATGTAGTTAGTAGCTTGATGATGCTATGGTGTGTACAAAGCCCAACATTTCTCAGGCAGTTGGGGTTGTCAGCATGTATACGCATGATCCTGGAAAGGAACATTAGTAAGTTGTGAAATGGATTGTATGGTACATTCTAAATACCGTAAAATGTTAGTTTGATATTTCAGTGAGATATGCAAGATAGTCAATGTTTAGTTAGATATTGTGATTCCGACTATGCTGGTAACTACTGACTATATGTTTACTCTTGCAAAGGCACCAATTAGTTGGAGGTCTACCTTATAGTCAACAGTTGCTTTGTCAAATACAAAGATAGAGTATATGACTTACAGAGGTTGTAAAGGAGACAATTTGACTTCAAAGATTGCTTGATGAATTGGGAATTGGACATAAGAATGTCAAAGTACATTGTGATAGTCAAAGTGCCATTCATTTAACAAAGAACCAAGTTTATCATACAAGGACGAAGCACATTGATGTTCGTTATCACTTTGTACGAGAGGTTCTAGAAGAAGGTGGAGTAGTAATCTAGAAGATTAGGACCATTGAAAACCCTGCTGCTATGTTGAAAAAGGTGGTGACTACGGTCAAGTTCCAACATTGTTTGAACTTGATCAATATTGCTAAAAATTTTAGATGGGCACTATAAAGTGCATTTGAAGACACTACTAAAGATAAGTTTTATGAGAGATTTGAAGAATTTGAAATATGTCAAGGTAGAGAATTGTTGTCTTATGACATATTTTGAAATCCCATATTGAAGAATTACAAAGAAGAGGGAGTCTTCCTAAATTATAAAAGGAAGACTCCTTCACCTATCTTAAGCATCCCAAAATTGCCTTTCATAAAATAAAATTCCTTCTCTTCTTTTGTAGTATTTTACTTGTATTATATCCTGAAAATACTGAAATATTAATTTAGTAGTGCTTGAGGAAGTAGGCATAATTAGCTTAACCTCATTAAATTTTGGTGTTCTTTATTTGTCTATTTAATGGCTATTGTCGAGTATAGTTGTAGTGAATTATTATACTATTAAATTACATGTCTAGGAGATTGGAATTTAAGTGGGACCATGTGTGACCCTCCAATCTTTCCTAGGAATTTATCTGGTGTGATTTTTCAATACAATCGTTCACACTTTATTCACCTAGGCAATAGTGGTTAAGGTGAATTTGTCATTACTAGTGGAAATTAATTCGAAGTTTCACAACATGTTACTTGTAATAAAGAAACTTCAGTACTATGGCATATTAGGTTAGGCAATCTCTCTTTTTCTCGATTGAAAATGTTAGTTCCTTCTGTTTCTAATGTTAAACCTTGTGAGATATGTCATATGTCAAAATAGAAGAGATTACCATTTCCTACTAGCACTTCTATTAGAAATGCTATTTTTGATTTGAATCATATTAACATTTGGGGAGACAATTATGCTCTTACTTTTAAAAGACATAGGTACTTTCTCACTATTGTAGATGACTTTAGTAGGCATACTTGGATATTCCTAATGAAACATAAATTTGAAGCACGAATAATCATGCAAAATTTCATTTCCTACATTTCTACTCAATTTATTCGTGTTGTCAAGTATATCAGAAGTCACAATAGGCAAGAATTTAATGTTCCAATTTTCTATGAATCAAAAGGCATAGTTCATTAGACATCCTGTGTTAAGACTCCTCAACAAAATAGTATTGTGGAAAGAAAGCATCAAAACATTTTAAATATGGCAAGAGCATTAAGATTTTAGGCTAAGTTACCTATATCTTTTTAGGGTGAATGTGTTTTGCATGCCATTTATTTGATCAATAGAATACCTACTTTTGTTCTTATTGTAGGTATGTTTACTTCATGTTCATTCTCATCCATTTCATCTGCATATAGTTGTTCCATTTTGTTGTCAAGCATATCCTCGTCTTCTTGCAAAGACTGTTTCTATTTCTCCACAAGCCAATCATCCAGTATGCTTTTGTACATGAAACTTTCAGATGATATCAAATCATAAGGCTTTCCTCCTATTTGGATCTTACGTAATTGCAAATTGTTATAAACATAGGCAAGCTCACTCCATGTTTTCTTATACAGATAATTATGCCTTCTTCTATGGACTTGGTCATAAGTGCTCCAAGTATGTTCTCAACCAAGAGATGAACATGTCTGGCTCAATATAAATATAGCAATTCTTTGAAGCTCTAAGCAACTTATTCCATGTTATTGCCACCATGCTGCTAGATCAAGTTCCATTCTAGTACTTATTGCTCAATCAATTCCAAAATTAGCTTTAGCAGATACAAATTTAAGAATATGCGAGGATGTTGAAATTCTCTTTGCATTATCGACTTCCAATCGGACTATGCATTCATTCAATCCATGAATAACCTCTGGATGCAAAACAAAATCAGGATGGTACCGATATGATGGGTTAAGAAAGTAAGCTGCTACATACAGTGGATGGTGGAACAATGAGTTCCAGTTATTGTTTATCAAATTCCACAGAGGTCTATACTTTTGTGCATCATCCCCATGAATGGTTTTAATTTTAATCTTATCTCTGCTTATGTCATTATACGTAAATGGCATTGATTGGCTTTCATTGCTATCTATCTTTTGAAGAACGTGTGCAATTGGTTCCAATGATTTTCTAACACACTGTAATTCCTTCCAAAATGATGCATTAGAAAGAAGTTTTTCGACTTCCTTGGCCTTATTAGACTTTGCAAATGGGGAAGAAACCCATTTATTTAACATAAACATTATTTTTAAGTCAATGCCATAATGCAACAAACTCTGTAAAGTGAAGTAAGCAGTGTCAAATTTGGAAACAACAGGCCTTAGAAGTTCTTGTCCTCTTGTAAACTCTTTTTTCATAAAATTCAACAACCATATATTGTTATTTATAAACCTTGTAACTTTTTTTAGCTTTGATGATGCATTCTCCTATCCATTTTATGTTTAAAAACTCCTCAAGCATTTGATCTATAAAGTGCATAACACATGGTGTCCAAATTAAATGGCACCTTTTTTCTTCAACCATCTTCCCAATAGTCTTCTAGCTGGCTATGTTTTTGGTGATTACTTGAACCTTATTTTGCTCGCCTATTTCTTCAACCATTTGTAAATTCTTTTATTATGCTTACATCCCTTCAGGTGCAACTGATTCCTCTTATTTCCACAAAATGCTGGAGTTAGTTGGACAGCATGGACAAGGCCTCCAAGGTTCTTCTACCCATTTAATATCTGGTTGGTTTCTTTAGGATGAAATCAACACGACCAAAGAGTTTTAGCTGAATTAAAGAGGTCTTGGTCAACTGGGTGTTCTATTATGGTTGATATTTGGAGTGATATTAAAGATAGGACATTGGTGAACTTCCTGCTCTCTTGTCCTTGGGGTGTATATATTTTTCTTCAGTTAATGATATCAGCGTAGCATAAGACGAAGTGGATTAACAGACAAAATATAGTAACAGAAGAAAAGTTATTCCAGACGATACAAAAGGAAGATATGCTAGAACGTCAGTCAGTTAATTAGTTGGAGTTAATTATAGGACTCAACTAATAATTGTTTCTAAAAGATTCAAGAAGCGGTTATCAAGAAGACGATTGGAGACTTATGCTATAAATGTTAGTTCAAGTCAAAAACTACACAATGAATATATACAGATAAACAAATAAAGAATTACTCATAAATGTTTTTGATATTAGCAAAAATTTTGTATTTTAAGAGAAAAAAAGTGAGCAAACACATCTGTAACTTGAAAGCTCAAAAATACTTTTCTTAGAGAGATAAAGGAAGGCTAGAGCCTGGAGAGACTAATATAGCTCATAAAGAATACTTTGTGAGAGAGGCCTGAAGAGGCTCTACGTGTGAAAGAATACTTGTAAAGTTGAAAGAGTATAGTGAAATCTCATAAATACTCTAGGGATTGGACGTAGCCCAAGATTTGGGGTGAACCAGTATAAAATCATAGTGTATATTCTCTAATCCTTATCTTTAATTTTCTTGTGTTAGGCGAGTAGATAATATTACTTGCGATTGCATTGCTTATCAACTTTAGCAAAGTGTTTTAGTGATCATTTGAGTTTTGTAAAGAAATTCAAGAAGTCTCAAAAGATTAATATTTTCAAAAAGATTACACAATTCAACCCCCCTTCTTATGTAGTTTACATATTATATCATATTTCTATATTAACAAGTGATTTACTTCATTGTTGAAGTCAAATCTTTAAAGGAGAGAGAGGAAGAAAAATAGATGACAACATAGATTGAGTTTGAAGAATATAAGATAGTCTCTGTTCAAGAAGCTAATAAAAAAGAGAATGACGAACACATGATAGCAGAAATAACGATTGAAGAAGATACCAACGTCTCAGTTAACGAAACGGAAGAAGAAGAGGAAATGAAGGTGATTGAGGAAGAAAGACAACAGTTCACCTTCTTAGAAGTCAAACTGCTGAATTCCATAGAAGATTTAGGGAGTTTCATTATTCCCTATTTTTTGACAGTTTGTTACCGAAAAGGACATTACTAAACTTACTAGGTTTTTTTTAATTTGATTAATTATGTCATTATTATCTTACAATGTGTAGCTTATTTACAAGCTACGAAACTAAAATCGAGCGACACAAGTGAATGCAAGCTACTCATAATTGACCCAAGTTGAGCATAGAAGGAAGAATAGGTCAAGCTAATGATATTAACTAAGCGCTACTTGAGAGGCAACCCAAGAATTAGGGTAAGTTTTATTTTTTATTTTATCAGTATTTTGTTATTTCTATTTTTTAATTTTTATCTTGTAAGAAGTGAATTGCTAGAATTTTATGACTAGAAGTATCTCCTAGTTCCAGCTCCACCATCACCACCGAAACATCATAAGTTTTCTTTCTTTAACCCTTTTTTTCTTGTCATTTTTCTATTTTATGTGTTGTTTTTCTCATATTGAGGATAATATGTCGTCTAAATGTAGGGACAATTTTGCATTAGCAAGTCATATGTGTGAAGTTTGCATATCGTATTGTCTTGGTTTTTGATTAGGTTGACATGGTGTGAGCATATGTGTGAATTGTGTGAATGTGTCAATGACAATAACTTGATGGAAGTAGTTTAGCTTTGAACATAGTCATTGAATTTGTAAGGCATATTAGCTTGTGCATTTTATGGTTTAAGTATCTTTGGTTAAATATGCATGTTAATTAGGATATGATGTCATTTTGTTCATCTTAAGGAATTTGTTACACATTTATAATTATAAGTCAATTGAATATGTTAATATCATTAGTAGTCTTTCATAAGGATGATTAACTAAACGAAATGAGGTAGGCTACGTAAAATGAAAAAAATAGGTATATCTATTAAATGAATAACTATTCCGCCGGCCCTTTTGAAACAAATATTGGGTTATGAATAAAGCTAGTAGCTAGTTGAAAATGTGATATAGTTGAGTAACGACAGCCATTCACGATAAAATGTTTGTCTTCGCGTCAAAAAGATATAATGACATTTTGACAAGCTAAATAATGTGGCCTAGTTGAGTAATCAGGGGTCATGACAAGGTGTTTGCCTTTACATCAAAAGACTAGGTTAACGTTAAAGCAAATAAAAAGTGGTTTTTCAATAAATAAATCCTATTGATATTTGAAAATAACAAAAATTTTCGTGGATTTATACTTAGTAGTAGTTGCAATTTTGGTTGATTACTAATTATCAATGTATGTATACAAGTGCTTTAGGTGAATGAATATGATGTTAGTGTCTTGATTAATATGCATATTCAATCCAAAGTGCTTATCCATAAATTGCATAGGTTAATATGTTGGAACAACTTGAATGATTGTTGTTTGAGGTTAAATTGGTTTTGTCAAGTTAGATGTGATTGGATCATTAGTTCATGTTCGTAAATGTATGTGTTATTGTTTGGTTTGTTTGAGTTTGAGTTTGAGTTTGTGTTTTGTTTCTATTTTTAGCTTAAGGACAAGCAAAAGTTTAAGTGTGGGGATGTTGATAGGTGTAAATTTACACTATGTTTTGATAGATGTTTAAGTGTGCTTTTAAGTATTTTTTTAGATGATTATCATGTATATAAACTTAGAATTATGTTATTATTAGTGTTTGTTTATATTAGAAGTGTTTGTGAGGTTTTAAGCATGCTTTAGATGTTAATGTTATGTTTCAAGGGGTGTCAGATGTGTGTTTGAGGGTATGGAAATAGGAAATTGAAGAAAAGAGAAGAATTGGAAGTATGAGAGTAAGTCACGGTCATGACAGATAGCACAGACAACAATTCCAACGAATTTTAGTTTTTCCAGCACGTGACTCTTTTTGTAATTTTAATGTTTTGGGGCTTTTTTGGAATAAAATTAAGTGGATAACCCTTAGAAAGAATCCTAGAAGCGTCAAGAACTATTTAAGAGCATAAAACACTAAAAAAAGAACAGCCTCCATCTTACCAAATTGAGATTAATCTAAGGAAGATCAAGAGGAGCATCAGTTGTCCAACATTTTCCAGATTTGTAGATTCAGGTCCAAATCATGTTTTTCTTTCTTTAATTTTGTTATTTTCTTTAAACTTGATGTGTGAACTAGATTGGAAGATGTTATATGTTGATGATGTTTTAATTTCATATTAGGATTTGTTATTGAATTATTTTGTGACTTGAACACTTTTGATTTAAAAACAATGATGTGGGTGTTATGATATTTGTGTTTGCATATACTTCGACAACAAATTGAGAGA
>JAOSBK010000007.1:32995983-33020460 GCA_027568895.1 Erythroxylum shatona
ATTAAATCAAAGTCTCAAAATTCATTAAATCATGTTTTGCTTAGGATATTTTTCAAATCATCAAATTGAAGGAATTTACTAAAACTTCCTTCTAGAGAAATGTTCCTTATTATCTCAATTTCATAATGACACCAAAATTATTTAATTTGGTTCACTACTCCAAAAGTTATACTCCAAACATTTCAGATTATTCTTATGCTAAAACATTTTCCAACGATTTACTTCCATCCAAAAATTGATAGTCTTAAAGACTAAATTGAAACTCACTTCCTTCAGAACATTTGTATCCCTATTTATCTAGTTTAATCCAAATCAAGAATCACCTCATTTGGATGACTAGAGAAAAAAGTTATGACCAAAATACTTTCAGCTCTTACTAATCCAAGACTGAACACTATATCCAACTTCAATTCAGAAATTGAAAGTCTTAGGGGCTAAATTGAAATTTAATGCCTTCATATGACTTGTATCCCCATGTCTCTAGTTTGCAACAAGAATCAATTCAATTGGATCTCCACAGAACAAGAATTCACCAAAATACTGAACCATGTTCAAAACATTTCCTAACTCATTTTGGTTAAATCAATCATCCTCAATTTATTATCAAAAAATCACAATTCTCCATGGACAGATAGAGGAATGTCTTAGGAATCCAACGCTTCAAAAACCAAATCAATCGGATATCGGACGGAAAAGATATAAGCAAAAGATTACAAAAGGGTCGGATTAGGAAGGAAATAACACAAATAGAGGAAATCCAAAACGGCGTCGCACGGAGGGAGGAAGTAGAGCGAAACAGCGTCGTCGTACGCAAAGGAGAGAAACAGAAAAGAAAACAGCGTCGCATCGCCCGCTTGCCCTCGCGACGCATAGACGTCGCGAAGGGGCTCCTCCAAGCGAGGCGGTCGCGATCGCGAGGCCCGCCTGATCCTTTTTTTCTTTTTTCTTTTTTTAAAACATATATATACAAAACTGAAATTTTCGAAAATTCACAACTCTTGATTCCAAACTCCAAATTTAACAAATTTGGTATCAATGAAAATTTAAAAGGAAGCTCTACAACTTCCTTGAAGAACCTAAAAACCAATTCCGTCTCTAAAGTGATCGAAAATTCATTCGAAGTTTCTGTCCAGAGTCATATTACCCTAAACAGTCACATAACTTTTAAAATTCATAACTTCTTATACTTTACATCAATGGAAAGATCAAAACATAATATAAAACTTT
Organism: Erythroxylum shatona; assembly: GCA_027568895.1. NCBI lineage: Eukaryota > Viridiplantae > Streptophyta > Magnoliopsida > Malpighiales > Erythroxylaceae > Erythroxylum > Erythroxylum shatona. Next base: position 32,997,211 of record JAOSBK010000007.1, read on the forward strand.
CATGAAGCACTTAAACGCAATTTCAATCTCTAACTAGGTCAATTTTTCACTCAAAGTTTCTTCCCTGTTATGAATCACCTAAACAAAATTCAAACTTTCAAATTTCATATCCTCCAATTTCCATAATCAAAAATAACATATTATACATCATTGTAAAGCTAAAAACTTCCTCGTCAACTTTCATGTAGACCACTTACTCCAAGTCAAACCACATCAGTACAGAATTCGCCTCAAAGCTCAGTACACACAAACTTACCCTTAATAGCATTTTTTTAAAAAAAAACAAAGCAAAATAACCTTAAATTCGGAAGATCATAACTTTTAATCCCGATGTTGAAAAATATCATACTTTATGGAGATAGAAAGCTCTCAACAGAAGCTACAAGTTTCATGAAGATCATTTTCTCAAATTCAGCCCAAATCAACCCAGAAAAATTCACAAAAATTTCTGGTCAAAAAGTCAACCCTGCTACTATTCATCCCAAAAAGTCAGACTTTCTTAATTCTCCAAATTCTCACACTTTCACTATTTATTTCTTGCTTTTCAACTTCCATTTCAATCAACTCATTCACTTTAACTTTCATAACCCATACAAATCTACTCAAATCTCAAAGTCATCAAAACCAATCAATTCTTTTCTCATCAATTTCCTTAAAGCACAATAACATCTATAACACAATACATATACAAAAACACTCATTTCATACATTAACCTAAACATCTCATTGCTGCAATTTGCTCAAACTAACCTTGCTCAAATAGAACATTAAACACAATCATTCAAATTCATAAATTGTCTTTTTCTTTGCACATGACTAATTCACCACAAAATCCTCACTTAATGCTATTTTATAATTCAAAATTCCACTAAAAGATCGGGGTCCAACATTTCTAGCAAGGGTATAGAGGTAGACTCAGCTAAAATTAATGTCATTAAGAAACTTCCACACCATACAATGCTAGATCCATTAGAAGGTTTTTAGCCATGCTAGTTTTTATCTTAAGTTCATTAAGGATTTTTCTAATATTGCTAGATCTTTAACTAAGTTGCTTGAAAAAGATGTTGTGTTTGCTTTTGATGATAAATGTTTGACATCTTTTAAATTGTTAAAGGATATGCTTGTAACTACACCTATTCTTATATCTCCTGACTGGTCTCTTCCTTTTGAATTAATGTGTGATGTAAGTCATTATACAGTGGGTGTTGTTTTAGGCCAAAGACGAGATAAGACCTTTCATCCCATTTTTTATGTAAGTAAGACACTGAACAATGCAAAGTGTCGTTACACCACCACAGAGAAAGAGATGTTGGCGGTTGTGTTCATTTTTGACAATTTTTGGTCGTATTTGGTTTTGTCTAAAGTGATTGTGCATACTGACCACGCAGCCTTGAAATACTTGATGATAAAACCTGATGCTAAACCAAGACTAATTTGTTGGGTGTTAATTTTGTAGGAATTTAACATTGAGCCAAGAGATAAGAAATGAGCCGCGAATTTTGTAGCTGATCACTTGTCAAGGTTAGATGAAATTTCCATGGAAAGTGCAACAAAGAGGGCATTCAGGAGACTTTTCCTGATGAGCATCTGATAGTTATGACAGTCACTCTGTGGTTTGCAAACTATGTAAACTACCTTGCTGGTAATATCTATCCCCTGATTTTTCCTATGCTTAAAATTTTTTTTGTCTAAGTTAAGATACTATCTTTGGAATGATTCTTTGGTTTACAAGATTTGTGTGGATGGTATTATTAAGCGCTGCATTCCTAAAGAGGAAATATCATCTATGTTATATCATTGTCATTTTGGAGAGGCTGGGGGACATTATGGTGTATCTAGGACAACTCATAAGGTTTTAAAGTCTGGTCTCTATTGGCCCACCTTATTTAGGGATGCATTTGCATTTGTCAAATCTTATGATAGGTGTCAAAGGGTCTTGAATATTAGTAGGAGACATGATATGCCATTGATTAACATTTTTGTTTATGAGGTTTTTAATGTTTGGGGTATAGATTTCATAGGATCATTCCCTAAGTCTTTCTCCAATCAATATATATTGGTTGTTGTTGATTATGTTAGCAAGTGGGTGTAAGCAGAGGTATTGCCCACAAGTGAGGCTAGAAGTGTTGTTAACTTTTTGAAGAAGAATATCTTTACACGTTTTGGCGCACCTAAGGCTATAATTAGTGATGGAGGGTTGCATTTTTACAGCTAACTTTTTGATTCATTATTAGCTAAGTATGGGGTGACTCATAAGGTTGCTACTTCCATACTACCCCCAAACTAGTGGGCAAGTTAAAGTCTCAAACAGGGAATTAAAGAAAATATTAAAGAAAACTGTTAACGCTTCTAGGCGGGACTGGTCTTTAAAGCTAGATGATGCACTTTGGGCATATAGGTCCGCATTTAAGACATCCATAGGCATGTCACCATTCAAGATAGTGTATGGCAAGCCTTGTCATCTTCCAGTTGAGTTAGAGCATCGTGCCTACTGGGCTACCAAATTTCTTAACTTTGATTTGTCTGCTGCAAGTGCTAAGAGACTTATGCAGCTTCACGAGCTTGAAGAGTTCCATTTGAATGCTCATAATAATTCGAAGTTATATAAGGAGCATGTGAAGAAGTGGCATAACAAAAAGATCCTCCACTAAGACTTTAAGGTAGGCGACCATGTATTGATCTACAACTGCTTAAGTTAAGGTGGTATGGTCCATTCAAGATGATCCAAGTCCTTCCTTTTGGGGCCCTTGAGGTAAAACGAGAAAATGAAAACCCCTTCAAGGTAAATGGACGAGCTAAATTATATATGCCTAGGTTTGTGGATAATTTTGAGGAGTGATTATCTCTTCATGACACTTCACCTCCTTGATCGCAGTGCATGCCTTTCAGTAGGATTGTAGTTTTCTTTCTTTTCTTTTCTTGTTGTTTCCATTGTGTTTCTTTCTAGTTTAATGCATTTATTTGAGTTGTTTTGAGTTTTCTTTAGGCTTTGTGTAGTTGGTGGTAAAGATTTTTTGGCCGATTCTTTTTCAGGGAAGTTTTTTCTTTCCCTTTCCTCTCTATGTGTTTGATTATTGACTACTTGAACATTAAGGACAATGTTCATATTAAGTATGGGGGATTGAGATTATATGCATGCTGATGTTTATGATATTGATGTTGATGATAAGAGATACACACTTGAATGGTTGCGACTCTTTTGGTAGCTAACTTGAGTCTCATTTGTGATGAATTTGACCATACGATTCTATCAAAATAGTTGGAAGGAGAATTGAGTTGTATGCGTGAACTTGGATTAGGCAGCTTGAGAGGACAGTGAACCATGTGGATTGATTGAAGTAGTTGACTGCATAAAATTAGTCAATAATTGATGCTGAGTGATGAGGCAATGTATGGAGTTTTAATGGATTTGCATTTTAACACATGTGAGGTCTTGAGCTATATGATTGCATCTCATAGTCATTTATTTTCTTTGTTGTATGTAATGCTTCCCTATGTGGATTACCTTCAGAACTTGCTCTGAACATATTTGATATTACTAGTTACATGCTTTATGGACATGATAAAGGCCTTCTTTATTTTTAACCTTTAGCTTAAATAACCCACTAAGTCATATTTTCCTTGTTATCCCTTTTGATCCTTTAGCCTTGTTTGTTTTCGTATTAATCACATTGCATTAAAACCTGAAAACTTTTTAGTCTGACCCTTTTCACAAGTTGAATAAAGTACTAAGTAATTAATGTCTTTGATTTAGTGATTTTTGTTTTATATGTTATTCTGAGATATTTTATAGGTACATCTACTCAGTGATGTTGATTTGTGCTACTAGTAAAAAAAGAGAAACAAATAAACAAAACAAAACAAATAAAAGAAGAAAAAGAAAAAAATATCAAACAGTAGCATTGGATAGTGATGAGTAGTTGTAGTCTCGTGTTTCTATTTACACATCTCAAAAGTTTTTTTTATTGTCCCACATTACTTAGTTCTTTGTAAATGCTTGTAAGTAGCCTTTGTCCTTTTTATCTCGCGTTAACCTAAGCTCCATTACAACCCTTAGTAAAAGTTCTTTTGATTCATGATGACATGTATTCTATGTAGTGAAAAATAGGTGAATTTGCAAGCCTATGGTAGTGTAATCTCTTAGAGAAAGCTTTGAGTGAAGCACAATCCTTATACACTTGAGTGATATGAGTGAATATCGTGAGGAAAGTCCATTTTAATTTTGTGCTTGCTTTTGACCAAAGATATCTACCTTTGATTTTGTTTATGTGCATTAATGAAAATATTATGATACATGTTGTAGCTTGATACTTGAGTTTGTCGAAATTTAAGGGATTGCAAACACTTGATTTTCGTTGAAAATGAAATAACAGAATAGGTTGGTTGTGATCTAAGTAAGTTTCTTGAGGACAAGCGACAATTCAAGTGTGGGGGTGTTGTTAATGGGCATTTTATATTGATTTTAGCAGCAAAATAACACCTGGGAGCTGGTTGATTTACCGAAAGGAAAGAAGGCAATTGGATGTAAGTGGGTCTTCAAGATAAAACGAAAAGCAGATGGCTTAGTGGAAAGATACAAGGCTAGGCTCTTGCTAAAGGTTGCACACAACAAGTGGGCATAGATTTTTTGGATACTTTTAGTCCAGTGGCTAAAATGACAACAGTTCGACTTCTCCTTGCGTTAGCAGCAATCAAAGGGTGGCATTTACATCAACTTAACATCAATAATCCATTCCTTCATGGAGACCTTGATGAAGAAGTTTATATGAAGCTTCCTAAAGGCTATGAAGGAAACAAAAACGAAGTTTGCAGATTGGTTAAATCTCTTTATGGACTAAGACAGGCAAGTCACCAATGGAATGCTAAATTAACTTCAGCATTACGTCGATATAGCTTCAAACAAGCTACTTTAGATCAAACTTTGTTTCTCAAGGCTGGAAGTGAGGGTTTCATGGAACCTAGTGATGATATGGAAGCAATTCACAACATCAAACAGTATTTACATGATGTATTTACAATTAAAGATCTGGGAGAACTAAAATTTTTCCTTGGACTTAAAGTGGCAAGAACAACACAAGGAATAAATATTTGTCAGAAGAAGTATACATTGGACTTGCTCAAAGATACTTAGTTTCTAGAATCAAAACCAATGCCAACACCAATTTTACCAGAGACGAAGCTTTCAAAGGATGCTGGAGAGAAATTAAAGGATGTTACACAATTCAGAAAGTTAATTAGTAAGCTCTAATATCTTACTACAACTATACCAGACATCACATTTGTTATACAGTAGTTAGCACAATTTCTTGATTCTCCTACAACATATTATTTGGTTGCTGCTCATAGAGTGTTAAGGTATCTAAAGGGAGCTATAGGATAAGGTCTTTTCTTCTCTTTTGAGAGTGAAGTCAAGCTCGAAGCCTTCTCAGATTCAGACTGGGGAACTTGTCTAGACACTAGGAGATCCATTACAGGATATTGTGCGTTTCTTAGTTCTTCCTTAATTTCTTGGAAAATCAAGAAACAAAACACAGTCAATGGTAGCTCTTCAGAAGCAGAATACAGAGCACTACCAACTTCAACATGTGAACTGCAATGGCTACATTATTTACTCACTAAACTATAGATGCCTCCTACAGTTCCAACACCACTCTTTTGCGACAACCAGTCTACGGTATACTTGGCATAAATTCCAGTTTTTCACAAATGCACAAAACATATTGACATTAACTGTCATGTGGTTCAAAAAAAACTACAAAATGGTGTTATTGTGCTACTTCTTGTTTCTTCCAAAAATCAGTTAGCAGATTGCTTCATTAAAGGACTTTCCTTAACTACTTTTCAGGATTCTTTTAACAAACTGGAAGTACATAATATATACTCACCAGTTTGAGGGGGTGTTAGAATTATATAAACACAAAGTTGACAGTTAAGTTAGTTAGTCGTAAGTTAGTTATAGTTAGTTATATTCATTATTTATTCTTAAGACATTTTGTATAAATACTCTTATTCTGTTAAGACAAAATAGACTTTTACCTTTCTTCAATTCAATTTTCTATAATTAATCAAGATCATGTCAGGATTTATGAAGTGTCATACTTATAGTGGCAATTAATAAGTTTCTCATGTTAACTTTCAAAGATAGAGAAAAGAAATACTTCCTTTGATTGTATTAAAAAAAATGATATGATCTAATCTCAGACCCATTTGAATGTAGCAGATAACAGCGGAGCCCAAAAATTGATGTGCATTCGAATCATAGGAGCGAGTAATCGACTCCAATTTATTTATTATCTATGTTACACCAAATGTTCTATGGATACAAGCCGTTTAATGCCTCCAATTCTTATTGTTTTAATTCGGGATCTCGGGAGTTATTTATTTCTATTGTTATTCTTCTTCCTGTAATAGCGATTGGTATTTATCCAGATTTCGTGCTATCAATTGACAAGGTCGAATTAACCCCACCCCCCCCCACCCCCATCGTATTTCACCAAAGATGAAAGAAAAGATAGGGAGTCTTTCTTTTTAGAGCTATCACCCCACTAAAAAAAATATTCTTGTGATAGGTCCTTTTCCTGGTTAGAAATATAGTGAAATCACCTTTCCTATTCTTTCTCTCGATCCTGCGAATACGAAATATGCTCGCTTCTTAAAATATCCCATATATGTTGGCAGAATCTTATTCAATGTTTGTTCAATTACTCTTTTACCTACAAATGCAATGTAGGCGTTGGGTTTGGCAATAATGATATCCCCCAACATACCAAAGCTAGCTGTCACCCCACCCGTCGCAGGATCAATACAATTTTTTTTTCTACAAGTGAAATGCCTTGAAAAAATCATAGTTAGGAAGGTTATAGTAGCAAAAGCCATTGAAATTTTTGTTTTATACATTGGAAGAATCCGTTTTGTTATTATAGAAAGGGTGAAAAGAATAACTAAGGATTCTCTCAAATAGAAATAAAGAATGAAGTAACTAGAAAGATTATTAAACTCCCTGTCGTGTCTAAAGGAACCATCTAGAAAGCGCATTATTTTGAATGCATTAAGATAGCAAAAAGGGAGAGTTAGGGAAATCCTATTGATTGCAGCTTTCTCCAGACTTCCAAGAAAAGCATGAAAAAAAGGCTCGAATGGTATGATCCCTCCGTTGCCCCAGAATGAAAGGGGCGATCTCGTAGTTCTTGGTATGTGAAAATACGTTGTTAGGTGCTCCATTTTATTTTCCCATTAAGGTCAAACCTAAACCCTAATTACGATGGGAATGTCATTTGGTTGACCTATGCCTGTTTGAACTGCCTTAGTTAATCTTGTCTATCTTTGATAAGAATTAATACGATCTTTATAAGGTTCCTCCTCTGAATGAAATTCAATGGGATCCAAGGATACCATGTTTTCATCCATAGGATCCTAAGTTCCTGACTCATAGGCAGTGGCTTGGTTAAGGGAACCCATTGGAACCATAGCAAATGCGAGTCTTCATAGGACAATTGTCACTGCTTATGGAACCAAAAATTTTCATTTAACTAAAATAGATATCATAAATAGACTATTTGTAACTCAATCAAAATGCAATTATTTTCAAGAACAAAATATTTATTATGCTTAATCTTTTTAGTTTTATTTGTATCTGTCTTAGTTCGGAGAAGGAAGAGATAAGAGGCCCCCATGGAGAATGTGGTCAGAAATCCATAATAGAGTATGACCACAATGACCGAATTGATTATCTTCTTGCATAAGGATACTAGATTATCTAATATAAAAGGTTTCAAAATCATCACAAACCTCCCTTTTTTCTATTGGAATTTCTGGATTATGCAACAAATACCACTATTTTTTGTTTTGGATCTTCCAAATCATTCCCACAGGAGATCCGGACCCATTTTTTCGAAGTCTTTAAAAATTATTCCAATAATTACATATCCGATTTGATCTATGGACCATTCGCCATTATTTTGAATTTCCCATTTATTGACTTACCAATCTATTACAATTTCCAATAGGGAGTCCTTTCTTATTTTGCTAAAAAATGTTTAGTTGTATGTGTATATATATATACCTAGAAATTCAAGCACTTTCAATTCTAGTTCCAAAACTCAAAGTTAGGCTTTTCATCACATAGAACATATCATATATCTAACCATCCATGCACAGCACTCAATTATTCATCATGTTCATAAATTAAATGCAATGCACAATAAATGGCTCGAGGGTTTCATAGAAACGAATGGAGAAACTGAAGTTTACACTATGAATGAAATGAGTCCATTTTTTGGAGCTCATATGCCACAAGCGGGCAGCCGAAAGAAGGCTCTTATCAACGTGCACGTGACGAGCGAAATGGTTTCACTCTTGCCCAAACAAAAGCACATATTCATGCACAATTCATTTTATCATATGCTCATACTTTTATGCTTTTTCTTCTTTTCGTTTATACAAAATGTTATAACCTCTTTCAAGGTATAATATAATCACAAATCAACATGCATTATCAAATCTTCTCAACAATTCAAAAATCAAAAAATTTGCACATACACACACATAGGCAAAAATTTTCCCAATCATACAATAACTATAAATACATTACCCACTTATTTGCTTAAAATTTCTCGAGTTTCATATTTGCCTTTACCCTTGATCTTGGGTAGGTGTTCTTGATTTCCTTCAAATAAACTAATTTCTATTCAAACAATACTCTAATTTACATTCATAAATGTCCATAATCACAAAAATAAACACACCTGAAAAATAAAACTTAAATTTAACCTGCCCATAGATCATCTAACTAGTAAAACCAATCTTAATTCAAAAACCCACGAAAGTCAAATGAGTTTCTTCTTTCTCACATTATTTTCCAACACATCCCTCTCTTTAATCCCTTTCTCATCAAAGCAAGAAGAAAGATGAAGATTGTTACCTTTAACGAGCTTGATTTCTCTTCTTTCCATATTTTCTCCTTTTTTTCCTAGCTTCCCCTACGATTTTTCTTCTTCTTCTTTCTTCTCCAATGTTTGTTTAACTCTTCTTTCTTTCTTTTCTGAGTTTTCTCTTCTCTCTTTCTCTCTTTCTCTCTTTCACAATTCTTTCTTCTTTCTTACTTATTCAAGACCAAATTTTGGTCGTCTTTCAAAATTACCCCTCACTTGTTTAGTTCTCTCAATTTTTCCCTTGTGTCCTTTAGCTTCTTAAGTCCATTTAAATCTAATACCTTAACTATACACTAATTTCATTCTAACATTCCGTTCCAAATTCTAATTTCTACTTAGGCTCTCTAAAATAATGGGCTCAATTCTAAAACTAATGAAATAAATAAATCAATAATAATTAAAAACTTTGGGCCCCAACATAAGAGGCCTTAAAGTTTGCCAAATTAGCTTTGCAATATAATTTGATAAAGTTTCAACTAAAAGAACATTATTAGTATACAAATTTCAACGATGAAATTCATCAACAGATGCTGCCATAGAAACCACTATCAAGATAGGAGATAGAAAATACCTATAAGATTATTAGTCAAAAATGAATGATTCGATTTAGAAATAATGCTAGGAACTAATTTTCTTGAACAAGTCAAACCTTATAAAATAACTCAATATGGAATACAATTATCCTATAACAATAATATAATATATATTCCTAGATAATGTGTAACATCCCTTTATCTCATGTTAAGGGTTATAAACCTAGAAAAGTGTACATGAGAGATTATTGAGAAGTTAGAAAGTGTATTTCATACTTATGCATAACATAACATACACACACATGTGAATATTAGTTATTGCACACATTAAAATGATTGTACATGCATTTATTGACATTTTTCTATGTATAATTAATTTATAAATGTGATTATATTGAGAATAGTTGACTATTTGCATTGAATATTGATTTGGTAACAATGATTGTTGATTTGGAATTTTTGGTGAAATTTAGGAAATTTCTGAAATTTTGGGTATTTTTAGACTAGAAAAAATGTCAAGTGACAAAACAATTAATTTATGGTAGTAGAAATAAGTGTCAAATGGCAGTTGAAATAATTGGCTAATGGTATTAAGATTTGTTGAGAATATGATATTGAAAATTGGGTGACAATTTTAGTAGTGAAGGCAACTTGACTAGTTAAATAAGAGAACTAAGTGAAACCATAGGAAGTGGACATGTGGCAAGTGACAAGTGTCACTTGCCAAGCCATGCATCCACCCTATACAACACTCTCTCCCAAGTGAAAAACCATCTTCATTTTTTTTTATCTTTCACTTTATTCATTTGTTCTCACCTTTTGTTAATTTCTCTTCTTATCTTCTTCAATGTTCTTCATCTATGATACTCATTTCTCACCCTCTCAATGTGAACCTTGTTCTCACCTTTCACTTGCTACTTTCATTTTGTTATCTTCTTCATTGTCACTAAAATACCTAACGTTACAGCCTTTGATTGATGATGATCGTATGATATTGGGAAGTTAGGGTTAAAGAGTGATTTGAAGATCTTGAAGCTTAAACAAGTAAGTAATATATTACTCTTTATAATTTGTTGAATGAGACATGTATGTTGATAGTTAACAGTTAAATGATTATAAAATGAGGATGCATATTTGTCGAAACATGAATGAGAAACTTGGGTATGTTCATGTCTTGATTTCATAAGTTATTGTTGAGATTAATTTTGAGATGGAAAGATCATTTTGATGATGTAAAAAGAGTGTAGAAATTTCATGAAAAGATGATATGCTTATGTTCTGTTTTCTTGGTATATTAATTTGGATCTCTTTGGGTGTTATAGAGGTGAACTAAAAATAAGTCTAGAGTTAAAGAAAAGGAGTAGTGTGGTGTTTGAAATGAGGTAAATTAAAATGATAAGTTAGAGATGAAATAAAGGTGTTAATGAAGATGAACATGTGCAAAAAATATGATGAACGTATGTATATGATATGTTCGATTTTTGATATTATGGTCAATCATAGATTTTGATTTGTGTGTGAATGATTTGAGCTGAAATGGAGCTGGGAACGAAGAAAGGAAACATTAGGTAATGCACGATCGTGCTTATAACCTCAGGGGAGTTGCATGATCATGACAGAGTGGAGAAATCAAGTAGTGCACGATTGTGCCTCTCACAATCGTGACCGAGATAAATCAACAGGAAGTGCACAACCATGCATAAGCACAATTGTGATAGTGAAGGTGCAATGCTTTTTGATAATTTTCGACACCCTTTACTCTTTTGACCATAACTTCTTATCTGGACCTCCGATTGACTTGAAATTTAAACCGCGAACTCCTCACACTTTGTTCTTCCTCTCCACCAAATTTCATAGTCATCTGAATTCATTAGGAAAGGATTGATAATAATTGATTAATGACGTTACAATAATCAAATCTATTAAGCCATGAACTTTAGTGCATGATTAAGTGATGAACTTAGACTAAATTTGTTTTATTAAGGTGTAAACCTAATTTCATATTAGACTTATATGAGTTTTAAAGTATGAATGATCATGAGATAAGAATAAAGGAAATATATCCGGGATTGTCATTGAGCATGCATTGTACATAATCCATATATACATATGTGCATAAATGAGTACTTATATAATTATGCAAAGTTGTGATGTATGTAAATGTGTGTTGTATGATATAGAAGAGCAATTAGAGCATCAACATCCAGACGTTGCTAGAACTTCAAGGCAATAGCTATTTAGAGTAAACTGTGAGTAACCTAACATGGTCTCACTTGAATAATTGTTTATTTTAAATTTTGTATTGAATTATTATATGAATGTGATTGTGTTAATTCCACACATTAATTGTCTGAGACGTTTGATGCATGAAATACATATTAAAAATGCTCACTGAATGTGAATTTGACGAAATAAGTGATTCTCAACATATATGTTGAATGATGGCCTAAGGTCCGATGAAAAATGTGAATGAGATTGTGATAGTGAATATAAATATGTAATAGTGAGCACATTTGATTGACTGAATACATGCGATGCATTTCATTAAGTGAATGCATGACAACATAAAGGCTATTGTGACTAGAGTAGCCACTGAAAAAGAGCTTAAAAATTATAATGTGGTAAGATCCTTTGGCTCACTATGTAAAATAAGACCTATATTCCCAACGGATAAGGGACAGTTATTAATGAGTTTGGTATCCACAATAGATACATGACTGTTATAGGAACTCGGTCACAACAATAATAATTGAAAGTGAGTCTCATGTGCATTACATATTTAAATGATCAAAATGAACTATTTGACTACTTTGAACATGAAATGTGAAATAAGTGATGAAAGTGATATGTGATGCTATATGATTATTAGTGAAATGATGTGAATTATGTGATTACATGAATTGTATATGTTATATGTTATGAATGAGTCATCGATGACGGGTAGCTCACTGAGTTCGCAAAACTCATCAAAATTGCAACGTTGACATTTCAAGTTCGAGAGAGACGATATAACTTTTAAGTCAATTTAGAAGAGAACTAGCACTGATTTTGGATAGAAGATATGACTCAAAGATCAGTTAGCTGGGACTGAGTAATTTAGATAAATTTTTGTGCAATTCCTCATGTATGTAGCATATTTTATAAACAGAGATGTAAACTTTGATTAGTTTTTGATAATGTACGTATATGGGTGTTGTTGTAAAGTTACAATGTACATATTATTTAAGAAATGAAAATAAGAAATTGGGTTTTTAATTAATGTTTTATTCATTATGATGCCTTAAAAGTGAACATAACTGCTCTAACATGTCATTATTATAAGATATATACTTAAATATCCACAGGATGTTCTGGTATATACTTTAACTTTACAAAATATAATAGGATTATTTTCAATAATAAGATATTATTATTAACCCCAAATCATTTTAGAATCATTATTAATAAATGTCCACCCTTTTATTTTTATGATACAAGAATTGATATTCTTTTAGGAAATAATTTTCTTCAATTATTTCATAAGATATTATTTGATACTATTAAACAACAAATACATTTCAAAACTCATTGTGGTCATTGTATTATCATTAATTGAATAAAACATACTTATACCTGAGGTACCCCAATCCACTTTAAACCTTGTGTGGTGTAGGATATAAAGAAAAATCAATGGGGGAAACCTTATTAAAATATAAAATATTATAGAAAATAAATATCAACAGATAAAAACCATCAAAGATGAACTAGAATTAGTAAAATAAAAAATAAAGAAAAATTATTATAATAATCCATTACAATTTTGGGATAAAAATAAAGAAGAAGCTAATTTAGAAGTGATAGATAAACAAATGATTATTAGAGTTACTGCTACGAGATATAATTTATAAGATTAAGAGGAATTTAAAAAACAACTTCTTGAATTAGAAGATCTGAAGATTATCAGGCGTAGTAAATCCCTATATTCTTCTCCAGCTTTTATAGTTAGAAGCTAGGTAGAAATACTTAGAATAAAACAAGGATGATAGTAAATTATGAAAATTAAACAATAATATAGTATTTGGTGGATATTTCTTACCTTATAAAGAAAATTTAATAAACTTAATAAGAGAAAAAAAATTTCTTTAATTTTGATTGCAAGAGTAGATTTTGGCAGATAAAAATGAATAAAGATAACATTTCATATACTACTTTCTCTACTCTATAAGATCATTATGAAAGGTTAGTCACACCCTTTGGTTTAAAAAATGCCCCACAAATATTTCAAAAAAATTGATAATATCTTAAAATATCATAACATCATACATTGTTATGTGGATGATATTCTAATAGCTAGTAATAAAATTGCTCAACATGTGATACATCTTCGTACATTTGCAGATTTATGTGAACATCATGGTTTGACTCTTTATGAGAAAAAGGCTAAGATATGTCAAACTGAAATAGAATTCCTTAGAATGGAAATAAATGGTAGGGTTTAAATTTCAACCTCATATTTTCTAAAAAAATTCGCAATTCTCATATAGGTTATAAGATAAAAAACAAGTTCAAATTTTTTTAGGCGTATTAAATTATGCTTATGATTTTATTCAAAATCTAGTTGAAATAAGAAAACCATTTCAAATGCTTGTAAAAAAATAAAAAATTTGAATTTTCAATTTATGTGATTGAACAAGTAAAGAAAATTAAGATTCTATATACTATGTTAGCAAAACTTTAATTACCATCGAATGCTGATGATTTAATTCTTAAAATTGATGCTTCTGATCGTGTATGGAGTGGAGTATTGAAAAAGATAGATTATGATGCTTCTAACATTAGGATAAATGAGTCACTTTGCAGGTATACGTCAGGAACCTTTATAGATACTCAACAACAACATCATATAAATGAAAAATAATTATTGACGTTAGTAAAAAGTTGTCAAAATTTTTATTATTTTGTATTACCTAAAAGGTTTTTATTAAGAATCGATAATAGTCAAGTTAAAGCTTTTATTTGGAGTAATTTACCTTTTAAACCTAAATATAAAAGATATATAAAATTACAGATTTAATTAGCATAATATACCTTTGATATTGAAATTATTAAATCTAATAATCATAATATTCTAGCAGATTTTCTAACGAGAGATGATCAACTTTAGAGAAGAGATATTTGAATTATTGAACCAAATGTTTAAAGATATTGATACCTAGTAGGCACAAATCAGAGACTTATTAGATATTGCAAATTTTAACTCGATGCTAAAAGAAGTTCTTGAGTTACTTCTTTCATTTTGCCTCATACAGCAAGCCAAGATAAATCAATACACTTGTTCTGAACAAAAACTTTATAACCAAATTAACAATGCTAAAATAGAAGATACATGTTTTATAGGCGTTTCTACTATGATAAAAGAGTATATTAGTCAACAAATTCAACCAAAAGAAGTTACTCCTAATAGTATCTCTTTACGACCTGATACTATGAGCAAATCAAGGATTGAAAAAAAATGTCATGATCAATAATAACCCAAAAGGTCATCCTTCTATTCAAGCACACTATGAGACAATAAGAGGTTTATACTCGCTACAAAAAAAAAAAGATATATTTTGCATTGATTTTTCTAGGATATACTCTAGATTAAATTTTTTACAAGGCACTCATCCTTAAATTATTCAAGATTGGTATGATTTCGAAATGATAAATTCTATATATACTTGACTAACCCAGAATTTTCTAAGATATCATTACTTTCCCGAAGGCTTCAAGAAGGGATTAAGGATTGTTACCTAAATAATCCTACTAGAATTCTTAAAGATTTTTGACAAAAATTCAATTCAAAACTATTTAAAAAGTTTTAAACTTTTATTTTTAAATCAAAAATTTTTAACTAAAGCTAGTTCTATAATGGAAATTTTCGATACCCATATTTTATTTCTGTAGGGAAATATTTCTCCAAAAAAAACTATAAATAAATAAATCAAGCAGTAAAATTGACCTGATCGGTTAGAAGTTAGAACTGGAATTGATCTCGCCAGTCTACACCCACTGTTTCGTTACTCCTCTGGCGAAGCATTGGAAGAAAGAACTACTAGAGAGTTGCTTCTCAACGATTACATCTTCTTAGCTTCTGTTTGCGACAAATCCATCCATACGTTGTCGACAGTGGCGTCTTTTCTGACTTTCCTCAAATGATCTCGATAGATGCATGCTTCCTGTAGAATTGACATTTCGATCCAGTCGCTGATCTTAGGAAATCTTTCCAGTCTTCTTTTCATCATCACCCTTTTCACTAACACATCAGGTTTGGCTAAAGTTCCCTATCAAACGCCCACCTCTTTTTTTCCTTCACCGTAACGTCGGTTGTTGCTATCCCCTGTCGTCGTGACGCCTCCTCCTGCGGTCCCACACGAACTGTGCCAGGAGTTCCTACAGGTTTTTTTTTTCTCAAAATTTGCTCAATTTTCAATCTATAGGTTTGACAATATTTTAGCCCTAATTTCTCAGTTCAAATAGCAATTTGCAATTAAGGGCATCAGAAATCAACTAGCGAACTGAGATGAGATTAGGTGATTTTGAATGGGCAAAATAAATCTTCCATGAGATCATCTGTACTCTCTCCCTCTACGTACTGACTTAGGCACGCCGCCACGATTCAACTACATCTAAACTAATAGTAGTAGCAGGAGGAGATTATGCTGCGATTGAGAGCATTCAGGCCAACCAACGATAAGATCGTGAAGATTCAATTGCATCCCACGCATCCATGGCTTGTAACAGCCGATGCGTCAGATCGCGTCTCCGTCTGGAATTGGGAACACCGCCAGGTATGTGTACATATATAAAATCAACTTTTTGATATCGTTTATCTTCTCCTCTCTTCACTTTTAAATTTCTTCTCATATGTCAGGTCATATACGAGCTAAAAGCCGGTGGCGTAGATGAGCGACGTTTGGTAGGCGCCAAATTGGAAAAACTTGCTGAGGGCGAATCAGGCATTTACGCTACTCTTCAATTTCAATGTTTATAATTGATTTACCCTCTCTTGTCTTTTTCTTTTTTCCTTTCGAGTCCCGTGAAAAGCCATGCAATTAATATTTTCTATACCGATGTTATTGATACTGATGAGCCAACTCAAAAATGAAGCTAACGAATCACCCTTGGCAGAACCAAAAGGGAAACCTACTGAGGCGATGCGGGGAGGCAGGTACATAGTACTGATTTTATTCTCTGGATCTTTAATTGTTTATTTTCTTTTGGTTTTCACGTGTGATTTTGTTTACCAATGCCTCTGCTAAATCAAGATGGTTTTATATGTCAGTGTCAAGCAGGTGAACTTTTATGATGATGACGTACGGTTTTGGCAACTTTGGTGTAAGCGCTCTGCAGCTGCTGAGGCCCCCTCTGCTGTGAGCAATGTAACTTCAGCATTTGCTTCTCCTGCTCCCTCGACCAGAGGGAGACACTTTCTTGTAATTTGTTGTGAAAACAAAGCCATCTTTCTGGACTTGGTCACAATGCGAGGACGTGATGTACCCAAACACGAGCTTGACAATAAATCACTGCTATGGTAATTTCTGCTCACAAAAAATAAGTCCCTTTCTCTTTTCTCGATATGTTATTTCTTTATTAGTTCGCTGTTGTAAATAATTGACTCTTGAAAAGTGGATTATTTTCATTTGATTTCATCAGACTTAAACCATTAACTTGACTGTTCATTTCTTATATCTGACTCGCTGGCTATGAATTCCTTAACTATATTTTGTTACTTCTTTTATTGTTATTTGCAGTATGGAGTTTCTATGTAGATCCACTGCTGGTGATGGTCCACTTGTTGCATTTGGTGGATCAGATGGAGTCATTAGAGTTCTTTCCATGATAACGTGGAAGGTTTGCAAAGGTTTATGATTTTTTTTTTTAGGGTGTGACGGAGCTTATATAGATATATATATTCCATGCAGCTTGCACGTAGATACACTGGAGGTCATAAAGGACCCATTTCTTGTTTGATGACCTTCATGGCTTCGTCTGGTGAGGTAGTTTTTTTGGTTCTAACTGCTCTTATGTTATATTGTAGTTCTTTTTCTTCTGGTGATGTAGTTTTTTCATGGATTCTTCTTCTTCTTCTTCTTCTTCTCCTCCTCCTTCTTTTCTTGTTAATCCATTTCATCTTTGCTTGTAGTTGTTTTGAATCTATATTCCTCTTGTAGAAGCTAGTGGAACAAGTTTGCCTGTAATCAATTTTATTTTCAATTAGAATAGAAGTGTTTTGGTCTCTTGAGCACCATTTTTGGTTAATTATGTTTAGTTCAAGAAGCTTTATAATGTGCAAAAACACTGATATGGATGCTATAAAGGCTTGAAAAGTGTGCTTCGACCATAAAAATAAGTGCAAATCTGAATGGCTTGACAATTTTGTGATTAGGTGCTCTAGTACCAAGGAATGAGATAGATTGCAATCAATTGATTCTTGAGCTTTTTGTTTAATAAAAGAACTACTTATTTGTAGTGAACTTTCTTCCCCTTTTTATATGTAGTTGACCGTGCAATCTAACCATCAAGCTTTTAGCTGAAAGTTCTTGTCATAGGAGAGGAAACAAGAGAGACTGCTTGTTGAGATTATCACTATCACAACGCTAGAACTAATTCCTTCAGCTGCAAATATGTTATTCTTTATGTGCTGCACTTAGGGTTAGGGGTTCATTATGATCTGCCTACCAGTTTTGGTATTATTAATGGTTGTGCTACCTTCCTTTCTTCTTTCCAACTCCAATTTGTAGCAATTTTGAGATTTTTTGCTATATAACTGATTGGTTGTAAGCATACTCTTCATGTAAATTATTAATTTGTTGGCGATCCTGTTATAGTACAAAGATACAGGCACATGTAAACCATTTCACTTGCACCAACTTTTCCTTGTAATTTAGAAGAACATTTGACTATTTTGATAAATGAACGTGGACTTTTTCATGCCATTATTTGGCTCATATTTGTTTATGTTTGTCATGAATCTGATTGTAGGCACTTCTTGTTTCGGGTGGTAGTGATGGTTTGCTTGTACTTTGGAGTGCAGATCATGGTCAAGACTCTCGAGAGCTTGTACCCAAGCTAAGCTTGAAGGTACAGTGTTTTCTGTTTCCTCCTTTCATTCTTCATTGTTTAAAACACTCCATTTCTTTATATCATATCTAATGCTCTTAATTACTGACAAGTAATGCAATTTTTATATTTTGGACTGGTAAAGATGTTTAAAATGATTTTCGCCTGTCATACAACAGGCACATGATGGTGGGGTTGTGGCTGTTGAACTTTCAAGAGTGATTGGAGGTGCTCCACAACTTATTACCATTGGTGCAGATAAGACACTAGCTATATGGGATACAATCTCTTTCAAGGTAGTCTGCTAAGCCTTGCAAAAGTTCTTTAACTCATAATAGTGCTGTGATATACTCTACTTGTCACTTTCAAATACGGGACATATAACTAAAATAATAACTCCTCTGACAATGTGAAAAGCAAACTCACTTTTAGAGTTCAAGCTGATAGCTCTGAGATTCTTTCTTTCCTTTCTTGCATTTATGCGTCTGTCTGTCATTTCTCTGCTTCTCACTTGGATTAGCTTATATGTATGTACATTTGTGCAGGAGTTGCGGCGAATCAAGCCTGTTTCCAAACTTGCTTGCCACAGTGTGGCATCATGGTGCCACCCTCGAGCTCCAAACCTGGATATTTTGGCGTGTGTGAAGGATTCACATATATGGTATGCATAACCATAGCTGGTTATCAAAATCTGGCATGTGTGTCATAGCACCAATGGTGCATTTATCTCGTGTATGCCATATCCTAATCTGCATAAAGGAAATTGATATTAAGGTGCAACTTTTTGCAGGGCGATTGAGCACCCAACTTATTCAGCTCTTACGCGGCCATTATGTGAACTTTCTTCACTTATTCCTCCACAAGTTCTTGCACCAAACAAGAAACTTAGAGTAAGTAATCATAATTTGAGATATTGTCTTCAACTAATAATCCTAACTTAGTCTATAGATTTCTTCCTATTGTTATAACTGTTACTAAGTTATTTGATGGAAATGAATAATATCTGAAGCTGTCAAATTATGTTCACAAGTTACATATTTGTGATCTATGTTGTATCTGAAACTGAATGATTGGCTAATGTAGGTTTATTGTATGGTTGCACATCCTTTACAACCTCACCTTGTTGCAACTGGGACAAATATTGGGATCGTTGTTAGTGAATTTGATGCTAGGTCTCTTCCACCTGTAGCCCCTCTACCAGCACCTTCTGGAAATAGGGAGCACTCTGCTGTCTACATAGTTGAAAGAGAACTGAAGTTACTGAATTTCCAATTGACCAATACCTCGAATCCATCTCTTGGAAGTAATGGCTCCTTATCTGAAGCAGGAAAATACAAGGGAGACATGGCTGAACCATTACATATCAAGCAGGCTAAGAGGCATATTAGTACCCCTGTGCCACATGATGCATATTCAATTCTTTCCATAAGCAGCTCTGGAAAGTGAGTTACTTTCTATTCTTCTTTAATGCTTTGTCAACATGGATATAGGTTTTCATTAACTGGTTATTATTTCTCCTATTCAAATGAGAAGCAATTTTCTTGTTTATATTCTCTTTCAAAATGTTGTCTACTCCACAGTGATTTTTCATCTTAGTCATCCTAGTCTAACTTATAATTCATTGACTTGATTGCAGATATCTCGCAATTGTGTGGCCTGATATTCCTTATTTCTCTATATATAAGGTTAGCGATTGGTCTATTGTAGATTCAGGCAGTGCTAGGGCTCTGGCTTGGGATACATGCCGTGATAGGTTTGCCATATTGGAATCTGCATTACTTCCTAGGATTCCAGTAATTCCCAAGGGGGGCTCATCAAAAAAGGCAAAGGATGCTGCTGCAGCCGCAGTGCAGGCTGCTGCAGCTGCTGCTTCTGCTGCTTCTGCAGCCACTGTTCAAGTTCGTATCTTACTGGATGATGGGACTTCAAACATTTTAATGAGGTCTATAGGAGGTCGTACTGAACCGGTATTTATCACTTTCTGGTTTTCCTTTTTTAGTTGTTTTGAACACTTGCTGTCATGTTCGACAGTTTCTGTGTGAAAAATCTGCATTTTGTATCATAATATCCACTTGTTCTTTGAAGTGTAATTTAATTGTTATGTTCATATATCGACATTTATTTTCTTTTCTTCTCCTTGTTTAATTGTGTCCAGAGGTGAATTTTATAGCTTATAGCTGGTTGTCCTTTAGTACTATGAGGATTTGACGCAGCGGAAGTAATTAGGTAGAGATTTTAGGTTAATCTCAGAACCAAATCCAAGCATAAAACTTATGATTTAATAAACAAGAAAAAGACACTCTCTCAGGAGAATTTCTGCAGAAGTTTTATTAGAAAAATAACGTTTTGAGCTGCCTAAAACATATGTTAACCCTCCCTTTTATAGCCCTAACTATGGTATATAAGAGTCCTAATTCTCATGTGAAAAGGATTGATATAAATCCTTTTCTAAAACTAACTTATTTCTTTTTTTGCTGGACAAGAAAACCTTCCTAACTAGGAAACTTAAAATAAAATAAAACAGAAACAAATCCTGATGGATATAGGAATCATAACAAATCCTTATCCTAATGGGTGTATGACAACATAATATATCCTTATGGATTCAATCCTTTATTCGTCCCCTCCACTTGAAAAGAACTCGACCTCGAGTTGTCATTAGGATAGAGCTCTTCTTCTCCATGAAAATCATAGATATCAGCAACATTAAAAGTCTTTGAAATTCCCATCTCTTCAGGCAGATTGATAACATAAGCATCGTCGTTGATTTTATATAGTATCTCATAAGGACCATATTTCTTTGGCTTCAATTTGTTGTAGGTTCTAAGAGGGAATCTTTTTTTCCTTAAGAAAATCATCACTTTGTCACCCTTTTGGAAAGTTTTAGACTTCCTATGTTTGTCGACTTGTTCTTTATATTTGGCACTAGTCCTTTCAAGTCTCTCTCGAACCTCCTCTTGCACATTCTTCACTTTTTTGGCCATATTTTCAGCTGCTATGCTTAAGTTTGGTAACTTCAGAAGTTTTATCAGATCAACAGTATTCTTTGGAACTTTCAAGAATACCAAGGAAAATAGTGATCTACTAATAGCATTATGGACAACACTGTTGTAGGCAAACTCAGCTTGAGCTAGAGCTAAATCCTATTGCTTAGGCTTCTCTCTACAAATACTCCTTAATAGATTTCCAAGATTCCTATTAAGTGACTCGATCTAACCATCTATTTGTGGATGAGCAGTGCTACTAAAGTTTAAAGAAGTTTCAAACATCCTCCACAAAGTTCTCCAAAAGTGACAAAGGAACCTCGATCAGATGTAATGGATTTAGGAATTCCATGCAACCTTACCACTTCTTTAAAGAACAGTCTAGCCACATTAGATGCATCGATAGTCTTCCTACATGCAATGAAATGCGCCATCTTGGAAAATCTATCAACTACTAAAAAAATAGAGTCTACTCCCCTTTGTGTTCTAGGTAATCCAAGGACAAAGTCCATAGACAAGTCCTCCCAAATATCTTTCGGGTTAGGGAGTGGCATATACAACCCCGTATTTTGGGGTCTTCCTTTTGCAGTCTGACAAATATAGCACCTTGTCACAAAGTTCCTAACATCTTTCTTCAACTGAGGCCAGTAGAACCTTTCTTCAAGACTAATAATGGTCTTGTCCCTTCCCATGTGATCGACCAATCCTCCACTATGCACATCACAAATCAACTTTTCTCTAAGAGAGGTATGAGGAACACAAAGTTGGTTACCTTGGAAAAGAAAACCATTAGTAATGTGGAACTCACTAGTAGGATGCTTCTGGATACACTTTAACCATATGTCATTGAAGTCTTCATCATCCTCATAAAGCTTCTTTAAAACTTCAAATCTAACTAACCCTTAGGATACAATAGAAAGCAATACTGTCCTCCTGTTAAGTGCATCAGCCACCTTGTTAGTCACACCAAATTTATGTTTAATAATAAAAGGAAATTTTTGTAAGAAAGTAGTCCATCTGGCATGCATATTACTCAAGTGCTTTTAACTGTTCAGAAACTTTAAAGCTTGATGATTAGTGTAAAGAATGAACTCTCTTTGAATCAGATAATATTCCTAATGTTTCAATGTTCTCACAACTACATAAAATTTCTGATCATAGGTACTCCATCTTTTCTTTATATCGTTAAACTTCTCACTAAAGAAAGCTACAAGTCAGCCTTCTTAAGACAAAACAGCTCCAATACCTACTCCACATGCATCATACTCAACCTAAAAAAGCTTGTCGAAGTTCGATAAGGCTAGGATAAGAGTAGTGTTGAGTTTTTCCTTATTTAAAGCAAAATGTTTCTTAGCTTCATCATTCCAATCAAACTTTCCCTTCTTCATGCATTCTGTGATGGGGGCCATAATTGAACTGATGTTGGGTCCCATTTCCAGAACCCAACTCTTGCAGAAAATTATAACTATTATCGCTTCATTTTCTTTCTCTGATACCAAAACATGTTGGGCACCATTTCCAGAACCCAACCTCTTACTCCGATAATCAAAAATTCGCATACTTTAAATCGTTGGAAAGGTAGAAATCAACTTAGTCAAATTCCTCATAGATCAATACCGAATTTATCCCAACTTTACTTCCTTTGTTACAACATCATTCAAAGCAATTCAACTTCCAATTGGAATTCATCCCACACCCAAACCTCAATTCATATGATTCTTC